>FYEV01001800.1:63851-162083 GCA_900188565.1 Geosmithia flava
GGGGGGTGAAGTGTATGGCCGTGGAAAGTGACTGAGAAAGAAAGAGGGTCTTGGAGGAAGGGCCCTGGTTGGCGGTTGCTTGTACGAGTACGGAGTATTGCGGTTCGACGTCTCGGGTAATGACGAGAGATGATGATCCATAACCCATGGGGGGGGGCATCTTGGCCGGACAGGCTTAGCTAGATTAAGGGGTGTGTATCACGTACCTTTACGCTGTGGTCGTAGTCGTAGTCATAGACTCTCAGTTGCATTGCGATGCACGAGTACGAGTGCGTAGGAAACGGTGAGAAAGGAACTAGGTGGTATTGCATCGTGATATGATACTTGTCCGTCTGTGTCCCTGTATGAGCACCAGGCAGACATCAAAGGTAGGTCGGCATCAGATAAGCAGTTGGTGTGTTGTCGGTGACTTCTGCAGGCTTTCGAGGCGGGAAGAGAAAGAAAGCAAAACAAGGCTGCCGTGTACGGGAATGTGCATGTACTGGCAGGGAAAGAGGGAGTGTGAGTGAGCACGTTGTGTATGCGTACGACTACTCGTACTTGGTGCTCCATATTACTCCGTACAAGAGAGAGAGGAGAAGGTGTGTGTGTATGTGTGTGTGTGTGTGAGAGAAGCAGAGAGGGAATTCCAAGGGCGCTGTCTGGTACGTGCGTACTAAAAGTACTCGTACTCCGTACAGGTAGAAACATGGCCAGGGCTTACGTACACCCCCTCTTTGCTCCTTCCTCGTCTTCATTTAGCTCTTGCCAACTTTGCAACCCCACGGCGAATGAATGCTCGTGCACATGTACTCATACTCATACTCCATACAGGTAGTGATGACTGATGATACCCTGTACAAGTGCAACTACACCGTCCTCGTGCTTAATATTGATTCTTCCCAAAAAGAAAGGTGAAATTATTTGTCTAGTACTCCGTACTTTGAGCAGGTAGTGCTGTAATGTGAAATGGTAGAAACCTTGTTTTCTTCCCATCTAGGCGCCTGAAGTCTGGAGCCTGGGTCAAATGTACAGGATGATACTACTCGTAGTAGGTTAGCATAGCTCGGACGTTCTTGAAGCCTTGGTTGAGTCGTCACTGCAAGTCTACGAGGGAGTGGTCCGAGTGGTCAAGACTCAAGTTAGTAGTGCTCCGTCTGCTACAGTACGTACCTCTGACCTGCAGGTGTGGATGATGGGATGGGCAATGCAGTGGATGAGCCAGATGGGTCAGATGGATGGATGGATGAACCAGGCCAGAACCAGTGGTGGGCCAGTCAGTTGTTCGTTTGGTCTGGCAAAGCATCTGTCTGGCAAAGCCTACGCGAGTACTATTTGCCAAGATGGGATAGGCAGAATGGGAGAGAGGAAATAGCCTCAGAATAGGATAGGCGCCCATACCTGTACAGGTACGAGTGATAGTACTCGTACGTCTGTCTCAACATGCCTCGGGGCTTGTGAGACATATGCGGGAGCCCGTTTGACTAGCGCGAATAGTACCTTTTATTACACTTGATTCTAGCCATACTATCAGGTTACGACTACTACTCGTACGGGGTTATACTACTAGTACGGAGTACGGAGTAGAGTAGTCGTAGTCGCACTTGTAGAGTCGTAGTTGCAACTTGCAAGGGCAAGGTATAACGGATCCATGGTATCCCGTCGAGGCGTAATACTCCGTACTATTACAGTCTACCTGTACATGTATCTGTAGGCTGTACTCCGTACGGAGTAATAGAAGCCAAGAAATCCACACGCACATCCATACCTGTACTCGTACAAGTACAGGTGTAGTTGGCGTTGCGTGACTCACGGGCCATACATCAACTGTACGTATGCTTTTTTCATGCGACGAGTAATACTGTACTGTACCTGTAATACTTCTGTATCCGTAATAGTAGGAGCTCCGTATATGCTAATCCCCAAGAGTACGAGCACTCCGTACTCCATACTCCGTACAGCCTGCCAGTATTACGACAACGACGACACGCTACCAATGGAACCTCGGAGTCTGTATGCGCCACCGTAGGAAATAAAGAGAGAGAAAACGGCCCCGCCACAACATTGTCATTCAACGTTGGTCCTATTAACTATTGCGCCTCAAAGGCGTAAGGTGGGTGTGTGTGAGAGAGAGCATGATGTCGCTTGATTATACATGTTATTAGTACTTGGGTATATTACGAGTATTGCCTGACTGTACTTGGCTAAAATACTTGACTGTAGTACTTGAAGTTGGCAATACAGGAGTTAACAAGACCAGGGTGCTTGTAAGAGTTATTTCTGTACTTCCACTCGTACACTCGTACACTCGTACCGTACTCATTCAAAGATCCCCCCCATTGACCAAAAGACACCAAGTCTTACGCCAATCCAGATCATTGGGTTCCCGTCCATCTTTAGACTATTTAGTACGTACCGCCCGACTGGTGATGGGGGGGCGTGCGCCGTGAATTAGGGGGCCAGAATGGTGGGACTTTTTTTTTTCTCTTTTTCTTTTCTCGTCTCTCTTTTTTTCTTTTACTGTAATTTGTTCTATTTTTTGTTAATGTCAAATTGTCTCTCTCACCTTTGATCATCAACATAGAATCAGATAATACGTACTCTTCACCAAAAGCACCAGCCATGATTGTTATTAAGGTGGGGGAAATATCTTTTTTTTTTTTTTTCTCTTCTTCCTTTCCCCTCTCTCTCTGTGCTCCATCACGAGTACGCCGTTGTGAAAGATCGGTCAGCCGGATGAGGCGGTTACCACTTTAAAAGAGAGAAAGAGAGATAGTGGGGGAAAGAAAAAAACATTTTTTTCTCATTCTAAGCTTGCTGGGCTTTTAATCAAGCGGGTATAATGAGTACATACGGAGTGTGGTGACGGATCATCGCTAGGAAGGAGGAGTACATGCCCGGAAAGGACATCAGTATTAGGTGCTAGTGTGGCTTCAATGTACGAGTACTCGTAGTGCCTCGATGTAATAATGGCTTCGATGTACATGGAACGGACGCTGTGTGACCAACAAGGACGACGTGACCGAGAGAGTTCCAGGCCGTTCAAGACTGGTCTCTATCTCTCTCTCTCTCTCTCTCTCTCTCTCTCTCTCTCTCTTTTCACCTGAAAGACTTCAACATGGAAAGAATGATTGAGTTATATTACAGGTACTCACAAAGGAAGCTGTCAAAGAGAGACAAGACAGTACGAGTACTCGTACATACTCGTACATGCCAAGTCGTTGTCATGATTCCGTACTGGTAGAGTAGTATCGCGCAGCTCTGTTAGAGAGCTAATATATTACTACTCATACTCCGTACATGTAATACTCGTCACAGACATAGTACCCGTTTCTCACCATGGAACATTGAACTCATATAACAGCCCAGCTCAGCCCAGCCCAGACAGGGACGCAAGAAAAGCCACGCTTTTACCTCCCTGCGGCGGCAAAAAAATAAACCCCACACATGACACACTATGGAACAAAGTGGAGGGTCACCTGCAGAGCCTGCAGGCCCTGCAGGGCTTGCAGGAAGGGAAGTAAAGCAAAGCAAAGCAAAGCAAGCAAGCAAGCAAGCAAAAAGCACAGCTGATGGATAGGCTAGTACGAGTAATAGTAATAATACCAGAGAGAAAAATAAAATAAAATAAAATAATATGCCCGACTTTTAACGGAGCACGAGCACTCCTTAGGTGGCTGGCCCTGGTAGTAGTGTCCTGTTACCGTGCCTTGGCAAGAAAAAGACGTAGGCCGAGGGTACGTGCGTAACAACGCGTATGTGTGTGTGTGTGTGACTGGAACCCATACTTGTACGCCACTGCGGCATAATAAAGTCATTCTGTACAAACTACGCAGGAAGACGGAGACGGGGATCGGAAGCTCTTGTTGCCTTCTTTGCCAATATTACAATGTACGGAGTACACAAGACGGCAGGCGGTAAAGAATTCGGTCTCGGGTCGATTTTCAGAACGGGATTCCCAATTTATTGAACCCCCTCCCCCCCCCCTTCTGTGCAGTTCCGTAAACAACTCCCGTTCCCCCTCCCTCCCCTTCCGTATAATAATACCGTAAACTGGTAATGATTTGACCCGCCAAGTTTGTAGCGGATCGAGACGATCCCGTCCGTCTCACATCAACCCTCCCCCCTTGGATCTGATGGAGAGTCAAGTCATGAGGAGGAGACACGAGTAGAGAGGGGAAGGGGAAATGTGAAATTCTTGTTCACTCGGATAGACTAGGCGATATTTTCTGGTGAAAAGAAAAGAAGAAAAAAAAAAAAAACACTTCGTTAGCATGGTTGTTGTATACTCGTATGTGCTCGTACAGATATTGTATGGCTTGTGGATCGCGAAAATTGTATGAGAGACAGGGAAGTGCAGAACAATGGAGTTTCGGTTACATGCACGAGTAGTCGTAGGCCGTAATGCAGTACGGAACTCGTATGTAAGAACTTGACATGCTAGTACAGAGACAGGTAGTACTCGTAGGAGTGTGGCTCCGTAGCTTGGAAACAGCAGCCGTCTTGTTCCCTGGGGGGGTCATGTCATGGTCAATCGATAGGCGCCCCGCCGTTGTGTTTGTAATTTGACAAGACAAGTTGCAAGGTTCCATGGTCAGGTTTCTAGTCATAAGTACGGAGTATCACCTGTACAGGTATCCGTACAGCTGTGCAGCTATTACCGATACGACGTGGTATTACTCGTAATAGGAGGCAGTGGTAGACTGGTAGTGCTACTAGTACTACAGTACTACTACTAGCAGTAGCAGTAGCAGTAGCAGTAGCATTACGAGTATCGGTTTCGAAAAGAGGAAACACGCATGAATGATTCGGATCACCCCCCTTTCAAGAGAGATCTGATGAGAAACACGTCGGAATATTGGCACATGACATTACCGCCTGTACCTGTAGCCTGTAGGAAGAGGGAGCCAAGGAGAGCTTGGAGAGGTATACCGTATTGGTGCATTGAAGGAGTTGCCGAGGGTCGAGGCGGCAGTACTCCATACTCGTAGGAAGTAATAATATTACTGCGTAGTAGTATGCAGTAGTAAGAAAGAACAAAGACTGGGCAGAACCAACTATATTCGCTCTATTCCGTAACCTCAATAAGGCAAGTCACTAGCATGACTGTACGAGTAATAATGAGCTGGGCGCCATGCGTCACTACTAGGTACGAGGCGCAAGAAAAGGGCCGTGTCGTACTTTGCAAGAGGGGGAATGCTCGTAGTCGCTCGTAGGAGTACAGCCTGTACAGGTGCTTGGACGACAGAAAACTCGTTAGCGTCTCCGCATGGGCTTAAAAGCGTGGGATATCACCAGTTGCAGTTGGCAGTTGGTACTCGTAAAAAAAAGGAGGCTGATGTTAGGCATGGGGGGAGACGAATCCCTGTGAGAGAGAGAGAGAGAGAGAGAGGGATAGTACAAAGTTACAACCAATATTGTTAGTTTGTATGCGCTGGCGTAGCGTAGCGTACGACGTAAAGGTGGTCCAGTGCGTACAGACGGACAAGCCGTACGGAGTAGGTACGGTACAACAAGTGTCAAGTACACACGCTTCTTGATCGTCGAGGTCCGTGAGGGGGAATTGGCCAAGATGGGTAATAAAATGTAGATGGTACCTTTGATGAATACAAGGTCCAAGTGTCGAATGCATGTACATGAGACCTGAGACTGAGAGGGGGGGGGGAGGGATGGAAAGTGAAAAAGAGACTTGAGAGACTTTGAGAGAGAGAGAGGGGGGGATGTCCCGTGAGTGGGTCAAAGTTGGCAGGAACCAAGGCGGTGAGACTTTTTCGTTCTTTCCTTGTACTCGTAGTTAGTATGAGAGCGTCTGTGTTAAAAGAGGGGGAGGAGAGAGGGAGAGAGGGAGAGAGAAATGGACCAGGTACGTACCCACGAGATTGAAATGCTGAAATGCCCCGCTACTAGAACCTTGTCGATTTCCAATACGGACCACGGATGAGTACAAACTACGACTACGGAGTACGCTGGCAGTGGCAGTGACAGTGGAGCCTTGCTCGTGGTTCAAGGACCTGAAGAAGTTGACTGTGATTCTGTAATAATGGTCTGGGCGCCATCAAGTGGATTAGAAGCAACGGGACTGGGGTTCCATCCGATCCCTTCCGCCGGTCAGGACTCAGGGCCTTGCAGTTGCATTTTGCATTTTGCTGCTTGCTTGCAGGGCTTGCATGTTTGCTTTTTTTTTCTCTTTCTTTTCCTTCTTTTTCTTATGGGGGGCCACTCGTTTTATTATTGTATTATTTCAAATCTATTAATTCATATTTATCTATCTGTATTCTGACTCGGCGATATCCATGTGCCAGACCCAGAACAGACACAACATTCCCCTTCCTTCGTTCCCCTCCGCTCCCCTCCCCGCCATCGTCATGAGCGAATCATAAGCTTACAATTGTACTTCCACATTGTTTTCCCTGAGACGGACGGTGGTTCGCTTTTGTAAAGGGAGAGCGAGGGAGGGGTATTGCCTGTAATACAGCTCAAACAAAGGATGCTAGTACAGATATGAGGATTTACATGTACGACAATCATGATCACGAGAGAGAGGGGGGGGGGAGTCATTTAGCGGATACGGAGCACGGAAAGTTGACTACGGTTCAGCCTGATATTTCCCATGATGCTACGTTGGTTACAATGGAAGTACAAGTCATATGCACAACCTGTGTACGAGTATGTGTATCCGTGCTTGAGTAACATTGAACAAAATCACCAACGTTGCAGAATGGTGACATGGTATCGCCTGCACAGGACAGCAGGTAGATGCACGACTGCCCTGTGGAATGTCATAAGGCAGATGTAAAATTAACCGTTTTGGTGGTGTGAGCGTGAGAGATGGGGGGGATGTCATGGGCCGGCCATGGCGCTGTATTAATTGCTGCTGAGAGTCCACCTCACCTGCTACCTGTACGGAGTACGAGTACCTGTAAACTTCCAGTACCAATACTGTACGAGGCAAGCACCTTGTAGCATCGCTCCTTCCCCTCTTCCAGACCCAAGCTCCATCATTCATCATTCATCATTCATCATCATGGACAACTAAAAAAAAACCAACCACCCCCCCATGTCACATCCCATCCCCTCTCCTCATCCTCCTCCCTCCACCCCTGCTATTGCCAATGCCGCCGCCGCCCCGTGTGCTGTTGCCATGCACCCAGAGAGTGGAAACCTCCACATCAACCGCATGCAGGAGACTTCTACGCCTGACCCGCCCAACTGTCCGCGGGTGTCTGTTCATCCCCGGGAGGGGGGTGTGTCATACACTTTTCCCTCTTTCCTTCCTTCTTTCTACTTTTCCTGGATGGGACACACTCACACACATATGGAGCACACACACACACACACCCCTTGACCCTTGGCTTTACTCTCTACGAGGATTACGGAGTAATCTAATTGGTCTCTTCCTAGTGAAAATGGGCAAACCACATCTCGTACGTTTTGTTACTTTTTCTTTTCTTTGAAAGGCCAAGGGAAAGGGGTCGTACCAAGTACGGTGTACCTACATGGTGGAATTTCGATGATGACGATGTTTCGACTACAGGTACGACTACGACTATGACTATCAGTACTACGATGCATGCTCGGGCGTTTGACCCAAGGCTACACTGCACCCCTCCTTCACAATGGCCGAGCACACGTATTACAGCTACGACTACGACTACGACTACGACTAAGCTGTTGCCGCTATGAGCGTAATAAGCTGCCAACGCCGACCATGAGAAAAGACTACCCAAACCAGCCAGGGTCTAGTCACAGCTCTCCCTCTCTCTCCTCTCTGTTAACCCCCGGTAGACAATAGTGTGGGTGGGTATACGATGTATGGAGACCATGGTCAAATTACACTCGACGTCTCTTTTTTTCTCAATATCTGACCGATGGACTATGAAAGTCTTGACTCTCTTTTTTTTTTCTCTTGCGGAGTCTCGCGGTTGACACATGTATTATGGAGTAATACCTGCCCGTGTATTAACAACATTATGGAGAAACCCACTACAGCGGTGAGCCTTTTTTTCCTTCTTCTTCTTCGTCTCCTTGCCTTGTCTTTTTCCAGTATCACAAGTTCTGGACATGCTTCCTACTCGTGCACTGGAATCCGCCACCGAAACCCTGTGGACCCGCCACTTTGCTCTAGTACGAGTACTCCGTCCCGGGTTGTTGTATTACAACGTACGGGTATTCTTCTGAGTTTGCATTTTGCAGTACGAGTACAGGTATTACCACACCAATTTCTGTCTACTTCGGATCTCGCCTTGCAGGAAAGGGTTTGTTCTTTTCTTCCTTCTTTACTGGTACGGCTATTTTTTACTCGTGCTGAATACAAAGTACGAGTATACTCGTACGTACTTTATGTACAGGTATTAATTACGTCGTATTGCTAATATCATCTTCTGACACCATTATGCAGATACCATTTGCCTCTCAGCTTGAGGCTACTGCACCTTGCTTCACATTAACGCCGTCACATACACGACCTGACCTTGCTTAGGCCTATCCTTGATACTCGTCCATACTAGTACTGCTCGTAGTAAGAATCATCGCTTTACGACTACCTGGACGAACACTACGAGTCTACGACTTACGACTACGGTACAAGCTAACTGTACCCGGGTACACGTACTTGAATGGACCCACCATGTACCAAATCTCACTTTTTGGTCGGGCCTTGTCCCCTTGGAAGATCCGTGGGCCGTGGCCCGTGGCCCGTGGCAAACAAGTCGCCAGTTGGTCCAGAGGTCCAGACGGTTCCTAGTCGGGGCCCGCTTTCTGTCGTCTGTCTTGTGTGTGAGTGAGTATTTTATTTTATCTTTATTCTATTTTATTTGATTTGGTTCTACTATTTTATTTTTACTTTTCAATGTTTGTCTTTCCCCCCCTCACTGCAGCTTGCTGTTACTACTGCAAGTACTTGCACACCATTCTTCGGGCCTACACACACTAATACTCGGTATGCCACCATGCTAATGGAGCAAGCAAGCAGCCATGAGTGGCAGTAGCACCAGGGAGTAATATGAACATGGATCTCATATTTCTCCTCTTTTACCTACTCTGTACATGCTACGGAGCAATACTACTCCAACAAGAGGGCCACAGCTGATGTCGGGTCGACTTGGCACTTGGACTAAAAACTCACCGAGAGTCGCTTGGCAACGACTTGCAGTCGTAGTACTACTACTACGTACAATACTATTACGGAGTAAGTGGAAGTCGCATGCCATGGTAATTTACCTGTACCACGGTCCATGGATCATGGACCCCTCGTACAAGGATGAGGGACCCCTGCAGGGTTTCTTGTTCCTAGGTCTTTTGAACTCAACATTTGCGACTACGGAGTACTTTACCTACGGAGTATGGAGTTACCTATGGAGTATTACGGAGCACTGGTACAAGCGTCTGCGCAAAACTCCGTAATAGAGAACTCCACCGACTAAACAATGGAAGAGGAGAAAGAATGTTTTTTTTTTCTGTTGTTGGCTGATGAGAGTTGATGATCCTGGCGATTAACCTTGCGATCTAGGTCCGAGTCATTTCAGCAGAGGCAAGCATTTTGCCGTGCTAGTACGGAGTACAGGTATTATAACTAACATGGTACAGTTTAAAAGCAAAACCTACAACGACAACTACTGCAGGTAATATCCTAATTCCTACCAGGCATATCCCGTTTCCTGTTTACGATATGGCGCCGGGCCGGGCAAGGGAGTGTGTGTGTGTGTGTGTGGGTGATGGATGGTGGTCGACCCAGCCACGGATGACACGCGTTTTCGGTCATTCTGTTGTTGCTCCTCCCGTACCTGTTGGACCTTTTTACATGTATCAGTTGTAGCAGGCGGCGGCGGTTCGACATGTCGAAAGTTGCTCTTTGAGAGTTGTGGTGTGGTGTGGTGTGCCTAGTGGTAGGGTCTACGAGGCGCGGATGCAAAGTATGCGTTATGCGTATCGTAGGCCGAGGGATGACGATCGAGAGCCATTTGTCTTGGTTCTCTTCTACTCGTACCTCTCCTCTACGGATACTCGTACCTCTAGACTCTAGTAATAAACCCTCCTCTCTCTCTCTTTTACGTCTTTGTGGTATATGTACACCCCCCCTCTTCACCCACACCCTCTTGACCTCTGAGATTCCTTCTGTGCCTTGTAACCTGTCTGCCGGAGCAGCCGCCCCCCTCCCCAGCAGACCATCGGTGTTATGTGGGGCATACACATACGGGGGGGGAGGAGGAAGAGGAGGGAACTTGAGGACCCTTTTTTTCTTCCTTTCTTTTCTCTCTGGACTCTCTCACATTTCTCTACGGAGTATTTCTGCTCTAGACAGGACAGAGGTACAGAGGTACATGGGTACAAGCTGTACTCTGGTACTGTGGATACTTTTTTTTCTTTTCCATCTTTCTAGCGTCTGGAATCTCCTAGTCTTACATAGACACACCCACTTAAATACTCGTACTCTCTGTAAGTACACACACCATTTGTTTTTTTTCCTTCTCTGGACTTCAGGTCCATGACGCACCCGACCCTTTTTCTTGAGCCTGTCTTCTATGGAGAAGGGGGAAAAGTTTGTTGGTCTATGGAGTAGTTTAGTACTCCGTACTGGTGGTGGTATTGACATGCTCGAGTATTACCTGTACGACTACTCGTACGCATCCATATGACTGCTTTGCATCATGTACAAGCTACTACTATGAATGAATCCTCCCCTATCTGACTCTGCCCCCCCTAAGAACATGTAGAGTTTAGGCACAAGGTCATGTCCGTCGGTTACGAGTTACATCAAACATGATGCGTTGCTGGTGATGATTATCCGACGATCCGTGGTGGTAGTAGTACTCCGTAGTATTACTCCATTGTAATACGTCGTAGCAAAAAGGAAAGAAGAGAAAAAGCAGAAGAAGAAGAAAAAAAAACTCATTCAGACCCCTGCACTTACTGCAGACCTCATCCCATGATGACTAGAATTTCGTCTCTCAGTACGGAGTATAACTACTAATACATTATGTGTTCACTGTTTTAGAGTCTAGAGGTGATGAATATTAGCTGCGTCTGTGAGAAATAAAGAAAGAAAGAAAGAGAAAGAAAAAAAAAAAAAGACTCGTGACCCCTTCTGCAGGGCCATGTTCAATGTGGCACCTGCATCATCCCATCAAACTGGCGGTACGGTATACGGATATGCTAACTTGTATGAGTACTGAGTACAGGTAATTAGATACTAGACTCGTAGTTGTAGTTGAAAAAAAAAGTCTCTGATGGAGTCCGTCCCAGTCTCTTTCTCTCCCTGGAGATGCGGACCTTTGCACTCCATTGCTACTACTAGTAATACACTTGGCTTGGTGCTAATACACCTGTACTTGAAGTACTGCACTGTAATCCACACCCCCTGGAGCGTGAACATGACACACCAGCACATTACGTAGTATTGGAATCCTTGATCACACACCTCCACTTCTCTCTCTTCTTTTTTTTCCCTCTCTCTCACTTCTGTGTCTCTTCTTCTTTCTTTTCTTACACACCCCTGTCATCACAAAAAACTTACATGTACACCCCTCCCCTTTCTCTCCACTCTCACACCCTTCCACTGAGGCCAAGCGCCTTGTCGTAGACCTTTTTCCCACTCACAACTTGCAGGGAGGAGAAGGAGGAGGAGACCCCCCCCCAAGGGTACGTACCTCGATATACTTGCATGGAAGTTACGAGTGTATTTGCATCTCGGTGGGCTGGAGGAGACATGGTGGACATGGTGGACATTTTTCCCTCTTGGACCTCCCGTATGATACTACATGGAAACTAGTAATACCGTACGGAGGTAGTAGTAATACCTTGTACAATGGTTATAATCCACACACATGACAAGGTCAGCCCGCCTTGGGTTTCTTCTTCTTTTCTTTCCTTCTTTATATACAAGACCCAGATAGATCCTATTCTTTTCTTCCTTCGACACTTCTTCCAACAAACCATCTTTACCTTGTTGACCATATACTCTAGCCAACAACATCAACCACCACCACCACCACTACTGCAACATCTAACAACACCTACTACTACCTCTCATATCAACCACCACCACCATGATGCAGGCTCTCAACGGCGGTTACTCGCCTATACACCACCTCCCCCAACAGCAGACCTACTCCCACGACACATCCTTCATGGACGACTGGTCCAACCACATGGCCATTGCCGAAGCATCAAGGAGACTATCTCGTGTACCTTCCAACTCATCTCGCCGTCCCGCCGCGAGGATCACCAAGCCTATGAGCGCTCACACCAGCCCGACGACAATGATGATGACACCCAGCAAGAGGAGGAATGCCGACAACAACAACGCCTACTACCAACACCACCCTTACAACACCCAGCAGCAGCAGCAGCCTGTATACCAGACATCACGACGACAGCAGCAGCAGCCAATGTACCCTGGAGGAGGCATCGACCACACAACCACAACCACCAGGTCCACTGCTCGTCCCGTCAGCTGGCACCCGAGTTCGTACATGATGGCCAACAACAACAGCAACACCAGCTACCCCATCATGAACAACAACCAGACCCCCCCAAGCTGCTACCCTCTCTCCACGCCAACAATGTACACTGCAACGGGCTACTCCGACCCCAACGAAATGGACGCCTCGACAGCGTACCCCCAGCTCTCCCCCATGGCAGTCTGCCACTCGACCAACGTATCCCCCTGCTCGACATTCTCTGTCCCTGCAGCAAACGCTGGCTTCAACAACACTGCCGTCATGCCTTCTACTACCACTCAGTACGCCAGCCCGGACAGCAACGCATGGGTCAACTTCCAGCAGCAGCAGCAACAGAGCAACTACTTTGCCCAGCAGCAGCAGCAGCAGCAGCAACCTCCCTCTCTCACTCCCCCCGAGAGCACCCTGGAGTGGCATGACGACAATGTCCTAGGTGGCATGACCACCCCGCCTACCCCCGAGGCATTCCTGCAGCAGCAGCAGCAGCCTATCACCGCTCAGGAGGACGTGGAGCACACGGGCAACGTCGCTGCCGCTGCTGCTGATGTCGAGGATGATGACGGCGAGATCCTTGTTGGTATGGGACTGTACGATACGCCTGACAAGCGCGACGAGGACCCCCAGCTCGACAATTACAGGTCTACCATGTCTTGTCTGCTTGGGTCTACCTACCGCTCTTCGATGGAGGGTCACCACCAGCAGCCTATGGGGAAGGGTCTCACTCTTGAGCAGGAGTGGGAACCTCCTGTCTCTGATGATGGAGAGGATGATGCTGATGGTGATGATGAGTGATTTTCTTCACTCATCACTTGTCACTTTTTCCATCATCCCCTTTTCAGACATTCATGTCTATCACCCCTTTCTTCTTTTCTGTACCCTTTATTACACACACACACATGTCTTTCACTTTATTTTCTTTTTTGTTTGTCAATTTCTTATTAGCGAGCATAGCAGCATTCGAGACAAAAGGAACAAAAGGGTCTTCGAACTTATAGGCGTTTTTTCATTTTTTTTTTCATCATTTAGGAGCAAGGGACACACACACTGGATATAGCATCATGGGAAAACACACGGAATTACAATTGGCGATTAGATTAGCAACTTTTTTTTTTTTCAAGACCATGACACTTGGAGAAGCAATATTCAAACCAAACTTGTGCAGATTCTGTGCAAACTACACACTCAAAAACATCAGTCCCCTTAAAAGTGAATCTTCTCTTGTCTACTACTCTTCTCTTGTCTATGGGGTGAGTATTAATACTCGTAAATGCACCAACACCCCAGCCTCAGAACAGAGCCGCCACGGGACCCACACACCCCTGACGAGTGGAGAGGTCCAAGAGGAAGAAAACATGTGTGTTTTTTTTTCTTCTTTATTTTCTCTTTCTTTTCTTTTTTTTCTTCTTCTTTTCAGTGGGGCTGCTTTCTTCTCTCTTCTCTTCTTTTCATCCTTGGATTTCCTCACTCTTCAGCCCAATACAATACCTCTCTCGATCACCCCCCCTTACCCTCTCACCTTGTACACTGCAACAACGCTTCCATTGGATAGGAACTCAATGTCTTTGTTCAGATCGATGAATCACACATACACCGGAGCCCTTTCGGACAGTCACCGCTCTGATTGACAACATTGACAAAAGTCGTGATACCATGAGACGGTAAATAATTGACCAGACCCGGCGGTTTGCGATATCATCTTGACCATGTTCTCCCGTAAAACAATCGCCGTGATTGGATAATATCTTCCGCTCCCCTACGGAGTCCGTAGGCTTTTTTTGGTGTGGCTGGACCCAATGGCTGGTGCTGGTACAAGTTACAACACAACCTGAGCCACAATGACGAGTGGAGTCACGCCGGGAGGTTCTTGAGTGGTGGTGGTGGTTGTCCGTCATCGGCCCTTGAACCCCGCCATTCGAGACAAACCACCAATTCGACCCCTCCATCTCCCTCCCCTCTCTGTAGTAATTTTTTCCCTTACTCTACGTGAAGTCTACAAAAACTTGGACTCTTCCCCGTATCAAAAGTTGAAATTGTCATTAAAAAAACACATTTCAATCAATCCATCATGGCTCAACAGTGAGATATTCCACTCTTTATTGTGTGAAGATACAAGACAAGATGGCAAAAAATGTATTGACAACTATTTCAGATCTGTTCTTATGCTGGGAGCTGGGTTCGTCACCCGCCCCACGCTCGATGTTCTCACTGACGCTGGCGTCCACGTCACGGCTGGTATGTTCCATTATCATTGAATGAGCAAGAAGCAATAGGAGACAGAAAGAAGAAGAAGAAGAAGAAGGAGAAGAAAGCTAATGATAAAACGATCCAGCCTGCCGTACTCTCGAGTCGGCCAAGAAGCTCGTCGAGGGTGTCAAGAACGCTACGCCCATCACCCTCGACGTGACGGACGAGAAGGCCCTCGACGCCGAGGTGGCCAAGCACGACGTCATCATCAGCCTGATCCCGTACACCTTCCACGCGACCGTCATCAAGTCTGCGATCCGCAACAAGAAGAACGTCGTGACGACGAGCTACGTCTCGCCCGCCATGATGGAGCTCGACCAGCAGTGCAAGGACGCCGGCATCACCGTCATGAACGAGATCGGCGTCGACCCCGGTGTGGACCACCTGGGTGCCGTCAGCATCATCAACTCGGTCCACAAGGCCGGCGGCAAGATCAAGAGCTTCCACTCCTTCTGCGGTGGCCTCTGCGCCCCCGAGTGCTCCGACAACCCTCTGGGCTACAAGTTCTCCTGGTCGCCTCGCGGTGTCCTCCTGGCCCTGCGCAACACGGCCAAGATCTACCAGGACGGCAAGATCGTCGAGATCTCGTCTAAGGACCTGATGGCCGCCGCCAAGCCCTACTTCATCTACCCCGGCTTCGCCTTCGTCGGGTACCCCAACCGCGACTCGACCCCTTACAAGGAGCGCTACAACATCCCCGAGGCCGACACCATCGTCCGCGGCACCCTCCGCTACCAGGGTTTCCCCCAGTTCATCCGCGTCCTGGTCGAGATCGGCTTCCTCGAGGACACCCCCAACGCCCTCCTCGACACGGCCGTCACCTGGAAGGAGGCCACCAGGGCCATCATTGGCGCCTCCACCTCGAGCGCCGCCGACCTCGAGGCCGCCGTCTCCGCCAAGGCCACCTTTGACTCCCCCGAGGACAAGCAGCGCATCCTCTCCGGCCTCCGCTGGTTCGGCCTCTTCTCCGACGAGAAGATCACCCCCCGCGGCAACCCCCTCGACACCCTCTGCGCCACCCTCGAGCAGAAGATGCAGTTCGAGGAGGGCGAGCGCGACCTCATCATGCTCCAGCACAAGTTCGGTATCGAGAACGCCGACGGCTCCAAGGAGACCCGCACCTCCACCCTCGTCGAGTACGGCGACCCCAAGGGCTACTCTGCCATGGCTAAGCTCGTCGGTATCCCCTGCGCTGTCGCCGTCCAGCAGGTCCTCAACGGCACTCTCTCCCAGAAGGGTGTCCTGGCTCCCATGACCTCGGAGATCTGCGACCCTCTCATCAAGGAGCTCAAGGAGAAGTACGGTATCTTCATGGTTGACAAGCTTGTCTCGTAAGGGTCAGACTGGAAGCCAAAAATAAAATAAAATAAAAAATAGAACGAAATACTCGGAAAGATAAAAAAAATTACTAGGGGAAATGAAATAAAAACCATGGTCAAGGATATATGAAAACATATTGCTCTGGTGATTCATTGATGTTATTTGCTTGTTGTCTCTTCTTGATGTTGAGGTTTGGCAATGTAGCTTTGCTTGATAAAAATAGGCGGGGCAAATGACCCCACACAAGATTTTCAACGACACACTTTGATCCAACATGAGCACTCTCACCTTACATCTCATTCTACAATACCAACCCACACGCATCAACAATATAAAAGATCGAAAACAGGGAGACTTCCCTTGGCGATTTAATAATATTACACGTTACTGTATATATATTCTCTCCCTCGCCAAAGAATGGTCCAATATGTCATAACACCATGGCAGGACCGCCAGGAACTACTCACGGTGCGACAACAATTCTACGGAAATCGCCAGACACATACCACGACAACACAGACTACCACGCCGGAGCCGGTATTACGCTTCACCAAGCACGGCGATGGTGATGACGATGAGGAACAGGAACGGCAACAGGCCAAGGCAGTCTCCCATGTTGCCATGTGGGTTCATCGCGGTGGATGTCCGCACATGATTGAGTCGACGGCTCAGTTGACGGCTGCTGCGCTGGCGGACAAGCATGGTCAGAGTCAGGAATCTGGGGCTGCTTCGGCGGGGGCGTATGCTGCCAGATTGGCGTATTCGACAGCATTTTCTAGGTATTTATCCTTCTCTTTGACACATACACACACCCTCTCTCTCTCTCTCTCTCTCTCTCTCTCTCTCTGATCATCTGTTTTCCATATCTCCTTTCAAAAAGCAAGAGCATTGAATGTTGGAAGAGGGAATGGAAAAGGCAAACATAAGAAGAGAAGAAGAAGAAGAAACGTGCTAACTCCAACAAGATTCGTCACAGGTCTACTAGACGGACAACAGGACAAGATCCGCAAGCAGAGCATGTACTCCCTCGCCAAGACGATCGGTCTGCCAGCCGCCTTTGTCGAGCTCCGACACCAAGCCACGCACGAGGAGCTCCCTTCCACGCCCAAACTACGCAAGGCCGCCATCAAGGCGATGGACTGGATATGGGATCAGTATTGGTCCCACCTGGGTGATCACGGCGAAGGGGATGGCGACTACGAGCCCGGAGCCGAGTGTGCCGTCGAGGCTGCCCTGCTGCGATACGTGCGACGATGGCCGGCGGGGGGCATGCCAGGCTTCAGGAGCGAGTTGACGAGTCGGTGGAGTGTGGAGCAGATACTGCAGTCTGTGTCTGATCTGAGGGAGCGTCTGTCCGCCGAGGAGCAGGAGCATATTGGACTATCACGATTGGCGGAGGAGATCTCCGGGGAGGTCAAAACACCAGTCAAGGTCAAGGTGGATAAGAAGAAGGTGGACTCGCCGTGGTCGACTTATAGGGGGACTTGGACGGCTAGACCTATTGGGGAGTTGTGATGCATTTGAGCAAGGCGTATGGGAATATCTGGACTCTACTAGTTCATGTTTTTTCCTTCTTTCTTCTTCACATCTTTCAATTCCTGTTTATATTTCTTTTTTGTGTTTGTATGGAAATAGCGATGCCATTATATGCTCTCCAGAACTTCCAGCTCAGTCACGTCACGTGCATGCAGTGGGGAGACGTCATGATGAGAACGAACCAGCTGCAAGGAATAAAGGTTGACGCATTAATCATCATTGTGTGCTTTATAACGAGTTAGAGGGGTAGCTCTTGGAACAGTTATTTACGGATACTACTCTGCTAGAGATCTTTCCTGATGAATCGCATTATTCCACGAGGACTATCATCTATTGGAAAACGACCAGCCACGCTATTCCGACCGGTACGTGACGGCGTTCCTTTTGTTGCAGCAGCAGCATGACGCAATAATCATACTGACTCGAGCACAGCTTATAACTTGTCGCACGATGCATATCAAGTCGATTCCCATGTGTATGAACCCTTTAGGGTGAGAAGAGAAGACGAAGCAAAGTCACCATGTTGATTTGACTGGAGATGACTGACTTTATGAGGGCAAAATAGGGGTGGGGAGTAGTAACAACTACTCGTACTTGGTTGTCGATGACAAGACCAAGGATGCCTTTATCATTGATCCGGCCAACCCAGAAGAGTGAGTTCAAGGGGAGAATGATAGGAAAAGTGAAAGAAATATCTGTATCTGACTTGAACTTACAGAGTCGCCCCGGTCCTCAAGGATGCCATTCAAAAGGGCGAAATCAACCTGACGGCCATTGTCAACACCCACCACCACTGGGACCACGCCGGCGGCAACAACCAGCTGAGGAAGGACCTGGGTCTCCCTCAGCTCAAGATCATCGGCGGAAGGGACTGCCAGTCTGTCAACGAGGTGCCCTCGCACGGGGAGACGTTTAAGCTCGGCGACGGTGTGTCCATCAGGAGCGTGCACACGCCTTGCCACACGCAGGATAGTATCTGCTATTTCATGCAGGATGGAGATGACAAGGCGGTTTTCACGGGTGACACTCTGTTCATCGGAGGTGTGTTTTGACTCCTTTCTTTTCTCTTCTTTGGTTTCTTTCTTTCATTCTCTCCTCCAATACGGAGACTTCGTCCCTCTCCCTGGAATGTATGCTGATCAAGGGAAAAAAAATAGGATGCGGCAGGTTCTTTGAGGGAACGGCCGAAGAGATGCACGAGGCTCTCAACACGCGTCTTGCCGGTCTGCCGGATGACACTGTCGTCTATGTATGTTTTACCTTGGATGTACCGAGAAGAGGGGGCAAAATGAAGACTGACAATACACAGCCCGGTCACGAATACACAAAGGCCAATGTCAAGTTCTGCATCTCAGTCTTGCAGAGTGAGCCGGTCAAGAACCTCGAGGCATTCGCTGCGGCCAACGAGGTGACGACGGGGAAGTTTACTATTGGAGATGAAAAGGTTCGTTCTTTTTTTTCTTCTTTTTTCTTCTTCTTTCTTTTTGGCCTTGTTTGTTTGTTTGTGCGAGAGTACGATGCTAATCAAGATATAGGCCCACAATGTATTCATGAGAGTCGAGGTAAGTCGATAATCTGAAAGCATGACATATACGAAGAGAACATGCAGTGACTGACCATCACCCCCCAGGACCCTACCATCCTCAAGGCCACGGGAGAAAAGGAGCCCGTCAGCGTCATGGCCAAGCTTCGTGAGATGAAGAACAACTTTAAGTGAGGACGCAGACATCCTTGGTTAACCCACATCTTTCCATTTTTTAACATGTCGTCAGGCCACCCGAGGCCAAGATCTGAAAAGTGTCTAGGCTGTCGGATAGGTAGAATGTTGGATTGGACAAGGTAGTTGTAGTTGTAGCAAGTGCATTACAAATGATACTATATATACACCCCTACACTCTACGTGACGATTATATGCAAACACTCTATGTGATGGTCCAAGAAGGAAAAGAAAAAGAAAAAAAAAGTAGAATGTCTCCAAGGACAGCTATGGTGTCTGATATAGTCACCAGACACCGCTGGCAAATCCGTCGGATGGAATCAAAGAAGTGGCCGAAACCACTATAACCTTGACCCAGGTGGTTTTCAATATTGCTTCACTTTCTACACCTGCTCGCTCTGGAATGATTTGAAGGCGGCAGGCTCTAGCTTAATTGGAAGCGTTTTGTTTTTCCTCCTCTTTCTTTCCCTTTTTTTTGTTTAATCCTCTTGCCTTCTCTCGTCTTTCGAGGTCGATCACGGGGAATGGAAAGTAGTCGTACGTCACGGTAATGAATCGTAGTAGCAAACCGATATCGTCGGACGGACGTATCATTATATCTGGCGAGTCAATGCAGTGTTTTCCACATGACTGTTGTGCGCAGATGTCGTCGTCGTCGTCGTCGTCGTCGTAGAAATCGTAAAATAGCATAGCATGATGATGGAAAAGACAGACCGCGGCGGAGAAAAAGCAGAAGAAAAAAACACCCATAAGTAGTCGGTGGAGAGACAGTGTGACTCACCAAAAGACACAGTATAAACAACACTGTACGTGAACCTCATGACGTGCACCGTCTTTTTTCCCTCTCGACGACTCCCACACAACGAGCATCTTCCAACCCCCGCCCACGTGCGCCCATGGTAAGATATTACACACACTCTCTATTCTCTCTTCCTCTTCGATTCCTGAAGCTAACACGACGCCAGCCTCCCAAGCGCAAATCCGGGACATCCACGGCGGGCGCGGCAGCCGGCGCCGGCGGCGCCAGGGCCCCCCCGCGCTCCAAGCTAGCAAGGGAGCACAACGTCTCATCCCAGGAGGAAGGCGAGATCAAGGAAGCCTTTGGGCTATTCTCCGAGCCTATGGACGGCGAAAAGAACGGTGTTCTACCAATTGACGATTTCAAATCAGCTCTCATGTACGCAAACATCTTACCTCCCCCCAAGATTCAATGTTAACATGTTGTTGCACTGCTGCTGCAGAGCCCTCGGTATCCCAGCCTCTAGTAATGCCGAACTGAACGAATTCATATCGATCCTCGACCCTGACTCGGACGGATACGCCACGTACGAGCCCTTCTTCGCCATATGCGCTCTCAAATTCCACAATCGCGCGTCGGCTGATGACGAGGAGGCTCACCGCGCCGAGGTGGAGGAGGCGTTTCGGCTATTCACGAATGGGCAGGCCACCGCCGGCGGTGGTGGTGGAGGACAGCAGAGCCACAGGGGTCAGAGCGATGATCGTATAACGCTTGCGCATCTGAGACGTGTGGCTGCCGTGCTCAAGGAGGATGTGGACGATGAGGTTCTCAAGGATATGATTCTCGAGGCGAATGGTGGGGCTGGGGTGTCGCGAGGGGTCGAGGTGGATGAGTTTGATGGTGTTATGAAAAGTGCGGGTGTCTGGAGGTGATGCTTTTATTTTGTCTCTCTTTCTTCACACGCGCTCTCTGTCTTTTGTCTCCTTTGGGGGGTGGGTATTGTTTCTATCTTTCTATGATACCTTGGTCTTTTACATGTTGGCATTGGCGTTTTCTTGGTTTAATAGGAAGGGAATAAAAAGGGGAGTTTTAATAACAAAAAAATCCATTTTTTTTTTTTTTTACTGTCTTTGATATACAATGTATATTCAACGTTTCTTTATATATATCTCTGCAGCAGCAGCTCTATTCATTTGGGGATTCTGATATAAAATGTAGTGATGGCACAACATGACCATTCGTGGAAAATAAGAAAGACAACGCTGAGAGAAGACAATGACTCCCTCTAGGAGAATTCAATGCAATGAAATAAAAAGCAAAAGGGTGATTGATAATGTCCAAAAAAAAAAAAAAAGATCAAAACTCCATATTTAGAAAAATAAAAAAGGGAAAAGAGAGAGATGGTCAACCAAATCATTGCGGAGAATCAACCTTGACCTCGGGAGCCTCCCCAGCAGGAACACCAGGACTATCAGCCGGAGACGAGGCGACAGTGCCGTTATTCTTCCTTTGCGACTCGAGAACGGCCCTGAGCTCGGGAGGCGGGTTGAAGCCAGGGTGGTCGGCGTGCTTCTTGTAGTAGTAGGCGTCTGACTTGGGACGGAGCTCCTCGGGGAGCTGCTCGAGGACGCACTCGATTATGCCGTCGACGGAGGCCTGCTTGGATGCGTCGCGATTCCAGATGGTGATAAGGTGAGAGTTGAAGCGGACTGAGAGACCTACGCCGCAGAGTTGGTCGTCTAGTATTTGGTCAGCACCACTGCACATGATATATTGACAACACAGAGAGGGGAGGGGGGGGGGGACAAAGAGTGCTTACCATCGTCCAGAGCAGCCTCTAGAACCTCTCCGATGGCGAGAAGCTGGATACGAGTCCAGACGTCGGGACCGACCGTCTTGGGGACACGCAGGGTCCAGCAGCCTCCGGTGACGTTGCGTCGATCCTCCCAGACGGGACGGAAACCCGACTTGAAGAGGTAGATGGACTCGCGCATCTTGATCTGGTCGACGGGGGTGTTGTTGTTGTAGCGCCAGAAGTCCTGGACTGACTCGATGCGGGTGTCTAGCTTGTCCAGGTCGGTCTTGTAGTCGTCTGTCTGGGGGGATTTGGACGTGGTGGTGGTGGTGGCAGTATCTTTGGCTTGTCTATGGCGTCTCATGTGTTAGAGCCTTTTTTCTTTCTCTTGTCTCTTTTGTTCTCTCTTGCTCTTTTTTTCTTCCGATTCTTCTGATCATGATGCTCTTACCTATCAAAGTAGACATCCCAATAGTGCTGGGTGGGAAGTGCCCTCATCGTCTTGAGGAAGTTGCGCTTCGCATCGTCGCGCTGCTCGGCGGGGGAGCTGGCGGCGGGGGAACCTGCGTCTGCGCTCTGGGACTGGGAGAGACTCGAGAGGCCTCGGGTGAAGAGTTGTGGACGACCGGTCATTGTGTGTGTGTGTGTGATTTTTCTTCTTTTTTTTTCTCCTTCTTGGAAGGTTCTGAGGAATCAAAGGTATTCAAAAAATGTATAGGAGAAGAGAGAAAGGAAGGTAGGAAAGGAGAAGGAGACGGTGGTGGAGGGGCACAAGTTGAAGGAGGGGCTACTACACGTGTTGCTCCTTTAAGCGATTTACTCGTATACGGAGTACGGAGTGTAGTAATGAGGATGAGCCAAAGGTGAGAATCACAGTGCTCTCTTCTGATGAACTCGCTTGATATATATTTATGAAAACAGTCTGCGCGAGATTTGACATTTCATTTTTTGTTCTCTTCTTTCTCTATTACTTCTTTGTCTATCTGGGTTCCATCTGAGATACCGTCTCGTACCTGTAATTAACATCCATGTTGGGCCTGAAACGGACGGGCCCCGGGGCGGTTTAGGCCCCGCAAGTCGACATCGGCCAAGTTGCAGGCGCGCAGGCCGCAGGCGCGCAGGGGCAA
Source organism: Geosmithia flava (assembly GCA_900188565.1). Taxonomy (NCBI): domain Eukaryota; kingdom Fungi; phylum Ascomycota; class Sordariomycetes; order Hypocreales; family Bionectriaceae; genus Geosmithia; species Geosmithia flava. The sequence continues at coordinate 86,767 of FYEV01001800.1, forward strand.
GTGACGAGATGTCGGTTCTTGGCAGTGGGTTGGGCAAATTGCCAGTAACAAGAGGGTCAGCTACGCCTATGAGTACGAGTATTATAGGCTAGTGTCTGTACGAGTAGACTGTGATACAAATTCATATGCCGTCTTGTCCGGATCTTTCTCTCAGGTATCTTTTCTTCATATTGCAGTGTAGTGTACGGAGTACGGAGTAGCCATCCATACCTGTGTCTGTACATGTACTCTGTATGTCCACTATAAATGATCGACATGGGAATGGTTCGATGTTAGAGAGGAGTGCAGGTACGGAGTAGCAAGTTGTGCATACGAGTCATGATGACCATTCTACACAAATTGTGCTCTGATACTTTCATAATAGATCTCCATTGATAATGAATTCAACAAAACAATACATACTGGTCATCTTCATATGGATACTCACCTGCAGTCATCATACTAGTACTACACAGTCATCCATGATACGCATACCCGTAAGCTGTACGAGTACGACTACGAGCGGTGTCGGGTAAGCTGCCAAGCTGCGTACCTGTCCAGTGCGTACCTGTCCAGTGCGTACCTGTCCAGTGCTCGTACTCGTAACTCCCCGCCAGGTCCAGTCCCTCTCCCCTATAAACAAAAGTGGGGAACTAAACCAACAGCTCAACCACAAGCTCAACCATTGAACCTATAAATCCGGGGATCCTCATTTCCAACCACCACACACAAATCTCCTCAGGAGTGTGTCGATTCTCCAATCCGTGCAACCTCACGAAAGAAGAGAAGACAAAAAAAAATGGCAGAATCATTCATCTCGTCCCTCCCGGACGACCTGTTCGACCAGACAACAATCATCTCCCTGCTGTCGACGCTGGCCATCGTCGCCGCCGCCTGGCTGACGGCCCGCCAGGTCCTCCCCTCCACCGCCACCGGCACAACACGCTTCCTCTTCATCTGGCACTTTGCCGACGCCCTGTGCCACTTCATCCTCGAGGGCAGCTTCCTGTACCACTGCTTCTTCTCCTACGTCGACGTCGGCGCCACGGCCTTTGCCCACGACGCCGTCAAGGACTGGTACCCCACCCCCTTCAACTACCTGGGCCATGGGGCCGACCGCATCTACGGTCCCCAGGCCGGAGGGGACAACCCCTTTGCTCAGCTGTGGATGGTGTATGCCAAGGCTGACAGGCGCTGGGCCGGCGTCGACCTCGGTGTCGTGAGCCTCGAGATCCTTACGGTTGTGTTTGATGGGCTGCTGGCCTTGTATATCTGCTGGTGCCTTGCTAGGAGGGATGCCAAGGTGTCCATCTGGATGATTGTTTTGGCTACTTGCGAGATCTACGGTGGTACGTTTCTGACTTCTCTCTCTCTCTCTCTCTCTCTCTCTTCATATTGTCTGGAGATTGCATCTCGTCTGTTCTTGGAATTGGACATCAATAAACTATGGGAAAGAAGACATTAATGTGCTAACTGATATAGGCTTCATGACCTTCTGCCCCGAGTGGCTCACTGGCAACATCAACCTCGACACCAGCAACTTCATGTACAAGTGGATCTACCTCATCTTCTTCAACACCCTCTGGGTCTGGATCCCCCTCTGGGTCATCTGGTGGTCCGTCATGGACATTGCCAATGCACTTCAGGTGCGTGATGCCAAGAAGAAGCAGTAGACAATGCGTTGGTATTAGCATGTCTAGCATGGTCAACGTATACATGCTTGTATTCAAGGATTGGTATAACATGTAGTCACATATAAGATGATATAAGGTGTAAGAGTTCAAGTTACTATCTTTTTAGAAAACTGCTCTTGGGAAGGACAGGTAAAGGGAAAATAACTCGTGTACAGTAACGGGGATATAAGTGTACACATAGGGGATTGGACATAGGAAAAAAAAAGAAAAGACACAAAATTCCATCATATCGCTCATATCATTCCTCCATTGTCATTGAAGGAAGGGGGGACACACAAGGAAGGATCAAGACCTTTAGGCAAGGTTCTTGTGAGCCTCGCCCTTGCTGTCATGCTTCTCCTCCTTGAACTTGTCCTCGGTGGCGTCGACACCAGCCTCGGCACTGTGAGAGCGGTTAGTATTGGAACATCTTTACGTCTCCTGTTGAGGGGGGGGCTCTGGTTGAGGTGGAATGAATGCTTACCGAGTGCTGATGGGGGCGTTGGAGTCCTTGGCAATGTGCTTGTTGGTCTCCTTGGAGCTACCGTGAGCGACCTGCTGGACCTTCTCACTGACGTAGTTGGCACCGTGCTTGACAGAATCCATTTTGGCGGTTGTGTTGTGTTGTTGAGGGGTTTGTGTGTTTGAAGAGTTGAAAAATGTAATCTTTCTGAGATTGAATGAATTGAATGCGTTTGATGATGAGAGAAAAGAAAAGAATCGAGAACAAAAGGGGGAATAAAGGCATCAATTTATAGACAAAGAGATTCACCCACAACCTACCTTGCAAGCCATCAACATCATCAATGACAACATCATCATATGCTATTACTACTATCCCATGGAAGAACACATAAGAGCGCTGCCCATCGTGGCTTGTCTTCCACATGTACCCTCCAATGATGCCATCAACGTGGTCATTTGATGGACCGGACGATAAGAGTATACGGCGTCATCGATGTGAAAGTGAGGGTGAGGGCGGGGGAGGGGGAGAGTGAGGGGCAAAAAACGTGAATATCAAGTTTTTTCTTTTCTTTCTCGATGATGAATGACGCTTACTCTTACTTCCCGACCGGGGTGGTATTCTGTCAAGTGTCAATCAATAGGGTCCATCCGGGTATTTCCCTGGACGCTACTACTCTATTGACAGGTACAACGGCCACTAGAAAAGAACAATAGTCGTAAGGCGGTAACTAGTAGTAGTAGTAGTAGTAGTAGTAGTAGTAGTAGTAGTAGTACCGTTACTAGCAATAATACCATCAGAGGTACTAGTAGTTTAACCATTTTTAGCATCATGACCAACATGACCAACATCCATCATGTTCATCATCTGTCCCTGGCTACGTTGCTAGAGTGGCGGGTGGTGACGTCAACACTAGGACCCTGAACGTTGCGCACATGTGCATCGGGAAGGCGCGAGGTAAAAGGGAAAGAACAGAAAAGAGACCCACAAGTTCCTTCCTCTTGAGTCTTTGCCAACCACAACGTGGTGACTGACCCTTTTCTCGTACATTCTTCCTTGTTCCTTGATCTTGATTGTCATTTTTCTTTGACATGTTGACACTTGACAATGTTCCCACTTCTTACGTCTTTGTACACGTCAACATGATCAAACACTCGATTTGACCATGGGAGAGTATCATCGATTGTCCCCGTCCCCTACCACCCATTACTCCGTACCTACGTACCCGCCTCTGGTATCTTGACTAATGATTCCCAAGCTTTTGCCAAGATGTGCCATACAAGATGAGAATATGCGGGTAAGAGACCAGGCCAGGCCAGGCCGGCCCTCTCTCTCCCTCTCACCTGTGACATACTCGTACACCAAAAATATACATGCTCGAGTAGTCGTACGTTCCCCCCCGACCAGACTCGTTAGAGAACACAAGTCCACCGAGCTTGCCGGGGGTGGATACACACAAAACCGGACCAGGCACACACACACACACACAGCAAGCTCTCTATCTCCAACGTCTTTGGGATAACGGCTCTGGACCCCAATGACCAAACCCCGAAAAAGGAAAAAATACAAAGACAAAGGAGAGAAAAAAGACGCGTTATCGAAAAGTTAAAGCCTTTTTTTTGGCTCTTGCATCATGGCTTGGGCCAGTAGTATGAGTAGGAACGCTCGGAAATCTCACCAAATACCCCCGGTTCCTGACCCCGGTCGTATTTTGTCGCACCTTTTGGTGTCGCAGGGCTGCATGACATTCTGACACACGCTTTGCCTCACAAACTCTGCCATCTATCAATCTGATTTGCGAAGCCATTCATCAACGTTCATGCGATGCCCCGAAAGTCTCCTCTTTTCCCTCTTTCTCTCCCTCTCTCTTTCTTCCCCGTCTTGGGTCTTGTTCCCGATGAGCACGAGGGGTGGGCTGGATAGTACCGTCCTGAACATGGCTGACCCCCAAGGCCTTCGAAACTGTCTACCTGGTTGCAAAACTCTAGGCTGGGGGCCCTGTTACCTGTGCCTCCTGGTAATGATATGAGAGAAATAGAGAGAGAGAGAGAGAGAGAGATTGCTAATAATTCCCACAGTCTACAGCTTCACATCTTCAGTCGGACAGAGACATTTGTTGGTAGTATATACCTCGATATCTTGGTGGCTTGTCAACGTCAATGCAGTGAGGGGAAACTACTGACAATGCTCACGTCTGTGGTGGCGATTGCCATTACGGGTATGCCCTCTCCAGGCTCTCCTTGAAGAGAATATGGAACTCTCCGACTCACCAAGTACGAGGTCAACGCCACTCCGTGTATCGTGATGCCAGTGTCCCCACTTCACTCAGACTCTCGAGTCTTGGCTCGTCTGCTTGAAACCTCGCCGGCCGGTGACCTTAGTATCCATGGACTATTGCCCTCACGATCCAATCACAATACATGTTTTAGCTGCCTCAAGCTCCTCTTTCTCCTGTGAAAACGAAGCTCACGGACCTGGGCTATGCCTTCCATGCCTTGGTTTCCTCCTCGTGGCAGTAGTAGTCCATCCAGCCCCCCCACAGGAACAAATCTGAGGGCCTCCCGTTCCGTCCTTTGAGCCGGGTTCCCCTTATGCTCTCCCCTCTTCGCATTGATGATAATTCCCTTTTGGTCTTTCCCCCATCATCAGTTTCCCTTTCACCTTCTCCTCGCCCCCCATATCATCGAAAAAGTTGTTTCTCTCGCTTGGCGTGTTTGCCACATCTTCTCATGGCTCACGAATGATTCAGACGAGACAGAGTCACGGTGAAGCTGGCTTCACGATTCGATCCAAGAAGGGTTGATTCCTTTCCACTAGATTGAATTCCTACTCGACCTTTGTAGGCGCTCGACTCGACAACTTTTTTCTTCGCTTCTTCCTTTCGATTCTCAGCAAGGGCTGGCCTCCCCTTTTTTTTTATTTTCCGCATCACCTTTTACGACTTATATTCAACTTTCGACATAAAAAACACTTTACAAAACAACACACAAAAAAAAAAAAAAGAAAGAAAGAAAAGATGGAGGATGGCACATGGAAGGACCTAGCGACGCGCATGGCCATGGACGTTTGGTCGACAGCAGCCGGCCATGCTGCGGCCCATGTATCGCGAAGCGCCCAGGATTCATCAACATCAGCAGCATCAGCATCGACGACGACAGTGGTGGCACAGGCAGCGACGTCAGGGACGACATCGACGGACGAGTTACAGTGGTCATCGGCCAAGTCGATTCGCACATCGGTCATCACACTCGCCAGCTTCAACGTGTTTGCCGCCGCCATAACAATCATCTGCGTCGTGAGGGATGCACGCGCCTTGGATGAACGCAGTTCCATGTTCCAACTAAGGTGAGGCTTTAACGCCCAATGGGTCTGTCCCTTTCTAAAAGAAAATATTTGACTGACAAGAGAGGAAACAACAGAGGAAGGAGGTTACTTCCGCCACTTAGTCCATGGATGGTGTACCCGCTCATATTGTCCTTGGCTATCGTCGCTCAGGGAATCATATTCGCCGTGGAGCAGGCAAAGGGTCTCCAGGGCTTTGTGATACAAGGGTGTATCCCCGTTGCCCAAACCATGATGCCTGGTACGTTTTGCACTTGCCTTACTCTTGCTTTGTCTTGCTCAACTGCTAACACCAATGTAGCCTTGTTCATTGTCCCTGTTGTGCAGCTCATTCTGGGGATCGAGACGGCCGTTGCCGCGCTCTTCCGACAGGCCTTCCCCTCGAGGCCGAGGTGGGTGTACCCGACGTGCATCGCCGTCTCGGTTGCTGGCCTTCTCGGTCTGTACGGGGCTACGCGTGCGCTGCCTCCCCCGGACAAGTGCTACGCCTCCTTGTTCTGGTTCGCCCAGCAGTGGCGTCCGGTTTGCTTCGGGTTGCTGGTTGGCATCGCGTCGGCCATCTTCATCTCGACATTGATTACCTTTATCAAGCTTCGTCTCACGACAACGGATCAGACTCGTCCTGGTGAGCGTCAGGCAGCGTCCCACATGGTGTACTACATGTCTGTGGCCATCATCTCCAACGTACGTACTTTCCCCTCTGGTCCACTACACTTGGGTGTACTGACATTCAACAGGCTCTCTTGACCCCCTTCTTCTTCAACATCACCTACGGCCAAGGTAGCGAGACGGCATCCAGCACCACGGAACTCTCGACAGTATCATCAATCGTAGCCAACTTGTCCGGTCTGATGACGGGAGGCCTGTACCTGTACCTCCGAGGCGGGAAGCAGACGAGCCGCGGGTCAACATGGGACTACCTCTCCGAGGGTGAGAAGCAAGAATTCGTCCTCCTGAAGCAGCAGCAAAAGATGTCGCCCGTCGACCCCCCGCCGACCACGCCGCCCATGCCATCCATCTACTACGACGAGAAGCCGCCGATGAACAATGACGAGTACGCCGAAAGGGGCAGTGTCGTCAACAACGCCCCTCCGCCGCGCCGGTCATTCATGTCGTGGCTCATGCCGCCTCGTACCCCCAACAACAACAGCAACGAGTCCGACGCCAGCGCCGACAACAGCAACAAGAACAAGAGTCTTCTCATGCTCCCGTCGACGACGTACTCGCCCAACTCCACGCCCGCGCCGCCCCGTACGCAGACGCCCGAATCGATGCTCATGCCGCCTCCTCTGTTCCACGCCGGCTCAGCAGGCCCTTCCCTCCACCAGCGTAACCTGTCTGGCGGATCCCTCGAGACGGTGCAGATTGGTATTCGGATATCCAACGTCAACGGTCCCACGACGCAGGAGAACACTCTTGCCAACTCGGGCAGCAACAAGACGACCAGCTTCATGAGTCGAACACAGAGTCGATTCCCCAACCTATCGCAGTTTTTCCCACCCACCATGCCCGTCATGGAAGATCCGACACCTGCTGGTCCTGTTTCTTCCGGTGCTGCTGGTCCTGCGGTTCCTGCCCCTGCTGCCGTTGCTGCCCCTGCCCCTGCCGCGGACGACAGTAACAACAACAAGTTGAAGCCCAACAACAATACCAAGAAACAACTACCACGCAACCCCAGTCCCCTGCGCAACATGGGAAGACAGTCTGTACAGCAGCAGGATGAAGACTACGACGACGACACTTCGACTCTAGTGCAGAGCTCTACAGTGGGAGGGTACAGTCCTCGTCAGAAATCGACCAGGGTGAGAAACATGACTGTGACTAGTCCAAAGGGTACGACTATGACTTCACAAGGTGGTGGTAAGAGCGGCGGTAGTCCATATGGACAAAATTTCGGTAGTGATAAAGCTGGATGGATCTGATTTTGTTTTCCTTACCTTGTTATTGTTTCTTCTGCTTTGGTCTTGCTCTTTTCTTGCTTTGGCCTTTTATTTTCTTTGCAAACGCAAACGTCCTTTCTTTTTCCTTTTTTTCTTCTCTTCTTTTCTAATTGTTCGTTCGGTTCGGTATTCTCTCGGTTCGGCAAACGGTATCTATTGTGTTGTACATAGTCTTTTCCCCCCCCTCTCACATTTCGTTTATTTTTTTTCCTTTGTTACTCTTATCCCCTTTTCCCCCTTTTCTTTATGTCTTCCCCTTTTTCCTGCGTTTAGAGAAATAGGTCATGTAGTGTATGCCCCCCCCTTGGCTGAATGCAAATGATAACGAGGTTTTCAAATGTTGAAGTACAAACATGTTTCAGATTACGTGTCTTTATGTGATTAGGGATATATGAGCCAGTTTGTACAATGTGATGTACGCGGCTTCCTTTGAAGGGATTCAATCTTTCGAGAGAAGAGAAGATGTGCGTGGACCTTGACATTGGAGACACGTACAAGATGCTCATTGTTAAAAGACAAAATCAAACGTGATGCAATTCCTCTCAGTACACATGCCCATGCAATGCTAAAAACAGTTATAGAATGAAATCAATAACAAAGAAGAAGACAAGAAGAAGAAGAAAAAAAGACAAGAGAAGAAAAAGAAGCAGGAAAAAAAAAGACTTCCAGTACACCCTAGCTCTCCTTGGTGTGCAGCATCTCGACCCTCCTAGTCTCCCACTTCTCCCAACCAGCCTGACACATGTCCTCCTCGACAATGAGGTCACGCACCCTAGCCATCCTGACGAGGGGCAGATCGACAGCCCAGGCGAGCCATCCGGTCCTGCGCGCCACGGCGGTGACGACGAACCAGCCCACCGCGCAGGCCAGGCCGACCACCCCACCCGTGACGACCTGCCTCGTAGTATGATAGTTGAGATATATCCTGCTCCAGGCGACCAGGGCGGCCACCACCCCCGATGCCAGCGTCAGACCTGCCCTCTCTGCTATAGACCATGGACGATGATATGCCAGTTGATGCTGCTTCTGTTTCTGCTGCTGCTGCTGCTTTTGCTTGGAAGCAGTGGCAGTGGTGGTAGGTGGACAATGTCGAAACAGCAAGAATAGAGCGACGGATGCGCTCCAGAAGGCGACGAATTGCGCGTGAGAGGAGGGCATGCCGTACCCTTTACCGTGAATGCGAGCCGGCCTCTCCTCCTTTATGAGCCGCTTCAGGAGGAAGTTGAGTGCCTCGCAGGCTAGTTGGCCGACAAAGGTCAGGGCGATCTCGGCCTCGCGCGTGGATAGGATGAGGGTGACGTAGACGACGCATAGGGCTTGGGGGAGGAGGGCGAGGTAGGCGCATGCTAGGGATAGATGGTCATCTGGGTCCTGGGGGAGGTGGTGTTTGTTAGTCAAGGTAGGATGGGGGGAGGGGAGGGGAAGTGGTGGTGGTGGTTTACGTAGTAGACGTGGGTTATGGAGAGGGAGGCTAGTGGGCCTGGCTCTTCTTCCATTGTGATGGTCTCTTTTTTTGTCGTGAGGTCAGAGAGGTAGAGGTGTTTAGTTGGAGATGTGAGGCATGGTCTGGCTGGGGTTGGAGAGGTTGGTTTGTAGAGTAAAGGGTAGAGGTAGAGAGTTGGAAGTGGGAGTTGCGTCAGTGGAGGGGTCCAAGCTATACTGGGGAGTGTTTGATTGGTCACGAGGGGGGGGAGCGGAATTCACGGCGTCATTGCATCAGAGCACGAGTACCTGTAGGTACGAGTGTGCACAGAGTGGGAGTAAACAATGGGATGGACCACTATGGTTGTATTGTTTGTTATTATAATACAAGTATAGCTCTATTGATACTCGATATTAATGTAATTTCCTGTTAGATATCGGATCAATCAATGTGTTGCCATTATATTGTACCTGTAGATTATAGCTGTAGCTGTACTGCACTGTAGCTACGTCTGTTATTTGCATAACCTGTACCTCTACCTGTACTTATACCTATCAGCCTGTACCTGTGATGTCCCCCTCCTTTGGAACGCGGCGAAAACGCGCTAGGACACCAATAGCAGTGACAGTTTTGTTATTATAAGAGGTACTTTTACAATACTAGTAGATTATACCTAAGCTGAAGTACCTCGTACTTGTATTAGCTGAATTAATTTGTTTTCTTTTTTTTTTTTTCATCCTTTTTTTTTTTTCTTTTGCCCCTTTGTTTTTTTTTTTCCTCTCCCTCTCTCCTGGCAGGCATCACAATATAGTACCAAGAGGGAGAAAAAAAAAAAGAAAAGAGAGAAAGAAATAAAATATACTATAAGGTGCAAATTTTCCAATCTCCCATTGTCGCCAAACTCTTGCGATTCTTCTCAACATTTTTTGAGATTTTTTTTCATCCATTGTGCATTCAATATCTGGTTTGCGCCCGAAATCACTTTTTTTGTCCCCCATTCTGATACTTTTTTTTTTCTCCCATCTTTTTTTTTTTTTTTCTTCCTTCCTTTTCTTCTTCTCTTTCTCTCTCCACTTTCTGCCCTTGCCCGCTCGCACCACACTTTACGCCATCTCTCTCTTCTCTCTATCAAACAAAAAGTCATTTTCCAATTACTTCTTTTACTTTTAAAATTAAAAGAAATATACGAAGAAGAACAAAAATGGCTCGTACAAGAGAAGATGCTGCCGCTGCCGCCGCGGCCAACGAATCCTCCAACACGTCCCCACCACCCGCTGCCACCCGCGGTCGCGGTCGTCCCAAGGGAAGCCTCAACAAGACGGCGACGGGCAGCGTGACCAAGTCGACGGCCACCTCCGCCACGCCCACCGGTCGAGGTCGCGGCCGTCCCCCCAAGGCCGACAAGCCCAAGGCGCCCGTCTACGTCCCCACCGGTCGTCCCCGTGGTAGGCCCAAGGGGAGCGGGAAGAAGGCCACCACCACTGCCAACGCGAAGACCTCCGCTGCTGCTGCCGCTGCCACTCCCAAGGTTGCTGGGCGAGGACGCGGTCGTCCGCGCAAGGTCGTCGTCGATGGAGCTGCTGCTGTCGCCGCTGCTGCTGCCGTCGCTGCCGCCACCACCTCTGCTTCTCCTCCTGCTGCTCCCAAGAGGCGCGGTCGTCCTCCCAAGAAGGTGGTTGAGCCAGAGGTAGAGGAGGAGGAACAAGAAGAAGAAGAAGAAGTCGAGGAGGAGGAGGAGGAAGCTCAAGAAGAAGAGGAGGAGGAGGAGGCTGAAGATGTCGAGGATGGTGAGTCCTTTGCGCGTGCCCCCGCGCAATTCATGTCCCAGGTGTTTCAGAGGCTAACGAGTTGGCATTAGAAGACGCTGCTGGCGAGACCGTCACAGATGAGCAGAATGGCCATGATGCCGATGCCGAGGCCAACCAAGCTGAATCCTAGTTGAGATTCCATGCTGGTCAGTTCTAGGCATTCGAAACCATTCTTCTTTATATTCTCTCTATCTCTCTCTCTATCTCTCTTCGACATTTTCTTCCCTAACAGCAACAGCGCGCTGTGTTCTTTCTTTTTTTCTTTTCTCTTTCACACACTCGAAAAGAGATATTTCGATACCTTTCTTCTTTCTTATCGTTTCAATGGAGCAAAAAAAGGGCAGAGGGGTTCAGGTGGAAATGTTTTTCCACAGATTGGGGTTTTTGCGTACTATGGGTTTCTTTATTTTTTTTTCCTCTTCTATCGTTTCTTCTTTTCTTTTCTTTTTCTTATGATATGAAATGGCTTTTGCGAGAACAAATGGGTATGGGATACGGGGGTTATGGGGTAATTACTTTTTTTCTTTTCTTTTATATCTTGACGGAGGGTTTTCTGTTTTTTGTTCTTCTTTTTATCATCTTAACTTTTTTCTTTCTCTTCTCTTCTTCTTCCATCTTTTTTCTCCTTCCCTCCTTAAAAAAAAAAGGAACAAGTCCGACAAAAGACAAAACAATTAGGCGTTGGCGTCGTATGGATAACAAAGGGTAAGGAAATATAGACATTATCTCCTGCGACTTCTCTTCTTTCTCAAGAGGAAGCAGTACTACCAATGCCCTCCCTGACTTCACACACGTAGAAGAGTGACAAGAGAGACAAGAGCGAGGAAGAGTGACAACAGAGAACAGAGACAAAAAGAAAACAAATCACTCCCTCTTCCACTCTTCAAACTCCCCATCAATATGCCTCTTCAACTCAGCAAACTTATTCCCAAAGTCCCTCCCGCACCGCCAACACCTCATCCCCCACCTGAGATACCCCTCATGTCCCGTGTGCCGTCGCCCATCCTCCTGGGAGAGCGGCATATCCCCCAGCGGCACGAAGAAGGGCGTGTTGAACGAGTTGTAGTGTCTCCTGTGCCGCAGAGCAGGCGAGTGCATGTCCCTCGACAGCACGTGGATGTGCAGATGAGACATGCTCGGCACGGCGTGGACGCCCGTCATCACCTCTGCCTCCCAGTCTCTTCCCTCGGGAAGCTTTGTCGTCATTGCCCCTCCTGATCCTTCCTCTTCTGATCCTGCTTGCTCTAGCCCTGTGACATCATCACCGTCAAGCACAGCCTGTCTGTCTGCGTCAGCCTTACTCTCCCGCCCGATGAGCCTTCGCAACTCCCCGGCAACAAGACGCTTCAGACGAGCCGTCTGCTCAATGACCTGCTTTCTGAAATCGTCGTCTTCGGCAAGAGCTTCAAACGGGTGGAGCAGGTTGCGGTCCCGTCGTCGCGGGAGGAGAAGAGCGTGCACCGTGGCCTTGGGGTACAGGTCGTGGATGGCGACAAAGTCTGGCGTGTGGAAGATGACGCGCGACGACGGGAATGTCTCCGGGTTGTCTAGGTACGCTCCTAGTCCCATGCGGCTGTTGAATGATGGTCCCCCTCCTGTTGAGGTTGTGGCCTTGACGTGCTTGGGCTTGGGTTTCATGAGCTCTCCGACTGTGTCATCAGGTCAGCTTTCATCTACCCGGCACTAGATATTAAGTGGATGTTTCCTTACAGGCATCCCGAGGTCGCTTCTTTGTTGTTTCTGTCAAAACATCTTCCTGTCCTTGCAGCTCTTCCTGCGTCATGGCCTCTTCTTCTTTGGGTGAGTTGGACATTGTGTGTGTGTGTGTTTGTGTGTTGAGAATTGGTGTTGGTGTAAGAGTGAGAGTTTGGTGGACCCGCTTCCCCAGACGAAAAGTACATCATCTGTCAATCTCGACTCACGGCAATGAAATTGTTGTTTAATGAAACCATCGTCTATTTTTTTTATCTTGTATATATAAAGACACCATCTTGAGTATCTGAAGAACACCTTACGCATCCAATCCATCCAGCTGGATCAACTTGGTCACCAACCGAATCACCTCATTGTCACCAAGTTGCACACCCGGATTCTTGACCTTTTCAGCAATCACACCGTCCACCATGCCCCTCAGTCTAGCCACCAGGACACCGATGCGTGCCCAGCCTCTGAGTCGGAGCCATCCGTCTACCAGTAGACCTCTACCCATTGTATCCAGCTCGATTGAACCGCAGAAGAGGAGTAGGGTATAGGCATTGAAGGCTATTTCAGGTTAGTATTTATCGTCTTCTCATAGTGTTCTCTTTGACAGACGAGATGTATACTCCATAGAACAGATAGACAAGGAGACCAAGAGAAAGAGGAAGAAGAAGAAGAAAGGGAAGGGAAGGGAAAGTGAATAGAAGAGGGTGAAGAAAGAAAGTAAACTCACGTGTAAGATCCCGTATGAAAATCTTGCTAGTAGACATCAAAGTGAAATACGACATATAAGCCGCATTCCCAGGGTAAGACTGACTCCCAAACAGCGTACTAGAAGGATGAACAAACACCCTACCCGTATCCTGACCAAAGTACTTGATCGACCTAGCCTCTGGGTCCAGCTCGACCGCTCCCGACACCGAGTTGATATACTTCTTATCCGGGTACTGGATCCTCGCGACCTGAGGAGTGAATGCCGCAGCTACAAGTGCACGAAGCAATTGAGGATTGTTGTTGTTGTTGTTGTTGTTGTTGTTGTTGTTACCGTCACTCCTCGAACCAGAGCCGTAGCTCTTCTCCTTCGCTTCAGAGGGTGAAATGATGCCAATCTCCGCCAGAGCAGCATAATACTGCGTCCGCGTGTTGGAAATGTCAGACAGGGTGTTGAAGGAGAGGAAGTTGTCCTCGCAGAAGCCGCGCACCATCCTCTGCGGCGTGGACCGGTCGGCCATCATGCCGTCCCAGTGCCGGAAGGCAGCCAGGTCCGTCACCAGGTCGCCGTCGCCAGAGTAGAATGCCATGCGCGCCTCCTTGGCCTGCTCCCTGCGCTCGGCGGGCGACAGGAACGGGCTGCGCGTGCTCAGGATGGCCGCCATGGTCACGCAGTCGTCCAGGCAGCCGCCGAAGATGGCCCCGAACACCATGAGTTTGCCGCAGCGCAGGTCAGTCGGCAGCATGGCCAGCTGCTGTCCCATGGCTGTCAGCTCGTCGCCGTCCAGGGCGCCCATCCGACGGAGGAGCTTCATCGCCCCCTCTATGGCCTGCGCCTCGGGAGGTGTGGGCGAGCGGCCTAGGAAACGCGCCACGTCGCGCATGCCCATCGCCCGGACGGACAGGCACAGCTGCTCCAGGGCCACGCGGCGGATCTCCGGTTCTGGTCGCTCAGGCATCTGGTCGTCCTCGAGCTTGCGCGTGTACAGCTTGTAGCAACGTCCCTCCTGTACACGACCAGCACGACCCCTGCGCTGCTTGCACGCCGCCTTGGACGCCCACGTCTCCTCCAGCTTGCGCATGTTGTTCTGCGGGTCGAAGCTCGTCTCTTTAACTTTACCGCTGTCGATGACGGCCACGATGTCGTCGATGGTGATGGACGTCTCGGCGACGTTGGTCGCCACCACCACCTTGCGCTTGCCGGCCGGGGGCTTGACAAACACCCTCTTCTGCTCGCGCGTCTCCAGCGAGGCATGCAGCGGGAGTACGTGCAGGGATGATGACCCTTGCAGCGCCCGGCACGCCTGGTTGATCTCGCCCACACCGGGAAGGAACACCAGGATACCCCCCGTCTTCTCCTCGTACCCGAGCTCCGCGTCGATCGCCTGCACGAGGTCCGCTATGAGCGGGTAGTTGATGCGGTGGCCCATCTTCTGAATCACCTTGCCGATACCCTCTTCGCCCAGGAACTTCTCGTTGGTATCCATGGGGGTGAAGCCCGTGAACCGCACCACGTCGTCGAGGTAGTAGTCGTCGACGGGGAACGTGCGGCCCGAGATCTCCACGGTGCCCACGGTCAGACCCTCGGACGTAAAGTACCTGCTGAAGGTGGCCGCGTCCAGCGTCGCAGACATGAGCACCAGCTTGAGCATGTTGGGTCGCGTGCGCATCACCTCGCGGATCAGGTTGAGCAGGAAGTCCGTGTCTAGGCTGCGCTCGTGCACCTCGTCGATGACCACGTGGCTGACGTCGGACAGCGCCGTCACCACGTCCTCGACCTTGCCTCCCGACGTCTGCAGCCGGCGCAGCAGCACACCCGTCGTGACAAACGTGATGCGCGTGTCCCTCCCCCGGCGCGACTCGCCGCGGATCGTGTATCCTACCTCCTCGCCCACGCGGCAGCAGCGCTCGTCGGCCACGCGGTCTGCCAGACCCAGCGCCGAGATACGTCGGGGTTGCGTGACAATCATGTTTGCGCAATCGCCCAGCCCGCGGTTGTACAGGTCGTCGAGGAGGAACTGCATCGACTGCGTTGACTTTCCGGATCCCGTCTCTCCACTGATGATGGTGACGTTGTTCTCCGCCACGGTCCGCACCACCTGGTCCTGCACCTCCCACGCAGGGAGCCTCGACCTCTGCGTGATCATTTTCTTCTGGTCTGGCGTCTGCTGCCTCTGCATCCACCGTTCCCTGCTCTGCTTGTTCTCCACCCACTTGATGGGTCGGGGCGCCGCCTGCGTCCGCTTCGCGCGCGTCACTGCTGCCGCCGGCTTGGCCTCGGACGCCGCCGAGGACACAGACGAGATGTCTACCAGCTTGCCCGGGTGCTCGATGATGTTGTTGATGTTCTGCTGGATCCAGTCCACAACCAGGAAAATCCTCGTAGGTTCGTCCCGCAGGTCGTCGTTCATGTAGGCCAGAGCCCTGCGGATGACGCTGAGCTTGATGTAGGAGGGCAGGTTGGCCACGATGGCCAGGATGAGGTTCTTGGGGTACGACGGCGCCATGCGCACGCGTAGGCTGGCGTCGATGTTGGCCTTGCCGGCATTCTTGACGCCGTCCAGTCGTATCTGGATCACCTTGTCGCCTTCGCGCTCAAAGTTGTCGCCGTACATGGCCTCGAGGCTGGCCGTCTCCTCCTCCCACTGCTCCTCGGGGGATCCCATATCCAGAAAGTCTTCGTCATCATCATCACCAGACTTCTTCTGGTCGTCGTCGTCCTTGGAGCTGCTAGCCATGAGCAGGCTCTGCAGGGCGTTTGCCGCCAGTCCCTCGTCGCCTCCACTCTCGTTGAGCACGCGCGTGCACACCTCAAGCGAGTACCCTGTCTGGGTGAGCCTCTTGATGATAGACTCCTTCTTCAGATCGGTAGCGCCAATAGACACGCCGACAGCGTAGCTCTCGGGAAGGGCCCAGGGCGGCAGGTCGTCCTCGGGCACGTGGATGAGCAGCCACTCGAGCGTCTCCTCGCGATCCTTGCAGTAGTCGACCGCCTCGGCAACGTGGCTCTGGCGGAAACCGAGCTTGGCGAGCTGCGACACGACACTGTCCTTCTGCTGCTTGGTCATATCCACGCCGTGCGGGTTCCACGAGATGCCGCTCCTCAGCAGCGTCTCGAGCTGAGTCCTCGTCTGGCGACCCATCTCTACCTTGGGCGCATTGGACCATCCCTTCATGGGGTTGAAGCCACCGGCACCGGAACCGTCGCCACCCCTGTTGAGAAGGGCCAGACCCGAAGCGCCAGGCATCTCCTTGGCCTTGGCCTTTGCCGCCTCCAGCTCCCTCCTCTTCTTCTCCGCCGCGGACTTCGTCTCCTCGCGCTCCCTGAGCGTCTTGAACGGATCGGCATCGTACATCCACCCCTTTCCCTCCTTGACATCCAGCGCCTTGAGGGCCTGGAAGTCCTTCCAGAGGGACTTGTAGTCCGGGGGCAGGACGGTGTGCTTGTTCTGCATGCTGCACACCCGGAACAGGGCGTACGTCGCCGCCGCGTGCTTGGCCTCGAGCGCCGTCTCCCGCGTGATGAGATGCTTGTGGCTCGCCGGGATCTTGAAGGGCTCCAGCCGCGTCGTCAGCTGCGTCTTGGGGTCGCGCGCGCTCAGCGTCACCCACACCGAGAACCCGTCGGGCGTCTTGCGCGTGTCGTACTCGGGCCTGTCCCACTGCTGCTTCTGGCAGTACTCGCTCATCAGGTTCACCGGGAGTTTGCCCGTCCACGACGACCCGCCGATGCGCTGCTTGACCGTCGGCTTGGGAGCAGCCCCCGGGGGCGGAAGCTGTTCCTCCTGTGCTGCTGCTGCTGTCGCCCCCTTTGCGCCCTTCTTGCCGCCGCCCTTGCCGCCATTCTTACTGGCCGGTCCTGGCGGTGGTGTTGCCGCTGCCGGTGGCTCTGCAGCCTTGCCCTTGGCCTTTTTCACCATTGTGTTTTATCGCTGCTTATGTGCTTCTTGTTTGTAACGTGCGATTCCTCCCGTTTGATATCGCCTTTCTCTTGCTTATATCTTCTCTCTTTCTCTCTGGCTAGCTGCGGGGGAGGGGTCAAGGATAAGATTCTCACCCCAGTTACGCCATGCAGAGGTGCCTGTCTTCTCTCAGGTGGGAAAAAAACGTGTGATTCCTGTCAGTTGGATAGAAGGAAGTCGAGAAATGACCGGTAGAAGACTATACATTCCTCCAGACAGTGGCGTGGAAATGCGTTGTCAGGTTGAGCATTCGCCTCATATGATGATTGAAAAAGGGTCGTGCAGAATTTGTGTGCGCAGGTGGCCACCTATCCGCACTGTGCAGAACAGAGCTTAATTGTGCAGAGTGCACAGTGCGCGGATCATCAAGGTTAGACGTTGGAAGTTCTAGACACATGATCAGTGACTATCTTCATCCACAGACATGTACGACTTATATAAAATACATAGCACACGCGACACAATAGTAGAGGCAAATTTCTTGATTTTTTTAGGGAAATATTGATGGGGGCAATTAATCTCATCGCTACGGTTCCATATGCCGCATCAGCCACTTGGCTGTTACTCTTGAGCCGTAACTCAATGCTATACCTCTCCTCCATCCGGGAAACAGCCCCAGTGCACTCGCACCGGGGTCCCGAGGTTTCGAGATTCCATTATTCTTTGTTCAAGTATCTCGTATCCATACATGTTTATCCCTGCCATGAGTCGCCATCATCCCATTTGCCGTCGTGAGGGGTGGTGAGTTGACGAGCGAGCAGCCTTCCGTCCCATGGATAAGATCTTCGGTCTCCCCTCGGACACCGACTCGTCGTCCTCTAGGCCAAGAGAAAAAACAAACATAAACTCCATTTTGGATTCATAAAGAGGCTGGAGCTTTCAAGCTACCATAGGGCCTCGGCTCATATCGTGGCCCGCGTTCCCATCTCGCGTCGCACACCATTCCGAGCTACATCAAGTCGCCTGGGTAAAACTGGGGGGAACCACATCTAGGTGTCATAGTGTTCAAATAGTCAAGCGGGGGGCAAGGGGGGATTTGTGGGCAAAAAAAGTAATTTGTAGTTAAAAGCGCAGTGAAGGGGGAGGGGGGGTAATAGAAAGGGGGATATTCGTTTGATGGGGAGTGTCTTTTTTGGGGGGTATTTGTCGTGGTGTTGCAGCCAGTGTCTGGAGGGAGAAAAAGTTCACAAGAGCTGGAAAAGGAGGCAAATGGGCGAGCCACACAATGTTGAAAGAAATAAACATTAGCCAGCCAGTCAAGGCGGCAGCTGCTTTCGATTTTCCATGGCTCTCAGCCATCTGGTGTCTCCCATACACGCTCTTTCTCTCGGGAGCTCGTCGAGGTGGCAATGGTTTTTTACATGTCCATAGAGTCACCACCGTTGGCAAAGTTGAAGCCACCGGACTGGGGAGCGCCGCTGGCGCCGAAGCCAAAGGTGCCGTTGGGACCAGTGGGCTGGGCCATACCCTCGTCAGCATTCTCCTCCTCGTCCGAGAAGTACTTCTCAATGATGTTGTAGGCCTTCATGTAGATCTCCTCGTTGGCGTTGTTCTGGCAGTCGTGGATCTTCTCCATGCCACCGCACTCCTCGATGAAGAGGGCGTAGCGGTTCACCGACTCGCTACCCTCGCCGGCAGCCTGCTTGTCGAGGTCGCCAATCTTGAGGATGTTCTCAAGACCGTCAAGAGCGACCTGGATGATCTTGTTGTCGGGGCAGCCCAGAAGGTCGCAGAGGGGCTTGATGCAGCCCTGGGACACCAGGTAGCGGATCTGTTCAGGCTTCTGGAGACCACCAGAGGTAGCGTTGCTGATTGCCCAGCAGGCCTCCTTGCGCGTCTTAAGGTCGCCGTTCTGCAGAAGGTGAATCAGAGGAGGGATGAGGTTGGCGTCGACAACAGCCTGGATCTGTCCCGAGTTTCCAGCGGTGATGTTGGAGATGGTCCAGCAGGCCTCCTTGCGGATACCGTCCTTGGTGGAGCTCAGGAGAGACAGGAGGCAGGGCAGGGCGCCACAGTTGATGATGACCTGGGTCTGGACGTCATCGCCGGTAACAATGTTGCCGACGGAGCGGAGAGCGGGTGTCTGGACCGATGTCGAGGCGTGCATGAGGAGCTCTGTGAGGCGGCGGGGGATGCCAGCCTCGATGACGGCCTGGATCTTGTCGTTGGCGCCATCGGAGAGGTAGGAGATGGCCCAGCATGCGTCGATGAGGACCTCGTCATCCAGCGAGTAGACGAGCTTGGACAGGACAGGAAGGGCGGGAGCAATCTTTTCAACGGGATCATACGTTAGGCACGACGAATGGCTAGACAATCAAGGCGGGCGGGGGGGTGCTTACAGTGTTCCAGTCAGGCTGGGGGCTCTTGCCACGGCAGAAGTTACTCAAAGTCCAAGTGGCGTTCCTCAGCATGCTGAGCTTACGGCTGTCGCCCAGCAGGTTAAGCAGGGGCTTGAGAGCACCGCAGCCAAGGACATAGTCGCGGCAGTGAGGGCTGTCACCGGCAATGTTACCGAGAGCCCACACAGCCTGCTCGCGGACATCGGGCTCGGGGCTAGAGAGAAGCTCGACAAAGATGGGCACGGCGTTGGCCTCGATGACGACCTGGGTCTGGGTGGCAGAACCCGAGGCAATGTTGGTCAAGGCCCAGGCGGCCTCGAACTGGACAAGGGTGTGGGGGGATCGCAGGAACTCGACGAATCGGCTGACGACGCCGGTCTTGATGACCTCCTCAATAGGAGGGTTGCGCTCCTTGGAAAGAAGCTTCCTGAACTTGGTGGTAGCCTGGATCTGCTGGTCAATCTGCTCGGAGAAGACACCGCTGACCATCTGAGGGAGGTCCTCGTTCAGCTAATAGAGTGAATGAAGTCAGCATCATGATAACCACAAAATGAAGCATCCCTTGTATCCCGAAAGCAGTAGCAAGTAACAACACCCCATAGAGGAGCAGAGAAACAGAGAATCCGAGCTGTCAGCCCCACATCGTATTTCCGACTTGGAAGCACGACGACAGAATCCTTTGGAAAGGGAGAGCAAAAAAAAAAAGAAAGGCACTGGATCCAAAAGGCCAAGCACTGACAAGCAGTACGTATAGACAGGGCCAGGGTAAAAAAGATCAAACCAACGCAAGGATGTGGGGTCCGCAATAAGACTAGACGTGTTGCCCCCGCCACGCCATCACAAGCCAGACAAACAAAAAGACGTTGAGGCCCGTTATGGACCAAAACAAAGAGAGACAAGGGGGTGGCGAAAAAAAGGAGGGGGGAAATGCCATGATGGTAGCAAAAAAAAAGTAGAAGCAGAAAATAGAGATGGGAGAATCATCATACCTGAGACTCAGTAGGGGGAGTGTCATCGTCGCTGTCGGGGGCAGCACCAAGAGAAGCACCGGGACGGCTGTCACCGGAACCAATGCCTCGACGCTTGGCCAGGTTCTCCTCACGCTTGGCCTTTCGGATTTCGACCTGCTGCTCCTCACGACGACGACGGAGCTCCTCGGGCTTGAAGGCGTTCTTGGCCTTGAACTGTGTCCGGCGATGCTCGGGGATGTATCTTTCAGCCATGGTGGGCGGCTTTCTCTTCCGTCTTTATATTCTTTTTTTGGTGGTGCGGCGGTCAGCGAATCGTGTGCGGGGCGATCGAAAAGCAAAGATGTGAGAGAGAGAGCAGATGGCGGGCTCAAGTTTCGATGAAAAAAAAAAAGGTTGAAGATGCTGTGGATAGAAAATGCAACAGCGAGATGGGGATGAAGGGGATCCTGACTAACCCGTTGCGCAGAGCAAGAAAAAGAAAAGGAAAAAGAGAAAAGAAACGAAGAAAGAGATGGGAGAAAAAAAAAGGGAGGAGGGGTATTAACGGGAGGGAGAGGAAAAAGAACCTGCGAGGGGTCAAAAGAGATGACGGGGTGGATGAAGAACCAACCTAGAAAGTAATAGCAGGAAGAAAGCGCTGACGAGGAGAGCCCACCTGGGCAGTTGCTGTATTCTGTGGGGGGGAAGGAGGGGTGATTGGTTAATACTGTCCACATCTGGGCAGAGTGTTAATAGCAGTAAAAGAGGACCAATAGCAGGAATAGAGTGCTATAATGGTAGCAGTCGGCCAGTAATACAGTTAGCCTCACCACTAAACGGGTAGGGATTATAGGGGTTCTTTCTCTCCAGGTCTTCCCATTAATACTACATTACTGGACAGGTACTAAGCTGGAGGACTAGGCCCGGTCCATCCATCACTCTGTGAGTCTGCCCGGGTTCTCTCCAGGCCACTTACTAGACCCCCAGGCCCCTGTGACTGCGGCAAATGGAAAAAGGGACCCACCAACGCCACTGAACTGACCATCATCAGTGGTCCAGTTACTCCAGGTCGTATGGACTTCTGCTCACTGTCACTCAGCCTATGCTCATTGCTCAGTGCTCAGTGCTCACTGCCCATTCAGTGTTCAGATCTATCCGAGTGGGTGAGACAACCCTGTCTGTCATTGAGCTTGAACTCGCTGGCCCTACGTATCGCCACTGACGGGTATTACTATTGCTCGCTCGTACTCGTACCGTACGTCGTACTGGCGTCTCATAGTGGGGGAGGGGTCGTTTTTTTCGTCTTTTTCCCTTTCTTTCTTCTCCTTCTATTTCGCCCTGTCCTCTTCTACCCCTACTATTGCTCGTACTCGTATCGTATCGCTTGTCTTCTTCTCTTCTCCCTCTTCCCTTGTAGCCTCAGGCATAAACGCGTAATACTACCTACAGGTTGCTGCCCACCCGATGACTGGATGGCTATGACTGGATAGCCCAACACGGCCCCTTATCAACCCTCCGATAAGCTTACCTGGCCCAAACTCTACTACCCGGCTTCCTTATCGACCGCATCGGGCTAGGCCCAACCATTATCAGGCATGCTTAGTAATATATTCCAACGCCACACTTATAGAGATCACGTGCTACCGCGCCTCCAGAGCCACTACAGCTACCCAGCTGCGGACGCGACGCTGTACTTTAACTTGACGCGTCGTGTCTCGATACCCCATAAACTCAGCCAAACCCGGCGTCGAGGCCTGTCAGCCGTGTGTCTGTGTGGGGTAACTCCAGTCATATAGTCCACTCGATCTGAAGCATTGGAGTTTCCAATTTTCTTCGAGTCCATTATATTACTACCTTGTGTACCTCTCCTTGTCCTTCTGTGCGATTCCCCGGCACTTCACACCGGAGCATGTCGCGACATCATGGCCCCTCCTCCACCCCAGCCTAAAGTCGAACCCGGCCAGTTACCACCGGGGTTTGTCTCTCTACGAGATGTTCTCGAAAACAAAGCCGGGGGCATCTACGCCTTTGTCAAAACCATTGGAGTCGTCATTGACTGCCGAGCACCCTACAAGATGCCATCCGGCCCTGGTATGGCAACCCCCGGTATCTCTCATATGTTCTCACCAACGAGCCAGCGCTGACTTGATATGGGTTAGATTGGAAATCCTCTCTGCGTATTACCGACAAGACCATGGAGGATAGTGGCGATTTGCCTGACAGCTCGGTCCAGTGTCACTTCTTCGTGGCTGAAGACGAGATGCCAAAAGTTCAGTGCGGTGACATTATAGTCCTCGACACCTTCAGAGTACGTCAAGCCGTTGTCTCGTCTCCCCTTTGAGTAAATGAAATTGAGGAGTAGAGACACGTACAAGAGAAAGAGAAGAAAAGAAGATGAGGCTGACTTGCAGGCATCCTAGTTGCAAATGCACAAAGGCGACGGAGTCATATCTCTTTTGTCGAATAGAAATTCATCGTTCTCAATCTTCAGCGCCGACAAGATCCCAAAACCTCCGCAAGATGTTTCGGTAGCCCAGGCGCCATCGGCACCGTCGCGCAAGAGGCAGACGTCCAAGGTCGAGCTGGACTACGTCGCCTGGCTGCGCTACAACATTGACCAGAACCTCATACCCACCAAGGAAGAGTTCAAAACGATGCAGGTGCAGTCCCTCAACATCGTGAACAAGTTCAAAGAGCTCAAGGACCTCGTGCCCGGCGGCTTCGCCGACCTCGTCGTCCGCCTCACCAGGGACCCCTTTAACCGCGGCGAGCGGACCAGCATCTGGGTGACGGACTACACCGAACACCCAAACTTTTACAACCACACAGCCCTCGGGGTGAATGCTGCCGCCCACGACGGGGACCCTTACGGCTACACGACCAGTTTCCACAAGAAGGAGCAAGCCAGGAAGAAGGTCGACGACACAAACGCCGGCCCCTTTGGCAGGCGGACCATGCAAATATCCTGCTTCGAGCCCCACGTCACAGCTATTCGCGAAGAGGAGATAACAAAGGGCACCTGGGTCTCGATGAAGAACGTCCAGATCAAGTTTGGCAGCAACGGGTCTCACCTCGAGGGGTTCCTGAGGCAGGACAGAAAGGCCCCCGCCAACAAGGTCGGCATCTTTGCCCTCGACATCACAGATCCCGAGGCCATAGACGACAAGCTTCGCAACGCCATCAGGCGCCACCGCGACTACGAGAGATCCAAGAAGTCGCAGCTGAAGGAAATCGAAGATGCTGCCGGGGCCGGTCACAAGCGGAAGCGCCAATCAGACGGGCCGGTGGCAGAGGCGGCGCCCAAGGCCGAGAACGCAGCCGAGAGACGCAGAAAGGCCAGGCAAGCAAAGCATGCAGCAGCGGCGGCAGCGGTAGCACCGTCGACCAATGGAAATACAATACCGGCACCGGCACCGGCACCTCCCAGGCCGGCGATCAAGATCAACCCATTAGGTACGGCCACCCTCCCCTTTTTATCCCTCCGCTATACCCGAACAAACCCTCTGACTCTCCCCTAGTCAAGTGCGAGAACCAGTCCTTCCCAGCGAGCAGCGTGTCGGACCTCCTCAAGCACGTCGTGGTAGAATCCGAAGAAGTTGGCGGGCACACCGTCCCCCTAACCCTGCCATTCTACAACGCCAATCACCGCGTGGACGTGCGGGTGACCGACTTCCGCCCCCACGACCTACGCAACTTCACCTACCGCACCAAGGTATCCAATTTCGCCGCCCTCTCCGACGCGGGAGACTCTGGACTCGACTCAGATGACCAGGAGAGCGACCCGGACAACGACATGTTCGCCGAGGGAGGCTGGGAGTGGCGTTTCGCACTGGAGCTCGAGGATGCCACCGTCGCTGCCGCCGACGCCGACGCCAAGAACAATCGCTTCTGGGTCATCGTAGACAACCAGGCAACGCAGTGTCTGACGAACCAGGATGCCACAGACCTATCCGAGGACACCCAGGCTCTCGAGTCGCTCCGTCAGACAATGTTTCACCTCTGGGGCGATCTGGAGGAGAAGAAGGTCGCTCAGCAGAGGCTGCTCGCTGCGCGAAACAGGGATCCACGTAATGATCCCCCGCCAGATAGCGATGACGAGCAGGACAAGCAGGACAAGGACGTCACTAAAAAATCGTCTAATCTGCCCTTCTCTTGCTGCGTTAGGCAGTATGGCATCAAGGTGAGGGAGAGTGATCCTGCCAAGGCTGATGCTGGGAATGGTCAGAGGTGGATGAGGGTGTTTGGTTTATATGGGACGAGGGTAGCTATTTAGTTTTGTGTGTTGAAGACTTGTTTATATATATCCCTGTACTTTTTTTTCTTCTTCTTTTTCTTTCCCCTGGCCTTCTTCCCTCTCTTTCTTCTAGTTATGTTCATGGGGTTGTCACGATGAGCTGGTGTTGTCACGAGTACTCGAACAAGACTTGTGAATGACTAAAAGTGCTTTAACAGTTGTTAACAATCAAAGGAATGCGTCCAACGATCAAGGATTGAAAAGTGTTCTACTAGTGAAAGTGTCAAGAAAGAAATGCTTCAACAGTCAAGAATTAAAAGTGCTCTACTAGTAAAAGTGTCAAGAAGAAGAAGAAAAAAATGCTTCAAACAATTGTAAATTAAAAGAAGAAGGAAAGAAAGAAAACTCCATTCGTTACCTCACACGAGGACATTTCAAACATATGTACAAAAAGCATACATGACCCAAGTCAAGCCAAGCAGTCAAGTAAAAGAGACGAGGGGGAAAAAAGAACAACAATCAAGAAAAGAAAAGAATACTCAACAGACCCAACACCCTTATCCTGACCACACGAAACACAGGGGAGATATCAGAAAACAGAAAGAGAAAAGAAGAAAACGAATAGAAATGAAGACAAGTGAAACAAAAGAGGGAAAGACGGAGGTGACTCATACAGAGGGAAAGGAAAAAGTTATCAATCCCCTAGTACTTCATCCTCATCGTTACTCTGTCGCCTTTCCTCCTCATCATCATCACCATCATCAATGACGTCTTCCTCCATGGCATCACCATCCTGCACCTCCTCTTCCTGTTCTTGTTCCTCCTCCTCCTCTTCCTCCTCCTCATCATCCTCATCGTCGTCATCCTCGATAATCTCAGCAGACTTGTATTTCCCAGACTTGTCTCCCTGTGCGGTAGCAGCAGCAGCAGCAGCAGGAGCGGCGGCAGCAGCAGTGGCAGAAGTAGGCTTGGCAGTAGAAGAAGAGGTGGCCTTCTTCTTTCGTAGAACCTTGTCTTCATCGAGGTAGTTGAGAACCTCCTTGAAGTTGTTGCCGAGCTTGGCGTGGTTGCGGAGAAGACGGCGACGGAGCTTGCCGGCCGTGGGACCGCGGTTGTCGAGGACCTTGGCTGACATGGCCATTACCAACTTGGCTGTTAGCTCGCACAGGGCCTTTTCAGCCTTCAGCTCAGCGGCCAGGAGCTCCTCCTTTGTCGTCTCCTCGTCTTCGTCGTCGTCCGAGTCCTCGTCGTCGTCGACCGGGTCTTCGTCTTCTGCCGGGCCGTTGAGCGTCTTGTCGCGCTTTGTCTTCTTGGCGTACTGCTTCTCTGCGCCGTCAAAGATGGCTACCAGCTCGGGAACCAGGCCGGGCTCGATCTCTTGCGTCAGGGCCTTGAGGTTCTCGGCTGTTGTTGCCGCTGATGTTTCGCCTTCTGTCTCGGCCGAGATTGCCGATGCGTTCTCGATGGGCTTGCGCAGCGTCGCAAACGTAAGGTGCAGGTCGCATAGGCTGCCCGTGGCGAATAGCCGGAGCTCGTCGATCGCCGCTCGTGACGAAAACGTCTCAATCAGGTAGCGTCGGTATGTCTGGCGCAGCACTGATAGACGGTCCACCTCTGTGTCGGACAGGCTCGAGCCGTCGGCGAGGACCTTGGCAAGCCCTCGTACTCGCCACATGATGTAGAACTGGCAGGCCTTGATAGCGTACGAGACAACCTCGTCCTCCAGGTCGTCAATCACGTCCTCCTGCGGCTCGTACTTGCCGCGGTGCACAATGTTGACTAGAACGTCCACGGAGCGCGAGGTAGAGTCGTCGTCGGTACCCTCGGCGTCCAGCACGTCGATGCAGTCAGAGATGGCCGCGAGCTTGCTGATCTTCATCAACGTCGTTGACAGGTTGCGCAACGATTCCTCTGACAAGTTGCCCCTGACAGAGAGCTCACACGACTTTTCAAAGGTGCGCAGGGATTCTATATTGTTCTCCCACAGACCCGAGATCTTGACATCGGCCAACTCCTCCAGTTCCTCGTGCTGGCGAGCGTGCAGGAGCGCCGCCACGGCCTCGGAGATGACCCTGCTGTCGTCGTGTCTGTTAAATTGTGTGCAGATCTCATCAAGGAGCTTGCCGTACGTGCCAGAGTCCTGTCGAAGCTGCTGGAAGACGCTGAGGTTGAGGAAGTGCTCGAGCTGCAACACAGTCGTAGCTGTCTCAGGCTCGGCACCGAATTTGTTGAGGAGCTTGGGAATGGTTCCGGAAAGCTCAATGGCAATCTCCTCCTGGGCTTCGGGGGCCTCCATGCGCTGGCCCCGGCGCTTGCCCTTGTCAAGCTCGGCTGTCTGTACCAGGCTGGTCTTAACGGCTGATGCCAGCACCTTGAGAATGATGGCCTCTTCGGCTGACGAAGGCGCCACGGCCTTCTTGAAAGCAGCCTCGGGAGACTT
This sequence comes from Geosmithia flava, assembly GCA_900188565.1. Classification (NCBI taxonomy): domain Eukaryota; kingdom Fungi; phylum Ascomycota; class Sordariomycetes; order Hypocreales; family Bionectriaceae; genus Geosmithia; species Geosmithia flava. The sequence goes on from FYEV01001800.1 coordinate 113,729, forward strand.
GGTCTTGGACTTGGATTTCGACTTGCTGCTCGTCGTGTGGTCAAACAGGAGGTAGCCGGCCAGGATCTGCCACTGCTTGACTTCGTCGACCTTGTCGAACAGCACCTGCGAAGCGAGGGAGATACGCGTCTCAGGAGCAGTAGCCCCGAGTAGGTCCACGGCGACATCCAGGTCGTGAGCGTTGGTGCTCTGTTGACGCTCCTCGATCTGCGTGTCGTAGGTTGCGAGAGTCTCGGCAAGACACTTGACGTTGACCCACTCCCTACGGGGAGTGTCAAAGTCATCCTCCTCGACATTGTCAAACTCGTCGAGCACCTCGGTTCCGCCAAGCTCCTCGATCTTAGCCTCGTAGACATCCTCGACACTAGCGACAAAGAAGTCAACGACGGCCTTGCGAATCCTCAGCTCGGTGTCGAATATAAGCTCTCCAATTGAGTCGATCTCATCGGGATCCAGGAGGGCTCCAGAGCGCAGCGTGTTCATGACAGAGATGGCTGCGACCCTGACGGAGACCTCGGCATCGCGCGTGGCCATCTCTACGAGTCTGGGACGGAACCTATCGATGAAGTGACCAAGCTGCTCGGCGCTACGCTTGAAAACACGTCCGAGCTGCTTGAGCACCTCTTGTCGGGTGGATGCATTGGTGTCTGAGAGCATCCAGCCCAGATAACGCAGGTACGATGGCTCCATGAAGACAGTCGGCAGATCCCAGATCCAGTTGCCGAGAGCTTCAACACACTCGGCACGGATCTTGGGGTCGTAGTCACGATAGCGGTGCACAAAGACGGTATCGAAAAATGACTGTATCATCTCGGTGCACGCCTTACAGTACTCGGTAGCTTCGTGAAGGTTGAGGCCGATCTCGAACGATTTGGCCTTGGCGGTGCTGCGCTTCGAGGCCTGCAGCTGCTGTTCAATACTAGTGATTCGAGCGTCGAGCGTGTGCGCTACCTGGACAAGGCCAGATGTTATGGCGAGCGAAATCGTCGTGGCGGTGTGTCGGAACGGGCGGAGGGACGACGAGGACATGCTAGCAAGCCAGGCGTGCACGTTGTCCATCAGGTCCTTGTCCTTGTATAGCAGCTCCGATTCGTGCAGGACACTGACGAGAAGCTGGAAGAAGCCGACGAGCAGATCGCGGAAGGACTTGGCCGTCTTGGCCTTTGATATAAGGGGGTAATCGGTCTCTTGTTGCTGTAGTTGTCTGTTAGCCTTAATCAATCTCAGCACCTTTTGAGGGCAGCGCAACGTACCTCCTGGTAGGCATTGTGGAGATCGGAGAGTCTGTTGGGGATGTTCTCGGGGTCGCGAATGTCGTCGATGGAGATTTCGTGGTCGCATCCAATACATTGCAGAACGCAGTTGATAAGCTCTAGCAGCGCGTCGCCCTCGTCGGTCCTGTATTTCTCGAGCCACTGCTGTGCGACAACGCCTGGCAATTCACCAGATCCAAAGATTTCGGCTGCACAACAAGAAAAGGAAAAAACCGTTAGCCAATTTCAATTACCCCTAGGTCCAATTGCAAAAGGTCTAATGGAATGGGAGCGGGCAAAGGTGTGAGGGGGGGCGAGAGGAAGAGGGGTAGTAGCTCACTGTAAAGGCTGTTGCCCTTGCCGCCGGTATCCAGACGAACCGACTTCCTGAACATGCGAGACAGGTTGTTTGCGCGACCAGAAGCGGCAGGCTGGGTGCCATTAGTCTTTGCCTTTTTCGACTTGTGCTTTTTTGCGCGCTTCGCTTGCGACCGGCGCGACGCGGCATGTTCCTCATCCGAGTCGTCGTCGTCGGCTTCCTCGTCGCTATCCTCGTCGCTCAGGTCGGGCACGTCATTCTCGTCGTCATCCTCCTCATTATCGTCGTCGTCGTCCCCCCCGCGGCGCTTGCGTTTGGCCTGGGAAGGTTGGGAGCTGATGTCGGGGGAGAACTTGTCGGGTGCGCGGACGACGCGTCCGGAGCGGCGACGCGACGTGGCGTCAGCTTCTGTTGCGTTGCTGTTGTTGTCCATGATTTGTCGCAGCGGTAGACGATCGGTCTGCATCTGGCTCGAGCCAAGATCAGGAAACGGACGGGCGCCTGATCCTGGATGTTTGTAGCAGCGACCACACGGTTGTGCGGGAAAGGGGGGCGGAGGAGGGGGAGGATTTGTGTGTTTTGCCCAAGAAGCTTTGAAGATGGGAAGGCGCGCGTTGGTCCGCGGTCGTGCCTTCCCTTTCCCACTTTCAGTGGGGCGCCCATTGTGGTCAGAAAGGCACCAGCTGTGCCCCATAGGCCAACGGCCAAACCTCGGTTAAATCAACCAATCACATGGCGTCGCACGAACTTGGGCGTAAGTACCCATCGGAGATATCAAAGGCGATGGAAGCAATTATTATCTTTAGTACAGAGTGTTACAGCATTTAATCGGTGGATTCGTCTTTTTTTTTTCTGTATCTCCTTTATCCGATATTTCCTTGTGCCGTTTTTGTACTATAGCGCTTGCATAATGCGGTGGACGAGCGTGGTTTCACACTCTATTCCTTGAACCCCCCTCCTCCTTCCAACTCCAACTCTATGGCCTCACCCTTCCCACCATCGTCCTCGTCTCCGGGCGATGGCAAAATCGTGGTCGAGCCTCTTCCTGCAGGTGGAAGTGGTCTCCAGACAATCAGTTACCAGTACCCGCTGAAGCTCATATCGCCAAACCCATCGGGCGAGCACAAGAGCGTGCTCGTCTTCCTGCTATCGTACGGAGGTGGCCTGGTCAGCGGCGACAGCGTCGACCTATCCATCACAGTCAAGGGGGGCTCCAAGCTGAGTCTCGTCACTCAGGGCCACACGAAGATTTTTAAGGCGGCATCGCCAGATATTATTACGCGGCAGACGTTACGGTTACATGTGCATAACAGAGCGGGGCTCTGTCTTCTACCAGATCCCGTCCAGCCGTTTGAGAGCAGCGTCTACGTGCAGAAGCAGATATTTCGGGTGGCACCGAAATCATCATTATGCTTCCTAGACTGGGTGACACAGGGACGTGTTGCCCGAGGCGAGGACTGGAGCTTCATTCACTGGAAGGGATGCAACGAGGTATGGCTGGACGATGGCGGCAGCGACACAAAGCCGCGGTTACTGGTGCGCGATACGGTTGATCTGTCCAGCCCGGACAGCGTACGTCTTAGTGGCAGACAGCTACGGGATACTATGAACAAGCTGGCCGTGTTTGGCACCCTCATATTACGGGGTGACATGGTCAAGCAGACGGCCGACTTCTTTCTCAGCGAGTTTGCTGCACTGCCACGCGTTGGAGGACGCGACTTCCGCTCGGCTGAGGCCCAGGCAGCAGATGAGAAGAACGTCTCGAAGCTGGAGAACTGGCGGACACAGAGACTTAAGATGGAAAAGGATGGGGGTATTCTGTGGTCGGCTGCGCATGTACGCGGCTGTGTGGTTGTCAAGTTCGGCGCGAGGACGGTGGAGGGCGGACGCGAGTGGGTTGGTGCTATGCTCGCCATGGATGGGGGAATTGAGCGCGAATTCGGAGATCAAGCACTCATGTGTGTACGATGATGAAGTTGAGCAGAAAATCCCATTTGAAGATATGGGTGAGGGCAGCATGGTTTGCCCATGGTTTGCCCCGCATAGGCGGGGTATTTACAGCTTCAACCGACGAAATGAGTACTCTGAAGAATGGGGGAAGCCTCAAAAGTACAACCTGTCGCACAATACGAATTACACAAGCGAATCAATTGCATTGGACTGATAGAATAAAGTGAGGCAAGGCACGATGACTTGGTGTTGACGCTGGCGAGAGTTTAGAGCTCGTTAGTTTAGGTGGGGAAGTCACACCAAAGTCGGACCCCACCATGAATTTCTGAACTCGGTCATCTTGGCACCGACATCATCCAGAAAAAAAAAATCACCACCACGACTTTCCTTACCCGGGCCATTTCATCCACGACCCTGGTCCCACGACAATCTCAAAAACGGCCAATCTTTATTGAAAACGTACGACCATATACACATAAATCTCAGAGAAATCAAAATATGAAGCGAGGAACCAGGGGGGTTGGCCGCGCCAGGGCGGGTGGCGCCGCAGGCAGCCCGCGGACAGCGGCAACACCAACAGCAGAGGGAGCAGCAGGAGCGACTCCAAGTGCCAGATCGACACCGACGCCATCAGCAGCGGGTCGCACATCGAGCGCAACCAGGTCAACACGCGGAGCTGCATCGGCACCGGGCCGTTTCCGACCCAGAAATGTGCGACGAGACGAGGCCGAGCGTGACACGATTGCGCGGCAGGAGGAGAAGAAGGCCAGCGTAAGGGCAGCCGAGGAGCGACGAGCACGGGGGCGATCACGGTTCCGCAGCAAGAGGAGCCGTGGCGATGCCATGGGTGCGAGGGGAGGATCTAGGATGGTCTCGGGTGGGCCTGGTGGCTCATTTGCGGGTGGTGGTCCCGGAGGTATGTTTTATTCCTTTTGTTACGTATGCACACACATTGAAGTCCATACTAACGAGTATAACGGAATCAGGAGGCAGATCAGGAGGTGGATTCGGCGGCGGTGGTGGACGTGGTGGTGGCGGCGGCGGTGGTCTTGGTGGTTCGCGCGGTAGAGGCAGCGGCGCACCAAGCTTTGGCGACGCCGGCGACGGGCAATACCGCGAGACGCGAATCGACGCGGACAAGCTACACACCAAGGAGCCGCAGGAGGAGGTTGGCAGCGACGACGAGGCTATGATGGCGGCTCTGGGATCTCGATCCAACGTGCTGCCCATGGGTATCTACCGCCGCGAGCACAAGGAGACGGGTGTGATTGTAGCCACGACGGCAGAGCTCGAGGCGGCCGAGAAGGCCGGCGAGGAAGAGAGCCTGTGGGTGGACGACGGCACGCCACCCGACGACGACGACGCCGTCAAGCCCATCCCCGAGCAGCCCGCCGAGGAAGGCGTGTGGGACACTGGTGATGCCACGACGAGCAAGAAGCCTGCCGTCGCAGTCAAACCCGAGCCCGGTACAGAGGAGCCCGCGAGCGTTATGGACGTCGACGCGGGTCCTGCACCGGCAGCAGCAGTCGCAGATGAGCAGGAGGATGACAAGGCCAAGGAGAGCAAGAAGAAGGTCGAGGTCAAGGTCAAGAAGGCCCCGCCGCAAGACACGGAAGACCGCCTCATCGAGTCTGATCTGAACATGCTAGCCAGCGAGCTGGGGACCATGACATTCACAACCGAGGACGGCGAGACGCGCACAGAGGGTCCCACCGACAAGGACGGCCGACTGTATCTCTTCCAGTTCCCTCCTCTACTCCCCCCCTTGAAGCTGGGTGACCCGCCCGTGCGAACTCAGGATGCCATCAAGGCAGAGGACGGCACAGGAAGCACCAGCACAGCCACGGTGGATCTCACATCCAACGACCAACAGCAACAACAGCAACAAAACGAGGGCAACGAAGATGATGATGACGATGGCGAGGAGGAGGAAGACAGCATGCGCCCCTTTGCACCCTCTTCCCACAAGGAAGGCGGCATGGTGGGAAAGTTGGTGGTGCGCAAGTCAGGTAAGGTACAGCTTGACTGGGGAGGCAGGTTCCTCGACATGACGCCCGCCACCAGCATGAACTTCCTCACCACGGCCGTCATGGTCGAGGAGAATGATGAGAAGCCTGCGCCTGGCGTGCTGGGTGGAGAGAGTATCGGCATGGGCAAGATTATGGGTAGATTTACGCTCGCGCCTGTGTGGGGAGAGGAAGAGGATTGGGAGGTTGATGAGGAGGAGCTGAGGGTTCCTGAGGAGGAGGAGATGGCATAGGTATATTATCATGGCCGTTATAAAAATAAAACGAAATACAACACAATACAATGAACATTTTCTTCCATCAAGCTATACGATGTTGAATTGTATGAACCTGGTACTTGGAATATACGCAGTATGACCTGAGTATCTATAAGTGAGTACTACCAGTACAGATATGCCCCACTAGTGGAACTGTCGGACCCCTCGGTCGGGAACGACAGGGAGATGCAGTTGATGAGATACGACGTATTCAAGGGTGCTTTCTTCTTTACTGCCGGTACCCAAGTTTTCTCATTTTCCAGCTGAGGTCGATAGATAATCAGCTAGCAGCGATTGAGCACATAATGATGATACTACCCGCACCACTAGCACATGTAGTTCAACAGCAAAAAAAGCAAAGCAGCGCTAATTGGGAACGGCGGCCTCCTGTTCCTGACACCCTTGGCGCGTCCAGTCTTAGCACCAATCATTCCCGCAACTCGTGCGTACCTGTTCCGTACCTGTACTCCGTAGGCTGTGTACTCGTAATACTCCAGTCGTAAACAAAAGCCCCTCTTCATCTGCATCTTCACCTTGATCTCCACCTCCAGCCTCACTCTCTGCTTCAATAATCAACTCGACTCATTCAACTTGTGTGCACAGAAAAACGAGCAAGGTGAAAGAAAAAATGGCTGTAGAAAAGGAAAAGAAGAAAGATGGTGAGAAAGATGAAGGTGCCTTTGACAAGATTGGCGACTTTGTGTACGTTTTTTTTTTTTTTTCTTTTTGTGTTTCTCTCTCAATCTTCAATCTCTCAAAACCCCTCTCATTATTCAGTCTCAACATGAGAAGGAGGTGAAAAAGCCATGGGCGAAGAGGGTAATACTAACTCTCTGACCATGTAGTCAAGAAAATTTCGACAAGGGAAGCTCATCCATCAAAAAGGGCCTCGGTCTGGGAAAGCAGCCCAACGCGATACCCGTCGCCAAACCGAAATTCAAGCAGCGCGCCCGTCCTGTTCACGTAGGATGGCATCCCGTCGGTGGAGGGGCGGGCAAGTGGTTCGCCGAGGAGACGGTCCTGGGCAAGATGATTACCGATAGTATCAAGAACTATCCTGATCCTACGCAGCACTGGGCTGTTTTGGTGGGAGGGTATGCTCATCAGTTGTGGATGGTACGTTTTTCTTTTTTGATCCTCGCTTCACTCGCTTTTTTTCTTTTCTTATCCTCGCTGCGCTCGCTGTTACTTGGCCTCATATGCTCGCTTCTTTCTTTGCTTCTGTTATATCGCTTCTTTCACTTTTGTTGAAAACGGAAACTAACAAAATCAGGATGAAAACCTCGACATCATCTATACCAATCAAAAGGTCGTAGCAGAAGAGTGGAAGACCTTTTCCGTCGGAGAGACGCGCTTCAATGACGACGCCATCCGTCGAACGGGTATGACAGCTCTCTCCAAGAACCAGATATTGACAAGAAGAAAAATTCAAGGCAAGCACTAACACATCCAGGCGAGTCAACAATCGAGCACATGCGCGAAAAAGCCCCAGCATACAACCTCATCACAAACAACTGCCAGACCTACGCCCTCCACCTCCTCGACGCCATCAAGTCAGCCGGCGGCCAGGAATTCGGCACCACAAAGGCCATCTATGACAGGATGATCGGTCCCGGTAAGGTGAAGGACCTCTTCTCCGGTCCCGCCCAGGAGGACTCTGACGATGACGACGACGATGATCCCACCGGGAGCTCCAGCGCCAAGGACAAGGATAAGAAGAAGAAGGAGAACAAGAAGAAGGACGACGACAAGAAGGATGATGGTGACAAGGGTGACGATGAGAAACGCACCGATACCGTCTCCTTTGCCAACAGGATCATGAATGCCAATACCAACAAGGTCGATCCTAAGAAGGAGATGGACAAGAGGAAGAAGGGTGGTGACGATGACTCTGGCTCTGGCTCTGGCGACAAGAGTAACAGTGGTAGTAAGAAGAAGGGAAAGAATTCTTCTGATGAGAAGAAGTCTGATGAGAAGAGAGACTGGGACTGGTGGGGTAAGAAGTCGGGCGACAACGACAAGAAGGGCGGTGACGATGCCAAGAGGGATGGCGGTGACAAGAAGAGTGATGGCAAGAAGAGCGATGATAAGAAGAGGGATGACAAGAAGGGTGATGATGATGGTAACAATTCGAGGGAGCTTGGGCAAGAGGACAAGCCTAAGAAGAAGAATCTCGGCGGTTTCATCTCTTCTCTCAAGAACAAGATTGGAAACAAATAAGGACTGGACTTTGTGTCGGGAGTTTACGCAGTGGAACGATACGATACCCCCCTTTGGATAAAAGACCAGGCGGGCATTTTTATATATCAAGATTTTATGAATTGGATGATGTTTTTTTAACAAGTGGTATCAAAGAGAAGAAGATATATACTAATATGTGAAGAGGAAGTAAAAGAAGAACAGGGAGAGAAAACATATAAGAAGAAACAAGAAACAAGGGGGAAAACGCCTCTATAATATATATACAATGCCAACTCCCGTACTACCTCCTTAGCAATGCCGCCGTAGAATAATGCTCATTCGTCACTCGAACAGACTGCGTCACCATAATCTTGGCCGGCTCAACAGGTTGAACCAGCTCTTCCTGGCTGCCACCGCTGTTATCTATCATGACCGTCGACAGTGGAAACGCATGTCCCTGCATCGCCTGGTTATTCTTTGCCTCGGATGCCCTGGATCGACGACCGCCGCCACCACCTGCACCTGCGCCGGCCTCTTTGCCTCCCGTGCGAAAAAAGGAGCCGTCGTGGTAGCTGTTTTCGTAGTAGTGTCGACGATTGGTTGATAGGACCTTTGCTTCGCGGTACAGACCTGGTCCGCAGCCGACAATGACGGCTAGTTTTTTTTTGGTCGTGTTAGTGAGTAAGGTGGAGGGGGAGGAGAAGAAGAAGAATGAAGACATACCGATAGCTGATTCTACAATCCCCCAGAGTGCGAGCCATGGGGCAGAGGGCTGTTTGAACCCTTCACCCCCGCTACTCCCATCTAGATAGGCAGCTCGCACAGTTGAGACAGCTATGCAAACCCATCCTAGACAGAAAAGCCCAGCGATGCTGGCCTTGCGTCTCCATTCCATTTGAAGGTTTCGGATCAAGCCGAGTGGGAGGACCATCACTGTGAGAGATAAATCGTCAGAAAAAGATAAGGGTAATTTATAGAAAGCCGGAAGGGACAACATACCTAATAGATCTGTGAGGACGTCAACCGAGTACGAGTACCAAAGACTTATATACGACGCGCGAATGTCGCGGGGCGTCGCGCATGCTCCCGGTGTGAACCAGGCGTCGAGGCTTGAGCATGATAGCATGGACGAAGTAATGGCACCAGCCAGGGTCTATCAAGGCTCAATGTTAGAACGACACACTCTCTCCTTTGCTGCTAGACCCTCTTCACGATGTTGGGGGGGGACATACGATAACACAGATGAAGACGACTATCCACCAAAATGTAACAAACGGTTGCACATTGGCCATGAGACGCTTATACAAGCACAACAACGATGCCTTGACGAGCCATAGGCATATCCACAGCCCCAAGGTGGTGATGAAAAATGTTCTTTGGATGTAGACAATCTCCTGTGGCAGGCCAGGATAGGGCTCGATCTTGCCGTCCACTATGGCCTGGATACGGAAGATGCTCCGGCCAGCCTGCAGGTACATGACGGTGACGACGAAAAAGACTGCCCAGGCAGCGACAAGGAAGACATCCTCCCATGAGATGTTTCGCCTCTTAAAGAAACCGAGATATACGCGGGCGCAGAAGACGGTCGTGGCCAGTATAGCCATGACGATGCCCGTCGCCAGGAGGGCCGCATTATTCAGATCGGCCATTGTCTCGTGCGACTCGGTCGGCTCACGGTTCGTTTCTGACGCCGTCGTCGGCGGCACTCATTGTTGTCTTTTCCTGCTTCGGTGTTTGCTTCAAACTGCTCGGCAGACGGGAGGTGCCAGTATACATATGAACACCAACTCCTCCTCCTCCTTCTCCTTCCCACCCCCCCTTCTTTACTCAACTACCGACGGTAAGCAGCACATGGCACATCTTACTATGACACTAAGAGCCAACGCATACGCACACACCATGGGAAGCAGGGTACATATTATACAATGGACCAACCGGCCAATGACGATGACGGTCCTTGATGTGAATCAAGCTGAGAATGGACAGATATTCGCCCAGTTGCGTAGGTGCCAAGGCATGTAAATCGTGCTAGGCCTATAATCAGAAGGCATAAGAAGGAAGAGGGCCCCCCACAGACTAGGAATGTGCATATGTCTTCCTACGTGGGTGATGGGCGCTCAAAAGAGTCGGTTGCAGGGGTTGTTCGCTGGTGGTGGTAGTGATGGTGATGGTGGTCCAAAGGTCAAGGCAGATGCAACCGCATCATGGTCGTTGATACGACGACGTATGAATAAGACTTGCCGTTGGTGTGGGCGACGTGCGTGCGTCTTTTATTCGAGAACGAACCACAGAGGTCATATGGGGTCGCAGATGGAGTTGATCAGCGTCCACGATTGTTCTCCGTCTCCACGACAGACGAACCAGAGGGTCAGGGCTGATGACGCTCGAACAGGGGTGTAAGCTTGAAATAGAGGGGGGGGGGGAGAAGAAAAGACTCTAATCCGTCGAGGTTGAGGGGAGGGGAGAAAGAAAGAGGCTGCATGTGACTGTGTGCGTGTGTGCCCGGGTGCGCTCCTTCCTGTCAGCATCCCACGCAATTGCCAATCAATCTCCCATCGTAAGTTGCACCTTCCCAACGTTGATGTGTGGAGATTTGGAGGAAGGTACGACCCAGCCGTATCTCCGACGAAGTTTGCCATATGTTCCTTTTCTCCATCTCCTCATCAATCTCATCATCATCAATCTATATCACTTTATCGCAGCAAAACACAGGCAACGGGGATCCCTCTAGCTTTAATACAACCTGTATGTGATTCTTTTTCACCATCAACAGACACTTCCGAGACGGGAAGGTGTGGGCAGCGCTGATATCAGGGCTCCGCATTAATAGTGGCGTACTTGACACTGGACAGTCAGAGTCACAATCAGCAATATCATCGATGCAGTAATGGTTTACAAAGATGGCGACCTTGCTTGAGAATACGGAGCATACATGTGTTTTATCATTGTTGGTTGATTATTACTGCGCACATATTACTGTTGGTTGACGGGTGCTAACACACTTGTATTCTTTCCTCGATTCCACTCTTCCGTCATTGTTGTGCTGCACGACCAACGACAACGTTTGACGTAGGTACCAGCGGCCCGGCGAGAGGGCCAGATACCAGGCCAGGGGCGCGGCCAATACCATTCATGGACCGTGTTTCAAGTTTCAGCCCTCGATTGACATGTGGCACACTCGTGTGTCGTGTGTCGTGTACGAGTACGAGTAGTGTGGGCAGTCGGCAATGTGGTGGGAGCCTTATGCTCCACAAAGTGAGATCCTGGTGAAGTCAATACCCCGAGCTCTGGAGCAATAATAATGCTTGCTGTGATATTATGGACGTCGGTCTTTTCACGAGATCCATACTTGCACTCTGGCTCACATCTTGGCAGTAGCAGTACTATTGCAGTATTACGCCGTAAGCACCTTGGCCGCATTGTGCACCATGCTGAGCTTAGTATGTTGAGCTTACTTGGTATCCGACCGCCGATACATCCGGGAGCGCCCGTCAGTAACCAGGCACCACTTCGCCTCAAAACGCATCTCGTCATTTCCGAAACCATCGACTTCTACCTGAACTAGTGCGATATTCGGTATTCCGTTGAAAATTCTCAACCATGCAGGTCCATGCTGAGCTACAGCTCTCCATCGTGGTAGCGACAGTGTACTATTATAACGACCACGAGGAGTCCACGGCTGCTCATACGCAAGCACTATATTAGCGTGTTGAAACGCTTAGCGGCAGGTTCCGTGCGACTACTGGCACCAGTATTTGCGCCATACATCCCTGCTTCTGCGGGCCTTTTGCGCCACGGGGCGGCGGTCAACACTGGATCGTCCTTTTGTTCAATCTTGCGAGTGGGACGTACTCGTACTCGTACCTGTACAGAGTAGTATGGTACATCCAACAATACAGACACCAGTTGCTCAGCGCCTAGGCTGCTACACGATACACGGCAGACGGACGTCCGCTTTCGCACTTTTGTGTGAGGCTTGGGCAGATCGGCAGGCATTGTCGGTGTGGTGGTCGCATTCCATCTCTTCTTGCCTGACACTGACTGTCACTTCCGCAGGGACCAAAACGGGGCAGCAACTAGGGAAGTGAGTATGCGCTCTGGGCAGTGAGCACGGACTGTTTCAATGCGGCTAACCTGGAATAGTGCACGACGTCTGGTTATTTCCATGAGAAGGAAATAACAAGAAATCAAGAATGTCGACAATAGTGCACAGGTTTGGCCTTCCTGGCCCTGGGATAAAGTGCATTTCTCCCCTCTCCTCGCAGCGCAGGCTTCTCCTAGAGTCTCAAACTACTACTAGAGTAGTGATACGCGCTATCTTATTTTGCAAGTGGCTCATCAGATCTGTCCGCCCAGATTTTCCACAACAATCCGTCAGCAGTTGGTCCAGGCCCCCAGCCAAATTACAACTCTGGTTCGGAGTATTGCCAATTGGGCATTTGTGTAGCGTGGATCAGGACATTATCCACGACCGGGACTTAAGCGAGCCGTGCTTCTGTCCGAATTGACCCCTAGTACGATTGCGGAGATAGACTCGTATTTAGTTGCACGAGCACGCACTTCCCCGACCCAGCTAAGATCCATCGTTACTCCGCCGTTTTAACCGCACTCGTTCCAATTCCTCCTCATTCCTCTCTCAGCCATTCGGGGCCTGTGCCAGGTTCAATTCGACACAGACGAAGCGCATGAAGAACTTTTTCACCATGATCAACTCCATCCGTCTCGCCTGTTTGGCCGCCCTCGCCGGTGTAGCAGTCGCAACTGAGCAAGCATTTGAGAGCAGTTCTTTTGACATCTCCAAGGCCCTTCTGGATCACGATGTCGACGTCTCCAAGATTCCTGGGCTCTCTGGTGATTCTGCGCATGCCAGCGGCGTTGCTTGCACAATTGCGGTAAGTCGACACGACTCCCTTTTTTCCTTTCTTTGCTTTTTTTCCAATCCTGGGGGGAGATCGAAACCCTGAGTTTCATACTGCAGCTTATCCACACGTGCATAATTGAGGGTCCAATCGTCAATTGAGTCAATTGAGAACAGGGACGACAGAATCAACGTCGCTAATCATTGCCGTAAACAGTGTCGCGCTTTGGGTAACATTTACGGTGACCATACCGTCTACAAGGACAGTCCCAACGCTACGCAGTACTCGGAGTTTACCAGCGAGTACTGGTCAAGTATCCAGGCCGATGTCAACCCTCACTGCATCTTTGTGGCCCCCACCACCGACGCCGTGTCCGTCATGGTCCTGTTGTCGCGCTTGACACAATGTCCTTTTGCCGTCAAGAGCGGTGGGCATGGGGCCTTTGCCGGCGCCTCGAACATCGAAGGTGGTATCACTGTGTCACTTGAGAGGTTCAAGAATGTCACCCTGTCGGACGACAAGCAGACAGTTGTCATCCAGCCCGGAAACACCTGGTCCGACGTCTATACGGCACTTGACAAGCATGAGCTAAGTGTCACTGGCGGTCGCGTCTCGTCCGTCGGCACTGGTGGCCTGACTCTCGGAGGTAAGTTACTACTGGCCAGCTGAACCTTGCCCGTCATGGATGATACGTATACTAACACGCCCAAGGCGGCCTCTCGTTTTTCGCCAACCTGCACGGCTGGGCATGTGACAATGTGGTCAAGTACGAGGTCATCACGGCATCGGGCGTCAAGGTTGACGCGACGCCAACGTCGCATCCGGACCTGTACTGGGCACTCCGCGGTGGCGGTAACAACTTTGGCATCGTGACGGCCTTTACCTTCGAGACGCTGCCCCTCCCCGACGCCAAGATGTGGGGTGGCAGCAAGACGTACCTGGAGGCGGCGTTTGAGGACGTCGAGAAGGCCTACCACAACCTGGTGGTCAACTCGCCCCAGGACCCCAACGCGGGCATGTGGCTGGCGTGGGCTCAGATGGACGACGTCAAGGTGGGCGTGGCGGAGCTGTACTACGCCAAGCCCAACGGCAGCGAGTCGGTTCTATTCAAGGGCTTCAACGAGGCCATTGCCATCCAGGACACGACCAAGGAGCAGATTGTGCACGAGTACACGGACCAGGTCGAGGCGTCGAACCGCTACGGCCTGCGCGAGATGTACTGGGCCATCAGTGCCAAGGCGACGCTTGAGCTGGCCACGTTCGCCCGCAACACCTACTACGAGAAGCGCTCGGCCGTTAGCGGAGTCGCTGGCGCCAACCCCGTGCTCATCATGCACCCCATCACCGAAGGCCAGATCAAGAACATGGGCAAGAACGGTGGCAACGCTCTGGGTCTCACACCCGAGGATGGCCCCCTGTACATCATCCACATTGCCAGCTGGTGGAGCAACGCCGAGGACGACGAGGCCATGTACACCTTTGCGTCGGATGTTCTCTCGACCGTTGCCGCCAAGGCCAAGGAGCTCGGCGCCGACAACGACTACGTCTACATGAACTACGGGAGCAAGTATCAGAACGTGGTTGCGGGTTACGGTGCTGAAAACGTCGCCAAGCTCAATGCGGTGTCTGAAAAGTATGATCCCCAGGCTGTCTTCCAGACGCTTCAGCCCGGATACTTCAAGCTGAACCGTGCACCGGTGCCTGACTCGAAGCTGTCTTCTTGAGAGGTGAATTCCCTGATGTAGATGGTATTGTTGATATATATACTATGAATGATGAAGATGTGGTAATGCTAGGATTGGGAAAAGTAAATGGATGACCATCCAGTATATAGTCATACACGGGCGAATAAAAAGTATATATTTACATTGACACTGTCGATGTGCGATGCCGCAGTCTGCGTAACATTGGATCATGTCACTAACAGAGTTGGGTGTGTTTCCGACTCTGTCGCGTTAGTGCAGGTATCCACACCATGCCACTTGAAGGTCAAACCTCCCCGCACCCCTCATACGACATGATACCAATCATCATCGCCAGCCCACATCAGTGAAATAACCATGTCTTCCGACGCCGTGTCGTACAAATGCCATCAATATGGCGACAATACTCTTCAGAGAGTAGGCGTCTGGCAATTCAAGGAACAACAATCCTCTTCCGCTTCATCGCCCCTATGGATCGTGTACGACTGCTCACAGTTCTACTCCCCCTCCCCTTGCGACTCTTGTTGACAAAAGTCTAGATATATTCACGGCGGAGCATGGCGCGACCCCAGGATAACGCATACATCCTTCAATGCGACGATTGATGCTCTAACCTCTGCCAACTCCTCAACCACTCCAGCTACCAGCACCTCACGCATCACAGCCTTTGCAAGCATAGACTACCGTCTCTCCCCGCACCCAGACTACCCGCAAGATCCGTCGAGCACGCCAAAGACTGAGCTGCGCAACGCCCTTCACCCGGACCACCTTGACGACGTGCGGTCTGCCCTGGCTCTCCTGTCGCGCGAGTATGGTCTCCTGGGTGGGCAGTTTATCCTGGTGGGGCACTCTGCTGGTGCTACGCTTTCGTTTCAGACGATTACTGCTTCAAACGGCAGCAATGAAGACACCAAGAACAATGGAAATGGAAATGGAAATGGAAATGGAAATGGAAACGTACCACTACCTGCTGCAGTGGTTGGTGTAGCGGGTATATATGATCTACGGGGGATCAATGATCGACATGGCGGGGGGTACGCGGGGTTCATCACTGCTGCTTTTGGGGACGAGAAGGGGTGGGATGGTGCTTCGCCGGTCAAGTATGGGGGTGACTACGGAGCAGTCTTTGGGAAGGACGGAGGGGACAAGAAGAAGGTGTTTCTTGTTAGGTCGGGGGATGATGATCTAGTTGATTTACCGGAGATGACGGGGATGAAGAGTAGGTTGGAGGGGGATGGGGTGGATGTTGGTGTTGTTGGTGATTTGACGGGGGATCATGATGAGGTTTGGAAAGGGGGAGTTCAGATGGCGAGGGTTATTGGGCTGGTGGTTGGATCTTTTTAAGAGGGTTATCTTATTAAAAATTAAGGGATATATAAAAATATGAAACGAGAAGAAACAAGCAAGAGGGCCGGCCATATGTGTTCAAGTGTCCCTATACCTTGGCCTTGAACTTAAGACCGGTAGTCAACAGCCTCGAAGCGAGGACGCACAGCGCCCCGCAGACAGCGGTAGTACCACCCCAGACCTGAGCCCAGAGGTAATCGCCACCGCTGTTCTGGATGATGGCGCCGGCGGTGGGCGGGCCGGCGAGGACGGCGAAGGCAGTGACAGTGGAGACCATGCCGAAGCGGGTGCCCAGCTTGCGGGGGTCGCGGGTCAGGCTGGCCAGGGCGCTGACGTAGGTGCCCTGGGTGGCGCCGAGGACGAAGCCGTAGAAGGCGCAGAAGACGTACATGCCCGTGTGGGAGCGGACGGCGGCCCAGGCGTAGATGCAGACGCCCATGGTCAGGAGGGCGGTCATGTAGACGTTTATGGGGCCGGCGACGCGGTCTGCCAGGTAGCCGAAGATGGGGCGGGCGGGGATGCCGAGGCCGTTGGTCACGAGGAGGGCCGAGACGGCCTGGACGGAGGAGAAGCCTACTACTTGGCGGGCGTAGCTGTTGATCTGCTCTGTGTCAGCGAGCGAAGCGAGGACTCGAGTGCGCAGAGGGGAGACCGAGCGGCGGAGCGAGAAGGGCCCCCCGGCAGGGCCCCCGGAGGGAAATACAAGAAGAGTGGGAAATGGGAGAGTTGACTTACATAGAAGAAGCCAAAGTAGAGAGTATAAAAATTGAGAAAGGCGCCAAGAGTGATGAGAGCATAAGGCAACTCAGCAAAAGCCGACCACTCGAGGAGAGGGCCAGCCTTCCTAGGAGGCAAGTAGGGTCTCAAGAGGAGGTTTGCGACGACGGAGATGGCCAGCGCTACAAAAGCCTGACACCTGACGGCCCAGGGAAAGCCAACCTGAGGGATGAGGTACTGTACGATGGATGGGAAGATGAGGCTGCCAACAGAAGTACCGACAGCAGCAACGGACAGAGCAAAAGCGCGATTCTTCTCGAAGTACGAGCTCGTGACGGCGACGGCAGGCACGAAGGCCAGCCCATTACCGACACCAGTGCACACGCCCTGGGCCAGCATGATCTGCCAGTACGCCGTGGCCAGGCTGGTCATGAAGGTGCCCAGGACGACGAGGAGGCATCCGGCGGCGACGGTGATCCTCGAGAGCCCCGCGTCGGCCAGACGGCCGGAGATGGCGCAGATGCCGAAGGTGAGGAAGACCTGGACGGAGCCGATCCAGGACACCTGGGATCCCGGGAGACCTAGCGTCTCGACGTAGTAGAGCTGGAAGACGCCGAAAGTTGAGCCGTAGCCCCACACTATGGCGTTGATGAGGAGGGCGGCCAGGACCTGGGACCAGGCGCGGAGACCGCCGTCCGGGGGGGTGAAGTCCTCTTGGGGTGGGGGGACGGGAGCGTCAATGCTGGATAGGGAGGGTTGGAGGGGTTGGTCTGTGTTGGTGGTGGTGTCTTGTCTTTCGGGGTCTTGGTCTGGTCGATTCATGGTGTCTTGGTTTGTGTATAATAGTAGTATGTACTCGTGTATGGTTATGTTCAATGTGTACAAGAGGGGGGGGGGGGGGTTGAAGCATTGAAGAATTGGATGTATTACGAGATCAATTGATTACAATTGAATGGGAATAAGAGGAGTCTCCAATTGCCAAGATGTTCAAATCTGAGCTAGCAAGTTCTCAATTGCCGGAAAGAAAGAGAAAAAAACCCTTTTTAACTTATAGTCTTGTATGGAGAGAACTGATCCCTGTGATGTGAAGCGGTGGGACACTTCCGGTCCATTGCATTTATCAGCACCCCGTACTTTGGAACATGTACATTACGCCCTAATAGGAGCAAGGCGCCTTTTTATGTGCGGAAGTACACTATTATAGTAGTAGTAGTGTTACCACATGTAGTGGTAATACTTGACCTCTAATGGGCACCTCTACGTGATGCGCCATCTTAACCTGTTGGTGCTACTACTGTTCCTACGGTTCATGTGTAAGTGGGGCTTTTCTACAACGGGAAGGACACACGGCGTGGTGTCTCGTACCACGCAGACTGTGGAACTACCCTGTGCAGGTCTATTACAAGTATTTTATCTACACTTTTACAAGCACTTTTATTCTATCAACATGAATCAAATAAACACTATAAATGAAGAATATATAATGAGAAGAAAGAAAAAAAAATGAGAGAAGAAAAAAAAGAAGAAAAAAAGAAGGTAAAAAAGAAAATACTCATGCTGCCCAATGTCGTCTTATGCGTGCGTAATGTCGACTCATAATGTACGAGTAGTCATTGGTTGACATTTCTCCACATTTGCATTTGTCATGACAGCCAGAACAAGACCCGGCAATAAACCGGTGACAATGTATGGCTTTTGAATAATAGGCAATCCTGTTGAAAATGAGGGAATCAAACAACTTCAGCATTAGTCCAATAAGATAAAATGCTTGGGACGTGTTTCCTTTCTCCCAATAGTAGTAATAATACTCGATGATGACTACCTGTACCAATAACACCTGAACAGTCAGCACCAGCACCGGCCCCATCGGCTTCCGGCACCGGAGCACGGAACGAGAATAGTGGGGTCTTTATTTTCCCCGCAACGACCTCCGATACGCCGATCGGCGGGGGTGTGGTGTCAGGGTCAGGGTGTACAAAACTGTCAACCACAGTCCATACTAGTACACAACGAATGCGAAAATCACTTTTATCTCTTATCATGTTTTGATCATCCATTCTGATATTTCATCTCGTCTCGTCTTTCGCCTCCTTTTTCTTCTTCTTCTTTTCATCTAGTATTTGCATTCGTCCCGTCTTTACACTGTACTTCCCATCTTATCGATACCTAGAAATGCGACGCCACAGACCAGTCGCGACGATCCGATGCGCCACTTGTTTATTTACTTTTTACGAGTTGTGTACTTTTTACCATTCAATAGCGTTTATTTAGTTTTTTTCTTCTTCTTCACTCTTTCACTTCTACTGACTTGTTCTTTTTGCTCTTTTCCCTTTTACTCGTTCACCATTTCTTATTCACCCTTGTATTTCACTACTTCACTCCTCTACTCTCCTGTTGTTGTTTACTTCCCTGACACCAACCCCTCCGCGGGGTAAACAATGACGTAACACATCACGTGCATCGGACAATACTCAATCTGACCAATCGGGTGTACTTTACAGTCCGTGTTAGCGTGTTGTCAGAGGATTCACATTGCGCTAACCACACGAGTACAGTTCCAATATGCGTAAACGTTAGTACAGTACAATGGGCAATGCACTGCAATGAACAAGGACACACAATGCAATGATCATGTCAATACAATGACAATCACATTGACAACAATGCGGCACCTTGATAACATCAGATCACACATCTGTCTGTACAGACATTCACCAATCTGACATTCACACTGCACTGCACTCATAAGTCATCTCTACTTTATACAATCAGTCCCCTCTACTACATCTGCAACCACTGCACCGACAAGCACAATGAAAGCAAAGTAAATAATAGACGATATAACTAGACCACAAGTACACCTCAAAAAGGTCAACCTCAACTGTCAATGTAAAAAGAAAATGTCAAATGTAACCCTAACTAAGTATAAAAACTCCAAGCGCCAAAGGAGTGTAATGGTCTGTTTCTTTTTCTCTTCTTTCTTTCTCTTCATTCTCTTCCACCTCTCCATGTATATCTTCCCTTCCCCGTATCTGTATATCTTCCGTTTTTCCGTTCCATTCCTTATATATCTCTCCCCTCATCCATCTTTCCATTCTTCCATCTCTTTCCTTTCTGTCCATCTGTCCATCATATGTAGTACCCCAATATACCAGATAAAAAGATGACAAAAAAACAAGTTGAATGATGGAATCAATAAAAAAAAAAAGAACGAATGAAAGAAAAGAGCGGTGAAAGAAGAGAAGAAGAAGAAAAAGGATAGACCGTCGTAATTACATATAAAATCTCCCATCGTTATTTGAAAAATCCGAATGAAAAATGATCAAAAGGACAAGAATAAAGTAAAAAATTGTCAAAATAAACAGTTTCCTTGGGAATGAAAAAGAGTGATGAAATGTAGTAAAACAGCAATGTGTAGATAGAAATGACACAAAAAAGACTGGATGAAAAGTAGCGTAAAAAAACACCAGATGAAAGTCCCAAAAGTCCCACCCGAGACCAAAAAGTCTACCGCTTCCTCTTCTTCTTATCAACAGAAAAGGACATGGAAATGTGAGCAGCAGGCAAGAGTGTAGGTTGACCCATGCCATTCACACTGACACCAGGGTGCATACCGGGGTGCATACCGTGACCACCACCACCACCACCACCGTGACCAGGGTGCACAGCACCAGAGTGAGCACCGCCACCGCCTTCATCCTTCTTGATGGGAACGCCCATGTGGCGACCGTAGCGCCCCTTGCGTCCGTTACCCTCGTCCTCGCTGATGCACTGCTCCGCCGAGAGACCCGCGTCGCGGCACCGGCCGCACGGCCTCTGCCTGTCGCATCCCTTCTTGCTCTTGCGGCATCTCTGGCATCTGGGCTTGGTGGACAGGTCGGGCTGGTCATCTTCTCCTGCTGGTGCACCCGTTGCGCCGTTCGTGGTGCTGCCATTCACAGAGCTGGTCGTTGTGCCTGTCGTGGAACCAGCTGCTGACCCGGGCATCATCATCGTGGCGGGGCTGGCGGATGCCGCCATCGAGTGCTTGCGCGATGGGGGTCCAGAGGCAGGAGACATGGGTCGTCCGCCTGCCGGTGTGGTGGGGAGCTGCTTCTTGGTACCGTTGGATGATTGGCGCTGCACCGTGTTGCCATTGGTTCCCTTGGTAGAAGAGGTAGAGGAGCTCTTTGCTACTGCTGGTGCTGATGCTGTTGTTGTTGTTGTTGTTGCTGTGCTGGTGGTGGTGGCTGGTGTTGCCGATGTGTTCTTGGTCTTGGGGTTGGATGACTTGGCCTTTGATGATGACGACGTTGCGCTCTTGCTGCTCTTGAGGGGAACCCGCGTGGAGTCGGGTGCGCTGAATGTGGATGACGTGGGAAGCGCGGAGCGACCCTCGGGCGTGCGCGTGACACCGGACCCGGAGCCGTCCAGGAGCTTCTGGCGGCGCGCGGGGGGAGGGGCAACGCCGTAGTCATCATCGTCGTCACCGTCAACGTCACCGGCGTCATCGCCGTCGCTCTCGCTGTCGCTGGTGGCACCCGTCGACGAGGCCACCTCTGCCTTTCCGCTGAAGGCGTCGTCCAGCGTCGAGGCAGACGTGCGGCCGTGCGACACGTTGGACATGTCGCCCAGGCGCATCAGCTGCAGGGCCACGTCCTTGTCCTCCTCGGAGACGCAGCTGCCGACGGTGGGGTCGGGCGTGGGCAGGATGGCACCACTGCCGTGCAGGCCGACGATGCCGGCGCTACTACGCGAACGGCCGTGGTGCGGCGTGTACATGTTGTGGTGAGCGTTCATGCTGCTACTGTACCCGTGAGACGACGAGTGCATGGCTCGGGGGTGTGTAAAGGGGTTCTGGCCGGGGTGCGCGAAGCCCAGCGACGGTCGGTGGTGGTCGATGCGACGGGCCGGCGATACCGACGGGTTCGACGTGGCCGCGGGCATCTGGGGAGGGGCAAAAAGGGGCAGTTCCTGTGAGGTAGAGACGATATGTGTTAGTTTGCGACGACCAAGGACAGAATTGACTACTAGAGGAGACGTGGCAATCCAGTCGTACCGAGCTTTCAAACTTGGCCCTCTTGCGACGGCCACCCTCGACAATGTTCTCGACACTAATATCCGTGTTGCCCAGGTGATCCTTGAGCCTGCCCGACGAGGTGCTGGGGGCGCCCTCGTCGCTGCTGTAGCCGCTGGCCGTCATGTGGTCGTAGTTGTCCTTGACGGAGCGGGAGCGGCGCTTGGGGCCGACCGAGTCGCCCCTGGACGAGCCGCGGGAGCGACTACGATGGCGCGACGTCCTCGACGCAGGGCGCGAGACGTCATTGGGGCTCTGGTGTACTGCGCCGGTGGGCGAGTAGGCATCACCGGCATGGTGGTGGTGGTAGGCCTGGGTGCCACCGGGTGCCGAGGCTGCGTAGGCCTGGCCGTGGTGGTTGTGCTGGGCATGGTGGCGCCCGCCACCGTAGGCGACCGGCTCGGCAGGGTACTCCTCAAATACCCTGACGTAGACGACCATTTGGTTTGTGAAGTTCTCGTAGCGAGCGATGAGGGTGTTACCATCCTTGTCCTCGAAGCTGACGCCCTTGGATCCGGTGGGGCCCGAGTACAGGCCGTAGAAATTCTTGACCGTGGTGACTATTGAGTCTGTGGTGTCATGGGGGTAGATCTGCACACGCATGGGGAGGCGCGCGCGGTACTGAGGAGCATCGACGAACAAGAGTTCGAATGCGACATTCTTGGGCGATGTCGTCAACCTGGGTGAAACAGCGTCTCCGTTGGGAGAGCCATTGCCGACCCGGTCGGTAGACGAAGCCGGCGACATGGAAGTCATGGCTGTGAAATGTGTATGTGTATGTGGTTTTTTTTCTCTCTTATATCTTCTCTCGTCTCCTTTGTATAATAATCGGCCGATGAGGTATTGTATTGATGGAGGGGGGGATGGATGGATGTGATTGTGTGTGTGTGGGTGTGGCCACCAATCCTGCCTTGGGGTGAGGAGAACCTGTACCCAAGGAAGAGAAATCGGCCTCGATGGGGTTTTTTCCTTGTCGGGTCTTTCTTTTTCGCTTCAAGAGCGCTTGATGGACTCAAGTGCAATAGAAGTCTCCTTTTTGTATATAACAGTCGATGGACGGTTCAAGGGCGCATCACCACCCCAAACCATTGGGAGGGGGTTGTGTGTGTGTGTGTGGGAGCGGAGAGAGTCGGCGCTCCAAGACGAGGCGGGCGGTCGGAAATCAAGCGACGAACAGACCTAAAGTTGACTTCTTTTGCATCTGTTAGTCGATGGATATGACGAGGGTATATGATGGGAACATGTGCGAAGCCAAATGGAAGGTATGTGGTTGAGGCGACCAAGATTGAACTGAGGCCCAGTGGGCAGCAGAGAGGCACAGAATAGAGAGAGAGAGAGGGCTCCCAAGGGCCAAAGGATGCGATGGGATGGTAGAGGGAGGTACAAAAGGAATGGATGGCGCAGTTGAATTCGAGGTAGGAAAACTCACCAGAGAGATCGATCAAGGTCTGTATGACTTTGTTGGGCAAGCAAAAAAGACGGTTGGGAGAGAGGAAATCTTGGGGAGACAGAGGGAAGAAGAGAAGAGAGGAAGAGTTGCATGAGGAGGAGGAAAAGAGGAGCGAAGGCGAGGTCAGCCGGATTTTGTCGCAGGCGCACTAACACTCTACAACACTACAGACTGACTATTACCTACAGTATGGGCTAACCGCACAGTGTTTCTTGCAAGGGGAGAGTTTTCCCCATGTTGCCAAAAGGTCATTGATGATTATATCTGATTAAAAGCTGATTGAATCTTTTTTTACTTCTTCTACACTTGGTCCTTGAAATAGAAAGAATATAACTCTCCAAGGCTGTTCTGTTTGATCTAGACGTTGAACCTGCTTGATGGCTGGCTGCCATCAAAGGCTTTGGCAGGCGCTGTTTGGCGCTGGCGATGCGCTGAGCTTCAGGTCTATCTCAGGTGGCCCCCCTCTGGAGGGTGCCCGCTGGCCCCGGGTGGTTCAGGGCATCCGTCCAGGGCGCCTTCAGGGCACCCAGGCCAGATGCCTAATCAGGCGCTGACCTCACTGACCTCGATGGACTGGTCACTGCCCGCCCGCCTGGAAGCGTTGGCGCTAAAGAGGGCCGTTTTACAGCGGGCAGGTCCACTGAGAGTCAGGGAGAGGGGACTTTTTTCCATTCTTCATGCCATTTTCCCTCTTTTTGCTTGTTTCTTGGTTTACTAGACTAGAGAGAGAGAGAGAAGAGAAGGGAATGGCATTTTCAGAGGAATACAGAGAGAAGAGAAGAGTCCTAGTGTCAGTGGAATGGCTGATTCCTGATTCCAGTTCCTGACAGCACCGAGAGAGAAACGCTCCCGCCAAGCCACTGTGGTGTCAGCCGCCAACTAACCGCCACGGTGCCACCACCACCACCACCATCATTCGTAAAGGATGCGACGGCCGGGTTCTTTTCCTGTCAGGGTTGATGGGGAGTTTTCTTTTTTATGTGGCAAAGGGGACATGTGAGATGACAATGTTAGAAAGAGAGAGGATACCAGAACTTGATAAAGTGTAGAGAGCGCATGGGGAGCGCACATGGAGCCAGAGAGAACCAGAGAGCGCAAGGTCTGACCGCTTTCGAGGGAATGCGCCACGGCCCACGGATCCAAGGTAGGTACATAAGGTAGATTGCGACAGACCATGGACCTCTGCCAGCAAGGTTCCCGAACAAGGCCCTAGGCACACTCACTCAACTCGTACAGTGGCACCCAAGGTAGTGCTATCAGAACATGCCAGCACATTGAGCCATTGAAAGCAGAGGAAAGATATCTCCTCTTGGCTAGTCTACGACTACAGGTACAGCCTACAATAACTCTCGAGAGCATGTGTGGACATTCTAATGTGTGCGGCCGGTCCGTTCGGGCCAACCAAAGATGAGAGACGACACACACACACACACACACAAACACAAACACATATCAGTTACTCGTACCAAAAAAAAAAAAAGAGGAACAGGCAAAGAACCGGACGGGTACGAGTTAAAAGAAAGGGACCCTCCCCTCATGTCCGGGTCCCCATGATGAGTTGATAATACACCTCAGTCGTGCAGCTGAGCTAGTAGGCGGGGCTTTGTTTTCTCGTTCTCTTTGCAGAGTATTATTGAATACAGTGTGCTTCTCTGTCTGTCTGTCTGTCTGTCTGTCTGCCTATCTCTTATTCCCATTACGAGTGCGCGAGTACTGTACTCCGTACTGCTGTAATGATCTATTTCCCAGGGTTCCAAGGGATGGAATTACCATTGATTTCACCCCGAATTGCTACTCCATTCCTCGCCACCGTTGTTACGGAGTAGAAGGGTGGGCAAAAAAAAAAAGTCTTTGCGCCGAACCCTGGACGTCCCTCCTCCACCTTGTCTGTGCGACAGGATGCGCGCGAGGGTCTACAGTCGGAACAGTTCGAGGAGTGTGCTCTCTGTCTTTATAAGAAAGAAGACTCTGAGAACAAGACTCTGATATAGGAAATAAAGAGAGAAGGGCGCACGGAGAGAAGGGAATCATCTGCGATCAGTGATAACCTCCCAAGCCTTGATCAACGTCAACTGCCAGACCATCAGGCGCCGCATGGGACCCACTCGGAACCCTGCGCAAAAAGTCAAAGAGGGGAGGGGGGGGGAGAGGGAGGATCCGATGCGCTGGCCGATGTATGGTCATTCACGCAGGTCAAGACTACTAGCACGTACAGATGGTACTTGGGTGAGTAAGAGTACTGGAGTCTGTGATGCGACGTATCCGACCCTTCCCCCCTCCTTCCCCTGTCACGACAAGTCACGACAAGTTACGAGACAAGATGTTTTGAGAGAGAGAGAGTCTTGTCATCCTGCTTCATTGGTTAATGGCCAAAAGTGGCATGCGCGCGACAATGCGACGAGCTAGTAATACTAGTAGTAGTAGCAGTCTGGTACTTGCGAGCATTAGTGCTGCTCGTACTCTGGTACTGTCTGTGTACAGTAAATCGCATCGCATCGCAAACATGGCGCAAAACTTTCATCCCAAGGAACATTGAATCACAGGTACATACTATAAAAACTCCGTATACTCCGTGTGTGCGCTGTCGCATTCTGAGCAATGCGACTGTCGCTTACTGTTAGACTCTACTCGCAACTCGTAGTCCCCCGGGAGCCTTGTCGTAGACTCATAGTTGTACGAGTGGCTGGGCTGTGCGCAAAAAGACGGTCAAGGCTTTGCACTTTCAGTGTACGGGGTACGGAGTATGGAGTAATAATAGTTATTGCGGATATACCAAGTAATAGTGTCGACTTCATTATAACCCTTGTATGAGTAGTACAAGCTGCGACGTAACGACAGTACACACAGTACTAATAGTCAATAGCAGTGTGTACCAGAAGTGTGTGGTCGCAATGATGCCCATCACACGTCGTGCATACATACGACGACTTACAGAGTACAGCCGTGGCAAAAAAGGGTGGTGCGGGTTCGTAAACCCTCGTGGTTGGTTTGGCGGGCAACTCTGGCATTTGTTATTTGTTTACTCGTATATTTGTTGTGCGCGCGACTCGGGGGGCGGTTTATTTGTTATCATGAGGTTTTGTGTTGTCTGGTGCGACGGGTACGGGGTAGGTGATGTGGTCAGGGCATGAACAAGTTCAAGGTACTCGTACTTGGGGGGGGTTTGAATAATACTCGTAAGTACGGAGTAGAGTAGAATAGAATAGAATCCTTCGACAAGTCAGTGTCAGATTGCTTACTCTAGAGTGTTGAATTTCATCAAGGATGGTTGTTCATGGAGCGCTCCAGAGATAGAGAGATAGTACTCGTAGATATGGAGAGCGCACAATATTGCGCCAACTTCCGCGCGTGGCCCATGTGACGTCGTCATGGCCGCATCTTGCGACAAGCCCGTCGCACTACCCGTAATGCGCCCGCGCGCGCCCCGAGCGCAAAACCATTTACCTGTTCTCGTCTTGTCTGCCTATTACTCGTCTTATCCTTTTTTTCTTCACTCATTTATCCCCCTTCACTCATCTAATCATTATACTGGTAAAGAGTAGCACCGAGTAATAAAGGATAAATACCGCCCCCCCCCCATCCATTTCATGACAGCCATCATGGCCCCAGGTCATTCATTACACTCGTCATTGCGCCTGCCCCTTCCCCCCCAGGCGCAAAAAAAGGAAAAAAAAGTTATGGATCCCTCATTTTCCGCGCCGACTTCCCCCGCTACCCGCTGACCCTCCCCCTACCTGAGACAGAAATGTCAAAAAAGAGGCGTGAATTTGGTCTTGGTACGGGATATGCCCTGTACGAGTACTTGTATTCCATACTACTCGTAGTAGTAATAGCGGTTTGACAGAGAGAAATAATGCGACCAAGAGTTCATGCCTGTACAAACGTCATAAATAAAGCACACACACAAAAATACAGGTACCAATCCCCTTGCGACAAGTCAAGTTTGCGCCGAGGGAAGAGCATAACTCGTACGACTTAATATTAGTAGGCACGAGCTAAACTTGTTCTCTGCTGTTCCCTTCTCCCCCCCCCCTTCCCTATCCCGTAACGAGTACCACAGAAGCCACACTTACGTTTTACGTACACAACTTGGCCTACGAGAGGGAGGGGGGGGGGAAACTAGACCATAATGTGTCACGAGGCGAATTGGAAGACTCGGAGTAACACCCCAGGAAGACGAGCCATCTAGCAAGAACCAAAAAATGGTCTGCTCTGAGGGGCTTGCCTCCCCCCATTTGGTCCCTTTGGTCCCCTTGGGGGCTTAGAAATGGGTCTAGTGTCGATTGCGTGGCGGCGGGGGACACGTTCCGTCGGCACAGTCTCCCCTTCTCTTTGCGCCAGCAGACGAACTCTTTCGTTTCAACATGGTCAATAGATGATTGCATCAAAGGATATCCCCCCCCCCTTTCTCCCTTGTCATCATCACACACATACTCGTTTTTTCCTTCTGTCGTCGCGCGGCTGATGGTGAAACGGCGAGTCGCAAAATGACTCGGGCGGGGAGAGGGCGCACGCGCGCGCTTGCGCACACCAAGGGCGTGCGCAAAAAAACCCCCAAAAAAACCACCTGAGTCCTCGTCGCAATTCACCATCAAGGTCCGGGGACGTGCAGAAACCATTCGGAATGATTCGTATATCCTACGCGACTGGCTTTTGCACGTTTTCTTTTCTTCTCCCCTTTGCTAGATTTGGCTGTGATGGAAGAAAGGTGTTCTGGTCTCTCTCTCTGCGGCTCGGACGGATGATGCGGCGGTGTGTGTGGGCAATATAAATAGATGATGGCACTGATGGGGGTGAAGAAATGTCACGTGCACACGCGGATACCTGGCGTTTGAGTCGTCGCGTCACGGGCTGCGATGCTGTGAGTGGGGGATTCGACACTGCGCCGTCGGGGAAAAGTGTTAAAAAGTATACTGGATAATTGTGTATATTCCAGAGATTACTTTGATGGGTTTGATTATCTTTGTATGTCCCGTTGTGAGGATATATGGTGAATAAAGACCTAGACACGGCCTCATTCATGGGCCGAGTGTGACGCGACGGAAGACGTCGTCGAAAAAAAGAGAGAAGCTGACTGCCTGTTTGGGACTAGCGTATTCTGACAGGGTGGGCAGGGCAGTTTGCGACGCAGACGCGCGTGGAACGTTCCAAGCTCTGGCGGGAGAGGCCGTAGGAGTGTTCTACCCGTAATTACGTTGATGACTGTAGCCGCATATTTCAGATGGGCTTTTTTGTTTTTGTGTGCTTTTTGTGCTGGCATTATCGTCATTGATTTTTTTTTCTAACATGTCTTTTGTGTCAACCCCCTTTTTCTTCATGTTGCCTTGTTGAGGAATTCGTGGGTGACGTCAATTGAAGTTTGGGACAGACAGCATACTGCTAACAGAGCCTACACGTATTGTGCTGTACCCATGGAAGTGTGTATTGCTGCATTATAGGTGTTATGCATGCTATTAAAACTGGTAGTAGCGCAAACGAACGCATGTATGCAATATACCAAGCACGAGCAATTGAACAGGTGGAAAGGGGGACTCGTACTCGTGAACAGTATTATTACTACTACTAGTACAGAGTACTGCGTAATACTACGAGTAATATACGACTCTCCAGTAGGGACCGTACACCGTAAATACAAAGCCTCCTAAAGCCTATCACGCCGTACACTATGAGCACAAGTGCGACAAACTCCACCGGTGCCACATCTCCATCGCCAGGCCGACGGGTGGACCATCTGACACAGATCTCGACACTGATTGGTCGACAGTGATCCCGGCGCCGCCAAGGGACCAACCGCAGGCATTCTTCCAGTCCTGGCTGTGGTGTCACTGGTGTGTGTGTGTGTGTGTGTCTATTGCGCAAAGGGGGAAGAAAGGGACCCATAAACAAATAAACAACATTGAACTGCATAAACCTGTCTAGTACGTACCTTTTTCCCCCTTCTACTACCTGTATATGATGATTACCAAAGCTTCAATGTTGTTATTCTTACTACCATTATTATATGCACTATTACTACCCCCTTTGTTCAATGATCCAAGGAGACGATCAGGAAGAAGAGAACAAATCCTTTCTTTCAATCCTATCCCCCATCCATCTCTTTTTTCCTCCTCTCCTTCCCAACCTTTCAAAAAAAAAAAGAGAGACGACAGACACACAACTCCATGTGCTACTTATGATCAGCGGCCCGACACAACTTCTCATTTCATCTGCGTGCCAATTGCTCGTTGTCACCCAAAACATTCCCCGTACCTTTTTTTTTGTATGAGAGAGAGAGCTCCCTCCAGCTCCCCTCCTAATTAACCGTTCAAACCACCTCATTTCCCTGACTCTTCTTCTTACTCTTCTCCTTCCATCCTCTCTCTTTTTTTTGTTTTTGTTTCCAACCCACCCCCTACCATCAACAAGAGGGACTCCATCTTCCGTTTTAATATTATTAGTAGCAATTGTCTGCTAGAAGGGGGTAATTTGCCATCGTCGACGGCTTCTTCGTTCTTTCTTCGAAAATCATTGTTTAATTATTTATTATTATTACCTCTCTCTTTACCCAACAACAACGCCCTCGACTTCTCCCCTGCTATTTTTGGCAGTTCGAACCTCCTCCAAACCACCTGCCGGAATTGGAACGACTTGGTCTCTCCTTGACTCCCAAGAAGAACAACCACGACAAGAAAAAAAAAACATCGACTTCGCGTCACGCATAACCGTACACGCATAATCCCAGCATCACTGCATTCAACAACACAAACATCGACGCGTCCCCCCCCCAGATAAAAGCAACATCGAACCACCAACCCCCACGACATAGCAACAACAACGAGTCGCGTCGTAACAGACCTCACAAAGTATCTGTAATACTTGATTTCTGCTACGCAGCAGAAAACACAGCTGGCCATCATGGATGCACGGGTATGTCAAGCCATCTATACTCCAACAGAGAGATGAGCAGAAATGGGGAAGAAGGAAACATGCCGTGTTATCGCACACGTGCAACAAGGGGTGACATGACATGACACACGTACTGACTTTTGATGATAGCCCTTCAGACCTCGCGGTGGTGAAAACGCCGTCCCCTCCCTCCACCAACGACACAAGTCCACTGGCAACCTGTCAAACAAGCCGCTCAACGGTGCCAATGCCGGCTTCCGTGGCCCTGCCAAGCGCGCCGCCTTTGGTGACGTGACAAACACAAAGCATCACAATGTCGCCCTCGTACGCGACGGCCACAAGGTCCACAAGGCCCATTCCGTCCTCCACCTCGACCGATCGTCCACCAACGCCAACACGGCCAAGGAGAACAGCATCCCCGTCTCCAAGGACTCGATTACCCGTCCGACAGAAAAGGCCCAGGCTCTCTCGAGCAAGAGCACCAACGTCGGCATCAGCAACAACAACACTGATGCCAACAAGGTCCCGGCCAAGAAGAGCAGCGTCACCATTGATGTCAAGCCCGAAGTGGTCAGCAGGGAGAGCCTGCTGCCGGTTCGTGAGGATATTCAGGAGACGCAGTCACAGACACAGACGCAGGCCCTCAAGCCCCGTCACCCTCGTCATCACCAGAGCCAGCCGCAGCTTAAGCAGCCGCAGCCTACTCTCCGCAAGACCCAGAGCCGATACCTCGACTGCCTGACCCACCAGGACATGGAGGACACCGACGAGACACAGGACGAAGAGCCCGACGTGTCTCTCCCGCAACTGTCAGACGCACCCGCCCACAGTGCCCAGTTGACGTCGACTGCCTCTTTCGACAGGGACAGTGCCGCCACCATCTCGTCGGAAGCATACGACGTGCTGCCCAGCGACCAGATGGACATGGTGGCCCGCATCCTGCGCGCCGGAGACGACACCACGCTCGACGAGCTCATCGGGCAGCACGCCCAGAACGAGGACGCTGTCCCTGCTGCGCTGCCTAAGATGTACGAGGAGCCGGCCGTCGAGACGGCTGCTGCTCCTACCACCGACAACCAGACGACGACTCTCTCCGAGACGGAGGAGCAGTGGTATGATGACGACGAGTACTGCGAGGATGATGATCAGGGTTACACAACGTCGCACTCGCTTCGATCGCGCGACATGACGGGCGGCGTCACAACCATTCTGCAGCCCCGAGTAACGTCGCGTGTGCAGCGTGAGCTGGACGAGGCCAAGGCTGAGGTCCTGGCTACGCGCCCGCCTGAGGATGTCGAGGATGAGGCATGGGATGTCAGCATGGTTGCCGAGTACGGCGACGAAATCTTTGACTACCTGCGTGAGATGGAGGTTAGTAGTTGTCCAAACCCAAACCCAAACCCACACACACCGCCGATGCCCCCCACGCCGGGTCAATTCCCCCACCCACCCACAAACA
Source organism: Geosmithia flava (assembly GCA_900188565.1). Lineage (NCBI taxonomy): Eukaryota > Fungi > Ascomycota > Sordariomycetes > Hypocreales > Bionectriaceae > Geosmithia > Geosmithia flava. The sequence goes on from FYEV01001800.1 coordinate 145,192, forward strand.
CACGCTAACGTTTTTTGTCTTTTAACCCGCTTAGGTCAAGATGCTGCCGAACCCGCATTACATGGAGCACCAGACGGAGATCCAGTGGTCGATGCGCGCCGTGCTGATGGAGTGGCTGGTGCAAGTCCACGGACGCTTCCACCTGCTCCCCGAGACGCTGTTCCTGACGGTCAACTACGTGGACCGATTCCTTTCGAGCAAGGTGGTGTCGATCGGCAAGCTCCAGCTGGTGGGCGCCACGGCCATCCTCGTGGCCTCCAAGTACGAAGAGATCAACTGCCCTTCCCTTCAGGAGATTGTCTACATGGTAGACGGCGGATACACGGCCGAGGAGGTTCTCAAGGCGGAGCGGTTCATGCTGAGCATGCTCGGGTTCGAGCTCGGGTGGCCCGGGCCGATGAGCTTCCTCCGCCGGGTCAGCAAGGCGGACGACTACGACCACGACACGCGCACCCTGGCAAAGTACTTCCTCGAGCTGACCATTATGGACGAGCGGTTCGTGGCGTCGACGCCCAGCTTCCTGTCGGCGGGGGCGCACTGCCTCTCCCGTCTGATCCTCAACAAGGGACCCTGGACGAAGGCGCACGTCCACTACTCTGGCTACACGTGGGGACAGCTCAAGCCCCTGGTCACCATGATGATTGAGTGCTGCGACGACCCGGACAACCACCACCGCGCCATCTTTGACAAGTACGCCGAGAAGAAGTTCAAGGAGGCGTCCATCATGGTGCAGAGCGTGCTCGATGCCGGCTTCACCCTGCCTCACGATGTCATGCCCGTCAGGGCTAGGCAGGCGAGTACTGGTGTCTTTGTGGATGAGGGGTTTCACCAGCCTCCTATGAGTATGAATAGTACCATGGTTTAGGGGGATTCACTTTTATCCCGTTCATTTCGTCCAGCTCTTTTCATACCATCCATATCATGTGGATGATTATACCCCCCCATTACCAGCTTTGGCACTCGACCTTGATCTTTTCACTCGACTCGACCATTTTTCACTCTTGGCATTGCGTTTTGCTCTTGGCCTTTTTTGTCATATTGAGTTGAGATTTGAGTTGTCAAGTGTCGAAGCTGCTTACTTTTACGAGTTGATGAAGTCATTTTTTTTCTTCTTCTTTTTTACGACGGCGTCAACAAATGTACATGTGTACGAATCATTTTTCTTTTTCGCTCTTTCGGACCTTTTACCTCCGTCAGACGTTTGAAATGAGGCCATCGACGGTATTCCTCGACGATGTACCTCATGACAGAACTGTTATGCATTTTTCCCTTTTCTTATTCTTTGTTAATAGAGTACTTTCTGTGAAGAACAAGGGGGGAAACAATGGTGTTCTTGGTGTTTGGCTTTTCTTTTTACTATTTGGTTTCTTTATTGGTTTTGTTTTAATGGTCTTTTTTAATGGTCTGCTTTCATGTTGCTTTAATGGTCTTTATTGTTGCTTTATATATATTGATTTGATAATAGAGTTACTTTTGATGATTTTGGTGTTGATGCTGAAGCGGGATGTTGGTGTTGATGTGGATGTATAAAGGTATTAGTATGAACTGTTGGTGTTGAAGCTGTCGAAGGGTGCTAATGAAGATTTTAAAAGTATTGGAACGAATGGCGGTTGGAATGTATCATGTTGGTCACTGGTGTTTGAGCTGGTGCAGTGGTATGAGCGGTTTGAGTGTTGCACAGTTGGAGTTGTGAGAGTTGGACTTGTGAGAGTTGGAGTTGTGCATGCGTATATGCATGTACGTACGTGTACAGTCCCGTCAAGAATGCTGTCCACTGCTGGAGTGATGACTGGTAGAGTTGAAATCACATGTACGAGTACTCCGTACAAACGGCTGAATTGGAGACTTCTGTTGGGAACATGCACACCTGCAGAGCGGTATACCGGATGTACGGCACTCGTGCGCAGTCGGAGCTTTGTGTGCGGAGAGGCCCGAGGACAGCTGAGGGGACCCGGCAGGTGGGCATGTATTTCACACGGGCTGCTTCAACGAGCGTAGCGAGAAGAGTCCCCCCGACAGGGGCCGCCGGAGGCAATTCGACGGGATATATCCAAGGTGGTCTCTAATGAGTAGTAGGAGGTTCACACAGGCTGCTTCAACGAGCGTAGCGAGAAGAGTCTCCCCGACAGGGGCCGCCGGAGGCAATTCGACGGGATATATCCAAGGTGGTCTTCATGAGTACAACAAAAGTCCGACAAGGGAGAGCGGTGACGCGGCACGTGAGGTCCCTTGATCGGACATATTCCAGCGGTGGATGGGGTGGCTTGATGCGGGTGGTACGGTACGGTACGGTGCGGCGGTGCGGTGCGGGAGGAAAGGAAGGGAGGGAAGGGTGTGAGGGATGATTGAAGGGGATGATATACGGTATGTGTATTTGTATGGCATGGATTATTACAGAGATGTACGGGGTAGTATGGTTGAAATGGAAGTTGATGATGGTACTCGTCATAATACTGCAGTAGTAATAGTGCCTGTGTCCGAATGTAGCCCGGGATATTTCCGATGGGAACAAGGAAGAAGCCGGACGTACGGAGGATTAAACGGGGTAAGGGAGGGGCAAGTGGTTCAGGTTGGAGAGTACGGGTAGGGAGTACGGGGTGCTTGGAGGAATCATACCTGTATGCAATTCAATTGAGTTCTTCTGTTCATATGTAAACTATGCTCGTATCGAATATGAAATAATAGAGCTAGAGTAATAACGGAGTACTCGTACTCCGTACTCCGTACACGTAGAAAAGAAGAAGACCAAGATAACTTTGTGTGCCTGAAACTTCAGGGGAAATAAAGTCTGAGGACCTCTCTGTACTCTGTACTCTGCACTCTGTACTCTGTACTCTGTACTGGATAAATGCCGGGCGAATCCGGAGGGCTCGTATGCGACAAATGTACATGTACAAGACGTAATAGGAAGGATTCGGCGTGGAGTAGACGGAAAAGACGACACGAGCCAATTAACTCATGTACCTGTACTTCCACTACAGTCTACGAGTACCACCAGTATGGACTAGTGCCTCCCACACCCGCTACAGCCTGTTATTAGTGGACTCGTACTCCGTACTGTACTACTACTAACAAGTTACAAGTTACAGCAACCTGCCAGTGCTGCCACACCCCAGTCCGAGCGAACCCCCAATTTCATAATAATAATCTCCTCTCCGCATTTTCCTTCTCCTCTCCACGTCTCGACTTTCCCGCTAGAGCATTCCGAGCACCAAAAAAAAAAATATAGACATAGAGTCAGCTCTGTCTTCTTTTTTTTCCCTTTTCATTCTTTCATTCTTCCTTCCTTTTCCTTTTCGTGTGTTTTTTTTTTTCTGGGGAAATAGAAAAATAGAAATCTGGGCCCGTGGTTTTGTGTCTTGACAACGAATCACATTTCCCACCAGTTAAACCCACACTCCTTCCTTTGTGTTTTTTCTTTTTTTCTTCTTCTTTACTTCCTCGGCCTCTGGTGATTCCATTGGTTTCTCCGATCTGATCGCCGTTACCGGGCCCCTGTGCCATTGACTCTCTACACCACACACACGCACACACCCCCCTCCCTCCCTCCCTCCGATCGACGAAGACGACAACGACAAAAAAAGAAAAAAACGAAAATGGCGTCGGTAAAAGAGGTTGTGAAGGAGACCCTCGGTGGAGGTGTCTCTTCGGATGAGGCAGACTCGACACAATTGTCCGCTCAGTCTAGGGCGCGATTCACCAGCAATGCCGTCAAGGATCCCGAGACGGGAGAGCTGTACCTCGGCACTGATGAGTTCATCAATGCCATCACTCCCAAGGATGAGGACTACGTGAGTTTTTTTTTCTTCAACTTCTAGGCGACGCAAGAATGATCAAGGAGAGGAAGAAGAAGAAGAGAGAAGTGGCGTGATGACACGAGACGATGACTCTGACACCGGTTCTGACTTAACCCCCTCCTCAACCAAAACAGCACAAGATCAAGAGGGAACAATACTCGATCCTGTTCCGCGTGGCCGACCGCAAGAACAATGGGCGCGTCACCCTGGCCGACTGGGGCGTCTTCGAGAACCTCCTGACCAAGCCCGACTCCGAGTACGAGGTGGCCTTCCGGCTGTTCGACGTGGACCGGACGGGCAACGTGCGGTACGACGACTTCCGCAAGCTGTACGAGGTCAACAAGGGCGCCGAGAGCATCCCGTTCGACTGGGACTGCGAGTGGGCCAAGCTGTACATTGGCAGCCGCCAGAACCGCCACAACCTCGACTACCCGCAGTTCTCGCAGATGCTGCGCGGCCTGCAGGGCGAGCGCATCCGCCAGGCCTTCCACAGCTTCGACAAGAAGGACTCGGGGTACATTGAGCCCGAGGACTTTGGCCGCATCATCATGGAGACGGCCCGCCACAAGCTGTCGGACCACGTCCTCGACAACCTGCAGTCGCTGTGCAACATCTCCCAGGGCAGCCGCATCTCGTACGCCAACGTCCGCGCCTTCCAGAACGTCATCCGCGACATGGACCTGCTCGAGCTCATTGTGCGCCGCGCCGTCGCCCGCTCCCAGGACGACAAGATCACCCGCACCGACTTCCTCAACGAGGCCGTCAAGATCACCCGCTCCTCCCTCTTCACCCCCATGGAGGCCGACATCCTCTTCCACTTTGCCGGGCTCGACAAGCCCTCGGGCCGCCTGGGCCTCGCCGACTTCGCCAAGGTCCTCGACCCCATGTGGCGCAACCCCACCTACAGCGCCCCCGGCGGCGCCGCTGACGTCGCCTCCGACGCCTCCTCCCTCGCCAAGAAGGCCACCGGCACCCTCCTCCACGGCATCCTCGAGTCCGCCTACAACTTCGGCCTCGGCTCCATGGCCGGCGCCTTTGGCGCCTTCATGGTCTACCCCATCGACCTGGTCAAGACGCGCCTGCAGAACCAGCGCGGTGCTCAGCCCGGTCAGCGCCTCTACAAGAACTCCATCGACTGCTTCCAGAAGGTGGTGCGCAACGAGGGTGTCAGGGGTCTGTACTCGGGTGTCCTGCCCCAGCTGGTCGGTGTGGCTCCCGAGAAGGCCATCAAGCTGACTGTCAATGACCTTGTCCGTGGTGCTGCCAAGGACAAGGATGGCAACATCACTCTTGCTGCTGAGATTCTCGCCGGTGCCTCGGCTGGTACATGTCAAGTTGTATGTTTTTACCCCTCTTTCCTCTATTCTTTTGCCCTGTGAGAAACGTATGACATCTAACACATGGAACACAGGTCTTCACCAACCCCCTCGAGATTGTCAAGATCCGTCTACAAGTGCAAGGCGAGATTGCCAAGTCGGTGGGCGGCGCGCCCAAGCGATCAGCCATGTGGATCGTGCGCAACCTGGGCCTGGTAGGCCTGTACAAGGGCGCGTCGGCGTGCCTCCTGCGCGACATGCCCTTCTCGGCCATCTACTTCCCCTCGTACTTCCACCTGAAGAAGGACTTCTTCGGCGAGTCGCCGACCAAGAAGCTGAGCGTGATGCAGCTCCTGACGGCCGGCGCCATAGCGGGCATGCCGGCCGCCTACCTCACCACGCCGTGCGACGTCATCAAGACGCGTCTGCAGGTCGAGGCGCGCAAGGGAGAGGCCCAGTACACCGGTCTGCGACACGCCGCCCGCACCATCTGGCAGGAGGAAGGGTTCCGAGCCTTCTTCAAGGGTGGACCCGCTCGCATCTTCCGCTCCTCTCCGCAGTTTGGCTTCACCCTCGCTGCCTACGAGGTCCTGCAGACTATGCTGCCTATGCCGGGTGGCAAGAAGGCTACTGAGGCTTCTGCTTCTGCTGCTGGTGCTTCTGCTGGTGCTGCTGGCACCTCTGGTGCTGTGGATACTACGCCGTTTGGTCGTAGTCGTAATGCTCTCAAGGTCATCCTTGATCTCGATGAGGATTTCGGTAGGGCCAAGTTGCCTAATGCTCTTGGGTGGAAGAGTCTTCCCAAGTCTATGGGAGGAGGTGGATCAGCATAGTTTTTGGGATTTTTGCCTCTGTGGTTTTCTTTGTCTCTGTGTCTTGTCTTTTGTCTCTTCTGATTCCTCTTTGCCATGTTTCTTATCTGATCTTGTTGCATCAGAATTTGGCGTTTTTTTTTTTGTTTCATCTTTCGTCTTAGTTGGTTTTTTTTTTTCTTTTATCAAACTTTTTTCTCCTTTCTTTTAGTATTTTGACTCTTGTTGTCGATGTCTGCTTCTTCTTGCCATGTTTACTTGTCATGTGTACTTGTTGCCATGTCTTGTCATGTTTACTTACCGTTCACTTACCATGTTGACTTCTTGCCATGTTTACTTCATATACATGTATAAATGTAGAGGAGGAATTGGTTTCTAGATCAATAGATGTGTTGTATTGACTTGCTGGTTTTACGTATTGTATTGATCTGCTGGATTACTTGATGGATTCACTCGATGCTTGGTGGTTATGCACGTGCTTTACAGATGTAGATGTATCTTGAGATGATATGTTGTCTAGAAGCGATTGATAACGGAAAGACGAAACGAAAAGATGGTGATATGAAAAGACGAACATGTGAAAAAGACAGAAAACAGATGGGAAAGAAAATAATAATGAAAAAGAGAGTAATCAATACAGACTGTAATACAGAAAAAAAAGACTACTAGTAGTGGTAACTGTAAAGACATCCCCACTGAGGGGTGGTGATATAATCCCTTGACATATTACGCCATTTGTTTGTTCCGCACTTATCGCATTTACTGTATCCGTACTTTCCACCTTCCACCTTCCACCTCCATTATCACCACCACCAAGATGGACTTTCTCGTCGTGGTGTCATCCATCTTTGGATGGGTCTACTTTTTCCTATGGAGTCTATCATTCTACCCTCAGGCTCTACTCAACTGGCGACGACAATCTACGTCGGGAACGACGGTTGATTTCCCTCTTCTCAACATTCTGGGTATGCATTATGTCCCTCATTTCTCCACCCTCCTCGCCTTTCTCTCTGTCTCTCTCTCTCTCTCTCTCTCTAAATCTTCCTCTATAATGAGGATAATCAGCCAGAATATACACAAATACTGACCAAAAACAGGCTTCACCGCATACTACGCCTCCAACCAAGCCTTCCTATCATCGACCACGATCCGAGACCAGTACGCGTCGCGCCACAACGGGCTAGCACCCACGGTCCGCGTAAACGACGTGTGCTTCGCCCTGCACGGGCTGATCCTCAGCATCGTCACGACGTCGCAGTACCTCTTCCCGCGGACGGTATGGGGGTTCGAGCCTAGCTTCGGGTCCCGTCCGAGCAAGGTAGCCCTGGGCGTGTACGCGGGCAGCGTGGTGGGCGTGGCCATAACCCTCTTACTTACCGCTGCCGGAGTCGGTGCCGGTGCTGGGGGTGCAGAGGACAACCTGGGATGGTCGGCTCTGGACGTCGTCTACGCGGTCGGGTACGTAAAGGTGGTGGTCACCCTGGTCAAGTACACGCCGCAGGCTCTGCAGAACTGGCGCAACAAGAGCACGGTCGGCTGGAGCATTGCGCAGATCCTGCTCGACCTGGGTGGTGGGGTCCTCAGCCTCGCGCAGCTGGCCATCGACAGCTACCTCCAGCGCGACTGGAGTGGCGTCACGGGTAACCCTGTCAAGTTTGCCCTGGGCAACGCTAGTCTTGTGTATGATGGCATCTTTGTGGTGCAGCATTACATCTTGTATCGGGGTGCTCGGGAGGACGATGCCAAAGATGATGATGATGATGATGATGAGGAGAGGAGGGTTCTTCTGGAGAGGTAGGAGAATCTGTAGTTGGAAAATGTGCGTGGGCTATTTTTCATTATAGATCTATATAAATGCAACTTGTGAAAACAACAACAGAAAAAAAAAAAACAATTCGTATGCTTTATAAAGTGTCATCATCACGACTTGACCTGACGACTACTGCTCCCGTGCAAACCAATACCCAAGACGACGCAAGCCCTTATAGCAGCCATGAAGCCCAACAAGCCGAAGTTGAGCCAATCCTCGGATCGCCACGCCCCAAACGCCACGCTGGCACCCAGCCCGCCGAACTCGCGCACGCTGGCAGCAATGTGCAGCGCGTCAGAGAGCAGCATGCCGACACACATGACGCGCCAGAGACGGTGATCCCTGCTCCTGAGACGTAGCACGACGACGAGGTTGAAGACGAAGACGATGTGGAAGATGGCCAACATGTCTGTGAGGATACGAATGGGCGTCAGATCTCCTGGGATGACTCCACCGTGGACTCCTCCTCCTGACGTAGCTGTTGAGGCCGATGATGACGAGGCATCGTGGATACTAGCACTGCTGGTAAAAGTACCGTTGTAGCCTGGGACTACTGGGGCAGTACTAGTAGTAGTAATCAAGGGGTTGTGTGGTGAAACTGCGTCTAGGAACTGAGAGGGGTCGCAGAGTAGCAGGTATGCACCGTTTAGGGCGCAGGCTGGCTCAATGTAAAACATGAGTAGACGGTAGATGAATGGTACTGGAGGGGTTGCATCTTGTTGGTGGCGTTGAGAAGTAGTAGTAGTAGGAGCCGTAGTAGGAGCCGTAGGAGTGGTGGCGGCGGCTGTTGTTGTTGTTGGTTTTGACGCCATGATGGGGCTGTATGCGGTTGCGGGTAGTATTATGCGCGTTGGTCGTGTTGGTTGTTGTTGGTTGTTGGTTATATGTTATTGCAGTATGTAATAATATATGCGGTATATTGAAAACGATGCACGTATGATGTTGATGATGAAAAAGTTGAGAGAGATGAGAGAGAAAGAGTTGGTTAAAGAGATGATGATGATGAAGAGAGAGAGAATCAAAAGAGTATTAATATAGTCAATCAGTGACCTGTAGTTGTAAGATTTGAAAGAAAAGAAGAGACACCAAAGGGAGAAAAAAACGGTCAGAGCGGCCGCCTTTGTATCGTTTATGTTTCTGTTTGTAGTACGACCAAGTACGGGCACACTCTTTTTAGTCTTGTTACTACTAGTAGCTAGTGCTTGCAGTCCCTCACATATTAAGTCCGTAGGTTACCGAGTACAGAGTATTAACTACTACTAATAGTATGAGTACAATCCACCCGACGACGGACTCTCGGGATTTATCTTGCAGGGTGCAGGTTGCCCTCCATTCTTTTCTTTTTTTTCTAGGTGCCAGTACCACTAATGCAGAGCCTGGAGAGTAGTCCCCTAGGTCTGCTTAGTGATGACTTATCGGACAAGGAGAAATACCCGGACTCCATCGAGGCCAGACCAAAAGGCGGCCGCCCTGTAACAAGTAAAACCCCTGTAACAAGTAAAATACTCCGTACAAAAGAAACCCCCCCACTGTATCGGGTGTGGAGACCTGGACCCGACAATCTGCAACTCGTCTTCAGGCTCAAGGGGGATAAGAAGACCCCGGTTCTGATGAACAGCTGTCCTACTGTCCTTGATTGGTACATGGTCATCATTTGGTCTTCATGAGGTATTGCACTTGGGGATTGTATTGGTCCCAAGACAGGTCATAAACACGACCCTGGGTCATCCCCGACTGGTTGGGGACAGCAGCTCAAGAGACAGACAGACCCAAGTGGATGGTCGGCCGCCTCTGCTCTGCTCGTGCTTACGGATGAAGGAATCTAGTGCTCCGTACATGACCATGGGATTCGCTCGGGACTAGTAGATTACTATGTAAAAGTGTTACTCTGATATATCCAATTCTACTGCTAATACGGACTATTGCGCAAATCAACCGGTTAAAATAACTAGTACCCGTCGCTAGTAAGCAGTAACACGACTAGTCTCTACTCCGTATATACTCGTACATCACCATCATGTACTACATGTACGAGTATACAGAGTAAGCTCATCTCTAATTCTCTTCATCTCTACTCTTCCCCTGATTCTAGCAATACAGAACTAGCAATACGCATACATATAGTACAATAAAAGCACATGCTTCTCTTCCAGAGTGCACCCCTACCTACACCACATAATTCATCGTCTTACCCCCCCCAACACAAATCACCCTCTTAGCCCCCGAGACATCATACACACCACCCTGTCCAAACTTCTCCCTCCCCTCATCAGTCTCCAGTATCGCCCGCGTCATCCACTCACCCATCTCATCCCGCGACAGACCTTCTGGCGGCCGACCCACCTGCACCACCCCGCGCATCTTGCCATTCACTTGTACTGCGCACGCCTGCCTTCCCGGTCGGAGTAGTTCTCCCTCATCAGTGCCATCTACCTCGGGAAAGCCAGCCGAGAAGACGGATCCTTTGACAGAGGAAGAGGATGAGGATGAAGAAGAAGAAGAAGACAGCATACCCCAGCACTCTTCTGAGAATGCAGGCGCAATGGGTGCCGTCATGCGGACAATCGCCCGAGCCGCCTCAATCTTGATGACATCGCTCGCTCCCGCTGCGCTCCCCGTCCCGACAGCATTCGTCAGGCTCATCAGGTCTGATACCGCCGTGTTGAGAGAGTAAATGTCCTCGTATGACTGCGTAACAGACCGTATCGTCTTCTGCACTTCACGCCAAATACTCGAGTCGGCCTCCCACCGTTGTGCTAGTTCCTGGTCCGACGGGGAAGAGTCTACCCGTGCACGCATGTCTGTGAGGTATTCCTTGGCTGTAGTTGTGGTTGTGGCTGTGGCCTTCACCGCCGCTGACGCCACAGAGACCTGGTCGTGCAGTCGGTGCAGCCACCTCGTCACCCCCACAATCTTGGCGCCGTCCCAGTTGAGCACGTCGCCCACCGGCGCCTGGAAGAGCATGTGCGCTCGCGTGGCGTCAGCCCCGTGCTTGGCAATCGTCTCGCCCGGGTCCACGCCGTTGTACTTGGACTTGGACATCTTCTCGTACGCAATCGTCGCCTGCTTCCCCGTAGCCTTGACCAGCGGCTTAGCTGAATCTGACGCGTCCACCTCGTCTGGGTGCAGGAATCGTCCAGTATCTGGGTCCACGAGCGTCTTGCCGTGCACCATGCCCTGCGTAATGAGTCGCTTGAACGGCTCTGCCACGGCTGCCTTTGCCTTGGCCCCCTCCCCTTCTGCGGCTGCTTCGCCGGCTGCGTACTGGGGTAGGATACCCGCCGACGCGAGAAACTTGTAGATGAAGCGCGCGTAGAGCAGATGCAGAATCGCGTGCTCCACGCCACCGAGGTACACGTCTACGGGGAGAGACTGCGCCGCTTCCGCCGATAGGAGCTCGTTCTTGTTGTGCGGGTCGGCGAACCGAGCATAGTACCAGCTCGAGTCGACAAACGTGTCCATCGTGTCCGTGTCTCTGCGCGCCTCGCCACCACAGCTGGGGCACGTCGTCTCGACAAACTCGCGCGATGACTCGAGCGCGTTGCCGGCCTTGCCCTCGGCCCAGTGGCCATCAACCTCGGGCAGCTTGACGGGTAGGTCCTTCTCGGGCACAGGGACAGCACCGCACGAAGAGCAGTGCACAATGGGGATCGGGGTGCCCCAGTACCGCTGCCGGCTGATGAGCCAGTCACGTAGGCGCCACTTGTCGACGCGCTCAGCCAGTCCGGACATCTCGAGCATGCGCACCATCATGGCGCCCGCCTCGTCCGACTTCCTGCCCTTAAAGGGTCCCGCGTGCTCCGTCATGATGCCGTGGTCGACGTACGGCTCTGCGCCCTCGTCCACGGACACCGTCGTCATGTCGCCGTCCGGAGATGCAGGCGTCAGCACCAGGCGTACCGGCTGGTCGCCACCGTGCTCGCGCCAGAAGGCGTGGTCGCGCGCGTCGTGGCCCGGGACGCCCATGACCGCCCCCTCGCCGTAGTCACCGACCACGTACGCCGCCACATAGACGGGTAGCGAGGCCTTGGCAGGCTCTGGGGTGGCCTCGTGGAAGGCGAGCGGGTTGATGGCACGCAGGTGAGGCAGCATATAGCCGACCTTGGAGTCGGGTGGCAGGCCGGGGAGGGTGTCGAGGAAGGCCCGGAGCTCCGGGTCCGCCTTGGCCAATTCCACGACGGTGGGGTGTGTCGCCGCCAGGGCCACGTACTGCACGCCGAAGAGGGTGTCCGGCCGCGTGGTGAAGACGTCGAGGTTGGCGCCGACGTCGCCGCCTAGCGCCATGACGGGGAACTTGACCCGCGCGCCTGTCGACTTGCCCAGCCAGTTCCTCTGCTGGGCCAGCACCCGCTCCGGCCATGCACCCTCGGTCGCCAGTGCATCCAGGTCCTCGAGCAGCGACTCGCTAAACTCTGAGATGCGCAGGAACCACTGCTTCAGCCGCCTCTTCTCCACCTTGGCCCCGGACCGCCACGACAGCCCATTGGCGTCCACCTGCTCGTTGGCCAGCACCGTCTTGTCCACCGGGTCGTAGTTGACCTCGGCCTCCTCCTGGTATGCCAGTCCTCGTTCGTGTAGCATGAGGAATAGCTTCTGTGTGTGTTTGTAGAATTCGGGGTCGCACGTCGTGAGTTCCTGGGTAGTCCAATGTTAGCGTTCATCACTCTTATCCATTGGGAGCACTCTCTCCTTGAATCCAGAGAGACAGAAAGCATACCCGATCCCAGCTCCAGCTAGCATTCATAGCTTCGAGCTGCTCCTTCATCCTAGCAATGTTGGTCTGCGTCCACTGATCAGGAGCCACGCCCCTCTCCAGCGCTGCATTCTCGGCTGGCAGTCCAAACGCATCCCACCCCATGGGCAGCATGACCTGGTCCCCCTTGAGCCTCCTGTACCTGGCCACCACGTCGGCAATAGTGTACACGCGCAGGTGACCCAGGTGCAGCGTCCCAGAAGGGTAAGGGAACATGGGGAGGATGTATTTCGAGTCGGCATCGCTATCGGTAGCTTTCTGGCCATTGTTGTTCTCCTTCTGCTCCTGCTGCTGTTTCCATATCTTGCGCCACTTTTCGTCCAGGGCTGGCAGGTCAAGAGACGCATACCATCGTTTCGTAGCCGTCATCGGTGCAGTAGCTCGTGCTGTCGCGGTAGGGAGCACAACGCGTCTCGTCATCAATCTACTGGCCATGCTGCTGCTACTGCTGCGGCAGCACATGGCCACATGCCTCGCTTGAAGCATCTGCATTTTTTCTTCTTTTTCTTTTGAGAGAAAGATTCCCTCTTATGCTAGCATTTCGAGGTGCTCACAGTCGAGAAGTCGAGACTAGAGAGCTTGAGGCTTGGAGCATGAAGCTTCCAGTGACGTTTTTTTGTGCCACAGAAAGTCGCCCGTCAGTTAATGGGGGAAAGTGGTAAAAGCGGGTCCGGGGACCTGGGCAGGTACGAGCAACTCTAATGTGGACGGGTGACGGTGGTGGGTGACGTTGGCATAAATGATGACTAAGGTGGCTTGTGTCGATATGGAAAACAGCCGCCGCTATAGCACAGTGGTAGTGCGCATCACTAGTAATGATGAGGTCCCAGGTTCGAGTCCTGGTGGTGGCATTTCTTTTTGTTTTTTTGGTCTTTTTTTTTCTTGTTGTCTTCTTATTCTTCTTTTTTATTCCCGTCAGAGTCAATGCCTTTTGTCTTTCTTCTTGTTCTCCGGATGATACGAATCTCACATCTTGACTGCAATTCGCCACCAAGCTTCAAATCTTCCAGTCTTTCTTTATTACCACAACTCTACTCCAACGTCGTATCCAATATCGAATTCAACATGGTCACACACCAACACCATATGCCATTCCCTTTCTCTCGGATAAAACGTTTGTTATATACAAATCCGCACCAGTATATACATATATACAAATAAAAAAAAAATGCAGGAAAAATCAAAAGGCTAAGTAGTACAAGTGTATAATATGCAAAATCTTTCTCTCTCCTCTCAAAACGCCAATTGTGTCATGGAGATATTCTCGCGCTCATCCTTTCATTTCCTCTCCACCTCTTGCCTCGACAAGGGGGTCCACCTCCCTTGCATCGGCATACTTGCGATTGCTATCCGTCTTTGGCAAAACTGATTCGTCGTCGTCCTCTTCTTCACCCCCTTCCGTCTTGAGCAGGCCGTATGCAGCCTTGGATTCGTTGTTGCGACCCGTCTGCTTCTTGCTGTGCGCCTTTCGCCAGCGTAGGATGCCTATCAGACCACTATTAAGACACAAGTGTTAGCTTCATGTTACTTTGAAGATGTTATGGCTCTTCGATCAAGATATTCCATGGAAATAGGAAAAAAATGAAAGTCTTACACTACTGCCAAGGCACCAACAATGGCACCAGCGGCCAAAGCGCCCAACAGGGGAAGAGACTGCCGAATAGCCTCGTGGTCGTTGTCAGACCCAGACTTGTCCTCGTTATTGTCGTCATCGCTAGCATCGGTGGTCGGGTTGCCAGACTCAGTAGCCGACTCTTCGGACTCAGTGTTCGACTCGCCAGACTCAGTGGTTGACTCATCAGACTCGGTGCTTGGCTTGTCATCGCCAGCGGCGGTGTTCGATTCACCAGCGTCGTCGCTATCGTCACCGCCGGTGGGGGTGCTTGGCTTGCCGGACTCGGTGGCCGACTCGCCAGACTCGGTATTCGACTCGCCACCATCGTCACCATCGTCATTGCCAGCGTCGGGGCTTGGCTTGCCGTCGCCAGTGTCGATGCTCGGCCTGTCAGACCCGGTGCTTGATTCGCCAGCATCAATGCTCGACAAGACCGTAGGCACAGAAACCCCCGCCGAAGAGGGGACACTCGCGTCGAGGCTGAGAGATTCGGCCCTAGTAACAGACTCGATATCGTGGCTCAACCTGATGAAGCTGCCGCTGCTAGTCTGCACGGCAGGTGTGGAACCAATGATGTGACCCTCCTTGTCGAGGGCGGCAATACGTCCGTACTTGAGGACATTGTCCATCTTGAACTCCGTCTCGAAGCCGTTTCGGGGTGACTGGGCGTAGACGTTGCTAGCACCATCGAGCTCCTTTGCATCATCCGACATGAGCTGGATGTTGTTAGTTTTCGCTCCAAGTACTACCGTCCATGGCTGAGGAGAAAGAAAAAAAAAAGAGCGAGGAAACAAGAAACATACCAAAACCCATTTAGACACCTCGGTAGCTCCATTCCACGAGACGTAAAAGCGATGATCGTCATCATGGTCACTGACATAGGAGATGTTAGGACCCCAGCTAGGCTTGCCGACCCAGTTCCCCTTCCAGATACGATAGGTGATAACGTCAAAGATGCCGTGCTCTATAGCCTTGACGGGTCCGCGCTGGATATCCATGACCAGCTCCCCCTCGGCCGTGTATTCTGTGTACATCGGATTCTGGCCCCACGCGACGACGACGTTGCCGGACGAGGTGCGCTGGACGCCGCCGCGCGACGCGGTCAGCAGCGACTGCGGGTGCTTCCACTCGTTGACGACCCAGACGGTCTTGGCGTCGGCGTCGTACTCGATCTCCAGGCCGCGCGAGCAGCCCTCGTTTGCCTCGTCACAGAACCCGTTGCCGTCGGTGCGGTGGTTGTCAAACAGGGTGATGCGGTTGTTCCCGCTGACGCGCGCCTCGTGCTGGAAGGAGAAGTGTGCGCCGCCTGTCGTGTTGGCGCTCACGTCGGTGAACATGTTCCTCTTGCCCCACATGGCCCAGATGACCTCCTTTGTCTTGCCGTTGACGAGGACGACGGTGCTGAGATGGCGGTAGCTGATGAGGAAGTTGCCTTCGGGGGTCTGTTATGTGCACTCATGGTTAGCAACAAGAAGGCGTTGCGTATGGACAGTGAGTTTGTGTGTGTATGATGTGTGTATGTACCTTTTCAACGGAATTCATATGGCAAAAGTCCCAGACGTCTTCACCGTGATACGTCATCTCACTATCCTCCGGCTTGAAGTACCGCGAAGTAGCCCACTCGAACTTGACCTCTGTGGTATCCGGGTCGACCTCCTGGACGGTACAGTCGGCCACCTTGCCGTTCTCCGGCCCACCAACAGCCGAGAGGTCGGCGTCGCGCACGGGACAAAGAAACATGAGAATGTGCCCATCGGCCGTGAGCATGGCCTCGTGCGAGTCCGGGGTGACGCCCGACAGCCCGCCCCTGCCGGCAAACACGTAGATCTGGTTGTAGTTCTCGTCGTAGACGCGCACGCGGCCGTCAGAGTACGACGTCATGACGCGCTGGCCGCGGAAGTCCCACGTGCGCGCCGTCTGGGCGAGCCCGCCGTAGTTCTGGTCGGCCCAGACGAGACTCAGGTCCTTGGAGGAGACGATGCTTGGACCCCAGTTTCCGTACCGGCCCGCCATGAACATGTAGGGGTTGTCCATGTCGATTTTTGAAGGGTCCCAGTGGTTGATCTGGTATACTGGTGCTTTGACGTTGGAGGAGTGAAAGGTCTGCACGGGCACGTTGCCCATTTCGCCGTTTTGGTAGGCATCGAGGTCGAGGTGGTATGGCGCGTCGGCTGTGACGGGGAGGATTAGAGAGCTCACGCAGGCTAGAGCTGCGGTTGCGGCGCGTATGACGCCCATTATGATTAAGTGATTTGTATGTTTGAGAATAAATTAAGAAAGGAAAGTGAAAGAGAGAGAGAGGAAATGTCCCTCGGGAGGAGAGTATGAAGTTGCTTTCTTCTTTTTTTTTCTTCTTCTTCTGCTTCTCTTGGTAATGCCAAGGATGATCACCGGATGGTTGCGAAGGGGGGGTGAGTAAAGGAGGAATGCCAAGCTGGGTTGGTTTTGAGTCTCTTGGGGCCAAGACTCGGGGGGTTTAAAGAACTTATTATAGATGAGGAGGAGAAGAGCCAAGTGTCGAGAATTTAGAAGAAAAAGAGAAAGAAAGGTTGAAGACTGGATGGAACATAAAGGTCGGTCGAAACGGAATGTGGAAGGAAGAAAAGGAAGTATCAAGTACGATGACCCAATGTACCGCGCCTGTAGGGATGTTCACCTTTGGCCGTGCCGATATCCTACAAGCTCCTTCGGATCACCGGTAATACAATACACGAAGGGTATGACTACGAATAGTACCTACATGAGCCTCGTTGCGTGTGTGTGTCTTGCGCCCATGGGATGTGGGGGGG
>FYEV01001800.1:162372-211549 GCA_900188565.1 Geosmithia flava
GGGGGGTAACGTCTTTGGTGGGTTTGGCTTTATGGAGTCCAAAGTACGTCGTCAGGATTCAGGTTCAATACTACGTACATGTACATGAATTCAATGAGAGTCTAGGCGTGTATATCAGGTATGTACGAGTATCAGTTATAAACTGGGACCCGTCAGGGGTGGTCAGGACCACATCTGCGACTGTGAGACTGTAACGACAAAAAAAAGGCTGGAAAGGGTAGATGGAAGGAGCACGCGCACAACCCCGGGGGATTGGGCATTTTTGGTGGAACTGGGGTTTGCTATTATGAGAGAGTTGTCTCGTACATTGTTTGACTTGTCGTTGATATGTTCTTGGCTTGTTCTTGGCTGGGTCCTTGGATGATGTGTGTGTACATGTAGTTTCAATCAATGTTATTCCCGATGACAGGCCAAGTAGAACTGCCTTTTATTGTGAGTGGTATATGCGTATATGTCAGTATCTACTAGTAGTATCTAGTATAGGAATGGTGTTGATGGGATTGAAGCTGTATGCGTACGTATGTGCAGCTGATATAGTACGGCAGGTCAACCATACAATTTCCTTCTTCCTGTATAATGTTGTACAGACAAACAGACAGAGTATCTGAATTCCATTCTACTGCACGTAATTATCAGACCCACGCCAGGGGCGACGAAGCCAAGGGCCGCGTACGTGTTCACCGTTACTAGTGTTCTTCCCCGCGGCTCTGCCCATTCACACGTACACGCGGCCTTTGATTTTGGCACACGGTTGTCACGTAGTTGGCATCAACCTGTCTTGGCATTTTTTTCTTCTATTCTCTTATTATTCATTGAGAACCATGAGGCTACCAGTTGTCTTTCGGAAAAAGTCCAATGTTTGTTGTCTATCAAATTGTCTCGGGGTGGACAGAGCCATGCTATCTGATGCTTTATAGAAAAGAGTCATGTAGTTGAAAGAAGTATATTTGGCATAAAAATAACCTAATTGATGCTTCTTTCTTCTTTTTTTCTCCTCTTATTCCCTTTCATCTTTAAGCCCGGAGTGAGCAAGAAAAAAAAAAAAAAAAGAAGACGAAACAAGGTGGAGTATTACTCCGTACAAGGGGATGCAACCACCCCGGTCTATCGCTTCAAGTGTCACAAACTGTCTCCACCCGACGACGCCGATTGTCTCTGTGGGACTCTCGGGTCGTCGGGGGTGACTTGCGTATGTGGCCTACGTACCTAGCATACGCAAGTACCTTTTCTTCTTTGTCTTCTAACGTGTCTCGGGGTTTTTGTTCTGAAACTTGAATGTTGCAACAACTCCCAGGAGTGATGATGGAGATATCAGCTCAATACATGTACATTAGTAACCCATCGACAATTTATGAAATAAATCAATAGAGAGCTAATAGTATGCATCGTCTCAATTGAGTCTTTGAAGAAAAAAGAAATGTTTCCCGAGATACTCTCAGTGACCGGCTGTTAACTCTTTGCGACATCCGCACATCTCCGACTTCCGCTGATAATCAGATGCACTCGTACCCCCCCGGGACTTTAGTCCACCCACGTCCCGATGAAGGACAATCCATACGAGCACAATATTCCCTGAAACAGAAGGTGAAGGGGGGGTTCTATTTTCCGTATACGGTATGGGATTTCCATTGTACTCGTAGTCGTAGAAAGAGTCAGCAGAGAGATCCCGGGTAAGAAGGTCGGTAAACGGTGCAAACACTGAACAAAGCGAAGGAGGCATCCAATCTATATTAACCAAAAGGATCATCATTGACTGCATGCAGCTTCTTCTCTTGCGCATAGTCTTGGTGTGACCTCGTGCTTCGGGTTGTGGGTAGAAATAATCGGGTCTTTTTGACCTAGAAATAGTACCAGACACCCATTACCTTGCACACGGTATGGCGATAATGTTCATAAACAAATATTATCTTTGTATATTTCGTTGGCGGCCGCTTTCACTCTCGGCCCCCTCATGTACGACCTATGCGGTAATAAGAAGGAGAAAGAGAAGAAACAGTAAACGATGAAGTCTTTGGTCCATCTTACCCCTGCAGCACAACGACGACTGCCCAATTCCGGTTTAACCTGTACACACACAATGACGGCAATAAGCACGCCAACTTCAGAAATGGGAAACTAGTTTATCCTCAATGGCCGTGATACCCGGTGACAGATGTTTGCATTCATTACTGTCTTGTTCATTAGGTAGGTGCTTTGTAGCATTGCAGAGAAGTACATGTACTTTACACGCAAGTATCTTCTTCTGTGGTGATATTGCATATACCGCAAATACCGACGACCGACCCGACACTTATATATGCGACATTACTACATGAATTTGGTTATACTGCGCATGAGTTGCCTATTGTTGTAGTACGTAGGGTTGATCGTAAGACACGAGGAAAGTGTTTCTTTGTTCTTTGCGTACCATCAGACGTGTGGCATCGCATTGATATCACCATGTCAGTACATCACGAGAGAGGGAAAAAAAGGTTTTAGGTAGGTGGCATGAGTGATGATGAGAAAGAATATCTGATAAAGATGTATATATCTGTTGCGATGAATGAATACGCCCTCAATACTGCTGTCCTCTTATCTTTGTCCGCATTTTTGTTTCCCGTCCTAGTTACATATTGCCCGCCGCGAGTTCAGCCCAGCCCCTGTCTTGCATTGCCTTTGCCGCACTTAGAGAAGCAATAGGCACCTCACCCCTCCTCTACCTGTCGGGACATCTTTTCTAGATATTCTAGGCCTTTTTGAGTCTCGAGAAGGAGCGTTCTAGCCGCTTGGAGCTTGTCTATGACGAGATCACATTCGTCGATCATGGAGTCAATGAGTTGGTTTTGGGTCTTGAGATTATCGATGTAAGTTGTGAGGGATGAATTGCTGTCGTCTCCCGCCTTGTCTTCTTTGACCTTGGTGTCAACCTTGGTCTTGGCATCTGCCTCGTCTTCAGTCGGAATGGCTTCTAGTCCTCTTGAGACTCTTTTGCTGTTCGACTGGTGGGATGTCTTCT
Organism: Geosmithia flava; assembly: GCA_900188565.1. Taxonomy (NCBI): domain Eukaryota; kingdom Fungi; phylum Ascomycota; class Sordariomycetes; order Hypocreales; family Bionectriaceae; genus Geosmithia; species Geosmithia flava. The sequence continues at coordinate 165,368 of FYEV01001800.1, forward strand.
TCTTGACTCTGCTGGAGTCCATCTTGGATGATTTCATGGAGAAGATCTGGTTCAGATATGAGACTGTGGTGCGAGTGTTGATTGTGAGTTGAAGTGAGTTGGAGTGAGTTGGAGTGATGGTTATGACGATGATTGTGATGTCAAAGCAGCCTCTCCTTTTTGGATCGGGGTTGAAAGGTATTGTAAAAGGTGTGGTGATGGACGGTCCTGATGTGTGGGTCGTGGGGGGTGAATAGGAAAATGTGAGAATTCGAACATTCGAAAACGTGAATTTTGAGAAAATGAGTTGGTAGTGAGTTGGAACAAGGCAGAGAGACAAGTCCGTGATGCCGCCTCCGATGTTCCACTTGCGAGTAAAGAGGATATGATGAGATGATGGGGGTGATCATGAGGGAGAAGGCTCAAAGGGGATTTAAACCCCTTCTTAAACACGTCTTTCTTTCTCTACAGATTCTCTCAATATTTTGTATAGTGATTCCCCTAATGATTGCGACAACAGACGGGTATCATTGAGGTGGATAGTTTGAACAGTGGGTGCATGAGTGAAGCCAATGGCACGACTTGCCGTCAGCTCTGAGTGTCTGTTGCTATACAAACAGTCAACCTCAACGTGGTGACTTCACCTTTTGGCCGCTGGGTAGACAGCAGTATTAAGACCCCCGAAACACGAAGAATCGACCGGTGAAGCAAAGGCACGACGATGAGAAAGTCCATACGAGAATGAACAATGTCAACACGCTACAAGCCACTCAACACACATATCCCAGGCTTTTCAGATAAGCATTCTGCACTCTCGATAACTCGTGTAAATGAAGTTGAATTTCGGACATTTACAGAAATTCTTACCAAGTTTGGACTGGATTGTCAATAGCATCATTGATCACTGAAGCCTCACATCTTCTTCTCTCTCTCGTTTACCTTAATGGCGCATTTACAATTGAGAAATTGCGGTAGCGGACATCTTATGTATCCTTCCTGGCAGTTCCTCTTTAGTCCGGTCCCGTCCACCACCCCTTCACCCAGACGGTACCTGGATTGGATTAGATCCGGCGTATCAGTGGGATAACCCCTATCCCACATAATAAGGATAAAGTAAGAGCATTTTAATTACATTGATTAGCAACGCTCGTGTCGTTCGTATGCAAGCTAAACCATGCCATTAGCCGGGATGTCCAAGTCTCGTTAATAAGCGGAAGTCACCATCTCCGTCTCCACCGGGAAGGGTCCGATATCTCCACTTTTACCGGCAGATGCTATAGATCAGCTCCGACCATGACACACAAGTCGACACTTTGGGAAATACATGTACATTTCAACCCCAAGTGGGATCTTGTGCTCTTGTCTCTGAGAATTATGGGAGTATATGGTTAAGGCACGCTCTATTGCGGCATTTGCAGACCCTTATTAATACGCTCTGTCAGCAGAATGTTCAAGCTCCGGCCCACGGTCTCCAAGCTCACATGAATCTAAGCGGGGTCTCGGGACAGAATGTTGTTCCGTAGTTGTCAAAATAGAGGCAAGAGAGGTGAATTGTAACATGGGATATCCATGCTACATCTTCTAATTACAGTCGGTCATCCTGCCATCATCGTTGACAATCACAAAGAACGGGGTTTCGGAAGACAAAGACATCCCGTCCTCGACAAGGCCAGAGCCCAACAAGTCGATATATAACCAACGACTTGGAACAAAAAGAAGAACACAAAAAAACAACAGAAACAACACCAAACATTACACCTGACATCTTAGCCTCAAGTTCCAATCACCGACAACTCCATCACCATGGGCAAGGAAATCCTCGAAGCAGCAAGCACCATCGTACGCGACCCCCCCACAGGGATCAAAGTCCTCATTGTAGGCGGAGGCATTGCCGGCCTCGGATTCTCCATCGAAGCACTCCGAAAGGGCCACGATGTCTCCATTCTCGAGCGTCGCCCCAACTTTGACGACTACGGTACGTTGGGGGAACAGGCAATATACCAAGCTTCAGGTACTGACAAGACAACAGGCGACATGATTGCCATCCAGAAGAGCGCCCTTCACACCCCCGAGAAGTGGCCTGGATTCATCGAGTACTGCGAGCAAAGCCAGGTGGCGTCAAATTTAGGCATGTACAAGTACACCGGGGAGCACATTGGCAACACGTCGTTCCCGCTCGGCACGAGCAGACGCGTCTTCCACGACGCGCTGGCCACATACGCCAAGAACCTCGGGATCAAAATCACCTTTTCCGCCCGTGTGACGGATTACTTCGAGTCTGAGTCTGAGGCCCAGGCCGGCGTCATACTGGAGGACGGGTCCAGGCAGACGGCTGACGTTGTCGTCGCCGCGGACGGCATCGGGTCCAAGTCGTGGTCTCTCGTCTCGGGCTTCAGGGAGACGCCTACCAAGTCTGGGTTTGCATTGTTCCGCGCTACGTTCCCTGTCGAGCGCATCGCGGATAAGCCGAATGCCGCTGCCGTCTACTTGCATGGTGACGGCGACGAGCGTGCCAGGATGTTTGTTGGTCCGGGGGCGCATATCGTTATCGCTAGGGCTAAGTCTGACATGGTCTTCATGCTCACTCATCGGGTAAGTGCATACACGCTATGTCTAGGGGGTCGGGGGGTGCGCATATTGGCTGATAAAAGGACCTTGTAGGATACCGGCAATGCAGAGGAAGAGTGGACAAAGCAGACGTCCATCGACCATGCTCTCCCCCACATCAAGGGTTGGGCCCCCGAGATCGCAGAGATCATCGAGTCCGCCCCCAACCGCGAGGCCGTCGACTTCAAGCTCATGTGGCGCAACCCCCGTGAGAACTGGGCGTCTCCCCTGAAGCGTGTCATCCAGATAGGTGACTCGGCGCACTCCTTCCTCCCCACGTCTGCTAGTGGCGCGACCATGGCTCTCGAGGATGGTTATTCTCTGGCTACTTGTCTTCAGCTGGCTGGGAAGAAGGATGTTCCCCTTGCTGTCAGAGTTCATAACCACTTTAGGTAAATTGTCATCGTTCCCCTCAGAAAGGAAACAAAACACTTCTTGCATGCTAACGCTTTTGATAAAACCAGGGCTGAGCGTGTGGCATGTGCCCAGCGCGTCGGCTTCAAGACACGCGAGGTCTTCCATTGCACCGACTGGGATGCCATCAAGGAGGACGCCACGCCTCTCCTGGGCAGCATGATTGGAAAGTGGCTTGTTAATCATGACCCTGAGCAGTATGCGCTTGATAACTATGCTGCCTGCGCTGAGCACTTCATTTCCGGTGCGCCATTCAAGAACACCAATACTGTCCCTGGATATACGTACCAGCCTTGGACTGCCAAGGGGCTTCTGGAGAGCTCGGACCGTGGAGAGAAGCTGATCGATGAAGGTGACTGGCTGTGAAGTATCAAGCCAAGAAGTTTTGCCATTATTCGGTGCTTCCTACTTGGAAGAGCCTATTTACTTTGTGAATACATAGAAGCTTTAAGAGATAAATATAGAATATCATGTCTTGTATTTGACAAATACGTCTGTCTGGCTGAAATAAAACTAAATTGCGATACAATAATTACATACAAGTCCACGGTAAAATTGAACCTTCTAAACACTCCCATCTAAAACACCATGCAGAGTCGACCCTGAAGGTCCTTGGACTTATACCGCTCGAGCATATCGTTAATCCCACTGACAGGGTACGTCTTCTCGATATACGTCTTGCACCCCTTGTCGGCATGAAGATTGATCATATCCTGACACTGCTCAGGCGTGCAAATCAGCCTGCCCCGCAGAGACTGCTCCTTGAAGTTGAGCGCAAAAGCATCCACCTCAAGGGGTCCATCAGCGGGCAGACCAACATCGACAATGATGCCTCCCTTTCGGAGGAACTGCTGCGAGAATTTCACGAGGTGCCTCGCCTCAGTGACGATGACGACGCCATCGATCCCCGGATTCGACTTGTACGGGGACGCCTTGTCCGGGGAGGAGAGCTCCTCTGTGCAGCGCTTCTGCGCATCCTCACTGTCGATGACGTAGGTCTTATCGGGACGGAGATGCTCCGGGATGCCCTTGAGGGCCGTTTCGATGCCCTCCTTGCGGTTGTCGATGGCAATCACCTTCAATCCCATGGCCTTGGCGTACTGGATACCCAGGTGGCCCAGGCCACCCACGCCGACGATGGCGAGCCACTGTCCCGGCTTGAGGCCGGCGCGCAGCAGGGCGCCGTACACGGTCGCGCCGGCGCAGAACAGCGGGGCCGCCTCGGCGAAGGAGATGGACTCGGGGATCTTGGATACCACCCGTGAGTCCGCCTTCATGTACTCGGAGAAGCCGCCGTTGACGGTGAGCCCCAGCATGCCCTCCATCTTCTCGCACAGCTGCTGCCCTTGCTTCTGGCACGCCGCGCACTCCCCGCAGAACTGGTATGTGTTGATGGACCCCACGCGGTCGCCCGTGTGGATGCCGTTGCTGGCCGCGTTGTTGCCGACCTTGACGACTGTGCCTGCTGGCTCGTGCGAGCCGACTAGGCCTGGTTTCGCGCCCGCGGACTCGTATACCCCCTCGAGCACTTGGAGGTCTGTGTGGCAGTAGCCTGCTGCGCCGATCTTGACGAGGATGTCGTTGGGGCCGAGGTCGGACGGTACGTCGATCTTGCGCACCTCGTAGCCCTTGTTGAAGTCTTTGACTACAGCCGCCTCCATCTGCTTGGGTACCGTGATGTCTGTCATGATTGTGTGTATGTGTCGATCGTTTGAATTGATGTATTGGTTGGGTAGTTCTTGGTGAACCCTGATGGATGTGTTCGACCCTCAGAGTATATATATTCTTGAGCTTTTCCCATATTTAATACGTCTGACATATGGAAGTTGAATCGTCATCGAATTGCTGTCTTTGTCTGTTGTCCCTCTTCTTCCGTCATAGACCAGCTATGATGTAGACGTTACGCCTCAGATATAGTGGGTCCTCGGTACACTCAACGGCGAAGACACGGCGACTTTCGGATCAAAAGCTTCAGACTCACGACTGGTCGGTGTTGATCCAAGACGTCAGAGACTTTGGTAAACAAGTTTCCCGTGATGCAGACATTGATGTAGAATTGATTGTCTTGATGGGTGCAGTTCTTGGCGTCGGGAGAGCCAGGTCTACCGAGTAACTTGTACATGTAGACATCATGACGATCAATGACAGGAACATGGCAGATGGTTGCCACCCACTCGTTTGACGATTGATTACGTACCAGAGCTACGTTAGAAACTCTAATTGTGTATTCTTGGGTTGTCATTCTGGGTAGGCTTGTTTTCTTTTCCTCGCTATCAGATGTAGATGTATTCGCCGTTTCTTTACTAAATGCAATGAATGCATGTAAGTCAACCAATTGCCTCGGCTATCCAGTACAGCTAGCTGTAAAACTAGCTGTAAAAACTACACTTCTGTATGAGACAATTCATATCATTCCCTTTGTGTACACGTCGTGTTGAACTATGTACGAGTGCATTCACTTAATTGACCCTGTAACTGTGAATCACATGCAATAAGCTCCTGGGCGGAGACGGGTACGGAGAAGGTGGGTCCCGTCGGCCCACTCGGCCGTGACAACGGTCCTTAGCCTGGCTGTTAAACCTCCGGAACTCTCGGTTGCCGAATGTCGGAGGCGTCACCTGCTTTCATTGTCTTTAGTTGCGTTGCTTTATGCATCACAGCGGGACTATTGTGCTCTCTCATTTCACCTTGCCAACTTGCACATTCACCTGCAAGCAGGCAAGCCACAAGACTGCACGGCACCACACAATCTAATTCTTCAACACTTATAATTCCAAGCCTAGTACTAACAAATAGTAACAGATCAGTATTTGAATACATAAAAGAATCGATGGCTTGCAGTTTCATGTCTCATACACTTCCAGCTTGCTCACGATCACGGTTCTCCAATTCCTGATGCTCCTTCTCCTGTCTCTCAAGTTCGATAATCTCCCTCTCAGCCTTGGTACCATGGTTGGGCAGGTACTTGAATATAACCGGGATAGCAATAGCCAGCAGAGTTCCAAACCCCGTGAAAGCACCCGTCGTAGCAAAACCCTTGATGAAGCGGGGTCCATCCTCAGCAGGCCAGAGCCGACTACCATACACGGCAGAAAGGTTACCAACCGAGTTGACAAATGCGACGACAACAGCACGCTTCTCAGCGGGCAGAGCGACAACCTCAGATGTCCAGTTGAGAATGAGAGGAAGCGCAGTATACAGTCCCGCAATGTACAAACACAACATCCCATACTGCACCTTTGCATTGTCGACACCGATACAGACCAGTGTGCACACGAAGCTGAGCCCCAGACAGCCAGCCACATGCCACCGACGATCAGCCGTCCGGTCAGCCGTCCAGGACAGCACGACGAGAAAGACAGCGCCGACCATCCAGATCGGTATGGTCATGTACTGGGCCGTGACGGAGGCGTAACCCATCTTGCTGACCATGGTAGGGATGAAGTAGGAGATTGTGCACGACCCGAGGTCCATTACGAAGAGGATGGTGAAGACGTAAGTGCGCGGGTCGGCAAACGCCGCCTTGACGGCCTGCCAGTGTGTGAAGCGCGTCGTGTGCCGCGACGCCGTCGTCTGTCGGTCGTGGATCATCCGCACACTTGCCAGCTGCCGCTCTTCCAAGGAGAACTTACGGCTCTTGTCCTCGGGGAAATCGAGAAGAAGGAAGAAGAAGACGAAGGCGAAGCCTACTGTCGCCACGCCCTCAATCAAGTACAGCCAGCGCCAGCCACGCATGCCGTGTACTCCTTCCATGTTGCCTGTTATGGCACCGGCGAATAATCCACTTAGTGCACCGGAGAAGACGGAGGCTGTGAAGAAGATGGAGAAGCGCTTGCCTGTATTGTGGTACATTGTTAGTGTTGTTGGAAACTTCAAAATTGGCCGGAGAGTTGAACATACCGATTTCAGACTTTTTGTACCAGCACGTCATAACGTACAGGATACCAGGAAATAAGCCAGCCTCAATACAGCCCAGAAAAAAACGCATGGCGAGCATGCCCTCGTAGTTCTTGGCTGCAGACATACAGGCGCAGATGGTTCCCCAGCCGATCATGATGCCGGGGAGGTAGTGTGAGGGACGGACACGGGTGAGAACTAGGTTCGAGGGGATCTCGCAGATGAGGTAGCCGATGAAGAAGATGGAGAGAAACATGGCATATTCTGTCGTTAAGATATTAGCAATTATATCTCACAGTAGGATTCAAGTCTCGATGACTGTACATACGGCTGTCGTTGATGCTCAGGTCGTCGCCCATACCGGCCACCTTGGCGTTTCCCTATGCCGAATGTCAATACGGAACTCGAGCTTGATTTCGCGTTCCTTAGATGTAGACTCACAATGTTCTGACGGTCAATATAGGCAAGAATGTACATGACCCAGAGCGTAGGCATCATGTACAAGTCCAATTTGCGGACCAGTCGCTTCTCTGCGTCCGTGTCGGGAACATAGCTTTGGAGAGCAGCCTCGAGTTGAAGGTCATTGTCTGTCAAGCCAAACTTGATGGGCTCTGATTCACCCACAGTCTCTGGGATGACCTGGTCAGTCGATATAGGCTTTATATCGGCCATGATGGTCGATTTAGACACTTGTGTATGAAGAATTCAGGTGAAAGAGTTGAAAATTGTATGCCGTTGCCTAAGATCAACCCAATCTGCCAACCTTGATAGAAAGAAGGATTCGAGGCGTGGGAAGCGAGATGTATATTATACTAAGTAGATTAAAAACAAGCATGCATATGCCAAGAATACATCGAACCAGGAAACTGGAAATCCGAGGCGACAGCGGATAAGAACAACCGTACTGGGGGAATGTGCTGGCGCGAGGCAGGGGATATCTCTCAATCAAGAAGCGAACTATTCTTTGTCCGCATCTCCTATCTAAATAATGACAAGTGCTAGTCTCCATACATGTTGGGAAACCTGAGCGGCTCCCAGTCTTTTTCCCCGTATTGGATTGCCAACTTGGATGCTATGCTGCTTATCGTCAATAGGTCTACACGTTGTAAGTCGTAGGCCGTATCCACAGATATAGCTCGCATACTCGTACGTACCCCACTTCCCCAGCTTCGTTATCTCTGGGGGCCGTACGGCAGATGACCCTCTGAAAGCCACGAGGCTTGTTTTGCTGGCCTTGTCCTTATCTGGGAATCATCTCTATGCAAGATCCAGGGTGGACCGGCTATGTGCCGGCTTCAATTGAGATTGTGTTCGTCTCTGTTGGTGACATTGGTGCTTGACACCCTTGTAGACCGGCTACGAGCAGGGTGCTTGTTGTTGGGACTTCAATACTCGCGGAGGAGGAATAGTCCGCACATTCACGAGGCCATTGTCTCGCATGTGTATGATAACGACCTTGAGGGTGTCAGCCATGCGCCAGTAACGGCTTGAGTCCCCTTTGAAAAAAAGTATCCAGCCAGCCCGATACCTGATACGTGAGCCAGCTCAATGGTCTCCTATTCCGTGTCAAAGACGAAGAAAGGCGCAACAGAGCTAAGAGTCTCCTTAGTACAGATCTCCGTAACAGTGGTATTCAAGGAGTTGGGACAAAAACAAGCTTTGACCACCGTGGATAACACGGGCTCCTTTGGAGACAGCCCCCTTGACATGGGCCTCAACCTTTCCCACAGCACATCCTTGAGCCGGGGGCCCGTATATTGTCTCCGCGTCTATACCATCGCCAACCTTGAGGGTCATGAGGGCCTCGAAAGCCATACTTAAAAATTTGTCGTACACGCTGCGCTGCAGCAGAAACCAATTGGCATAAACGCACGTCTGGCCTGAGAGGCGGAACTTACCGACTTGGCTGACACTCATTTCCTATTGACGTAGCATTGCATTTTGAGAATTGAAAAGAGAGGGATCTTCTAGCTGGGAGATAATTAGAGTATAGGCACTCTCTGAATAAATTGGGTTTGACATTTATTGCGTGCGGCCCTTTTCGGCCTCTCGTGTTGATGGTTACCAGTCAACATTGCAGGAGCAGAAACTGTACCTGTGAAGTATCCTGGATAGCCATTGCGACTAAGTCACTATGCGACAAAGGCCTACTATGATGAAGGGATTTTGTCTTCTTGAGTGGAATATAGCCCACTCTTTGATAATTAGGCATAGGAGGATATATAAATAAGTGAAGTTTTTACATGAATTGCCCTCACATATCTGATGCTCCATCACTTACACGGCCTCTAAAGGCACATTGCCGGCCCGCTCCGGTCCTAGAAGTTAACAGAATTCACAAGACCTAACCAGGGTCTTTCCTAAGCTGACAGTCGCACTTTTCGAGTCACCTAACGCCATTTTACACACGCAGCACGCGGGGAAAGTGTCTAAGTCTGATCGGGGGCGGGGGATCAGTACCGGATCCAATGTCCCCAATCTATCGGCATCCAGTGGAGCATCGGTTAATGATAACAGCCCGCATCGGAGTACAACCCCGCCGTGACTTGCCCGACCTGACGTGCATGTAAAAGTGCTTAATACAAGCCCGGGCACTCAATATAATTCGTACTAAAGTCATCTAACACCCTGCCAATTCGTAACCAACCCAGCCCACCACCTTTTCTTTCCTCTTACACACCCCAGCCCCCCGAGATCTCACAATGGCTCCCCCAAAGCACGTCGTCTTCGACGTAGTAGGAACCTGCGTCTCCTACGACGCCATCACCATCGCTCTGGAACACCGTCTCGGCGAGCGCCTACGAGCCGAGTGCATCAAGCCCAAGCTCCTGACCTACGCGTGGATCGAGGCCGCCGAGCGCGAGTACACCTACCTCAGCATATCAGGGCGGTACATCCGCTTCCACGAAGTCTTCAAGTCTCTCTTCTACCGCATGCTGTGGATGGCCGGCATCGAGGAGCCCCGCGAGTTCGCCACAGACGACGACCTCAAGTACATCATGGAACAGTATCTTACACTCGAGGCCCGTCCCGGTGTGGCCGAGTGCTTTAAGCTCCTGCGCGAGGCGGGGTTCACCTGCTGGGCTTTCACGGCTGGTGATGCCGTCCGTGTCCAGGGCTACTTTGCCCGTAATGGAATCGATATGCCCGTTGAGAATTTCATGACGTGCGACACTCTTGGGATCGGAAAGCCGGCGCCTGAGTCTTATCGGCCGCTGCTGGAGCGCTTCGGAGAGGAGGAGGCGTGGTTTGCGGCTGCTCATATGTGGGATGTGTCTGCTGCCAAGACGACTGGGTATGTTTGCCTTTCTTGTTTACATTATACGTATACATGCTAATAGTTCCATCTGTGTGCAGTTTCAAGGGCGCTTATTGTACTATTTGGGAGAAGGAGCCTTGCACTGATCTGTTTGGTGAGATGGATGTCATGAGTGATGACTTTGTGACCATGGCCAAGGGTATTATTGCGGCGTCTGCCTCAAAGGACTGAACTGCAAACGGGCAACTTGCATATTTCATATAGGTGCAATAAACCCAATAATAATCACGTACGGGATTAGGGCCTTTACTTTGACGTGGTCGAATTACACTCTACATTCTGCAATGAATCAGTAGAACAGAGGTAGATATCAATCTTCACTATTCAATGTCGAATACACCTCGCTGGTTTCTCTCAATTCCAAACACATAATATGGACAATAGTGGCAATGCTGCCCCGAAATTGATCATCCCTATCACCTACATCACCTTCCAAGTACATGTACTGATAATACTGGGTGGAGCTCCGGCCACGGTCGCAATGTGTTCGCCGTTAAGATGCGATAAGGACCGGGTGTACCCGGTCACTCGGCTTCGGCCGCTTCTCGTTATCCGCACGCATATGCAGTTGGTGTCAAAGGCGGAGTCCACGCCGATACGGCGTATTTGGGATGTGATCGGCTATTCCCATCGGCCGACTGCGCACCGCTCACATACCGACAACATCATCACTCAAGTTAAGATCAATATAACATCTATCCCCTAGTGCAAGACAAAACTATCCAGTCCTTTGTTAGGCCAATTGAGTAGTAATTGCTCGATTTCAGCAACTTCATATCAGATGTCCACCATGCCGTCCCCAGATACCTCACGCCGGCCGGTGCCCAACCCCGTGCCATCATTCTGGAACGCCAACCCGCGCCCTCTCGACAGCCACCGCACAACACCAGATCTCCCCGAGAGCTGCGACATCGTCATTGTGGGGGCCGGTTTCGCCGGAGTAGCCACAGCGTACCACCTGCTCAAGGACAATCCCAACCCGCCATCGATAGCCATCTTAGAAGCCAGGGGTGTCTGCTCCGGCGCCACGGGTCGCAATGGAGGCCACGTTAAGCCCGATACGTACTTCAACGTGACCAAGTACTCAAAGCTGTTTGGCATCGAGGCGGCCGCCAAACTCGCTGCATTTGAGGCGTCCAACGTCTACGCCGTGAAGGACCTGGTTGAATCAGAACAACTTGACTGCGACTTTCACCTGACACGTGCTGTTGATGTCTACCTGAATCATGAACATGCCAGGCAAACCGAGGCGGCATACCGAGCGCTACTGGAGACTGGCAAGGTCAACATGCGCGATGTAGCCTTTGTTCCCAAGGAGGACGCAGAAAGGGTATGTACATGCACTACAGTCCAGAATTGGTACATACACTTACAATTGATGTGTGAAACAGATATCGGGTGTCAAGGGCGCCCAATGCTGCTTCACATTCACGGCAGCGCACCTGTGGCCGGCCAAGATGGTCCACCAACTCCTCGGTGGTATGCTTGATAAGGGCCTCGTCAATGTCCAGGCGAATACACCAGTTGCCTCGGTAGATTCCGGAAAGAATGGCCGTTGGACAGTCAAGACAGACTCTCGGGGCTCCATCAGTGCCGGGAAGGTCATCTACGCCACAAATGGATACACAGCAAACATCCTCTCCGAGTACAAGGACCGCATCGTCCCCATCCGAGGCATATGCAGTCGAATTGCGTCTGCAAAGGGTACCGGCACCCCGCATCTGATCAACTCGTATGGCATCCGCTTCGACGCGGTGAACAACGACTACCTCATCCCACGCGCGGACGGGAGCATAGTCGTCGGCGGTGCGCGCCAACGCTTCTGGGCAAACAAGGAGCGATGGTTCGACAACGTCAATGATAACAAGCTTGTCGATGAGGCTGTCTCCTACTTTGACGGATACATGCAGCGTACCTTCAGGGGGTGGGAGGACTCGGGGGCCGCAACGACCAATGTGTGGACTGGAAGTAAGTCGACCGCCTTTGTTAATCCTTCCCACGACGTGTATGCTGACCAAACTTCAATGCAGTCATGGGCTATAGCTCCGACTTCATGCCCCATATTGGTCAAGTGCCTGAAAAGCAAGGCCAGTACATCATTGCTGGCTTCAACGGGCACGGCATGCCTGAGATTCTGCTATCGAGCAAGGCTATTGCTGCTCTAGTGAGGGATGGAACCCCCGTCACTCAGTCTGGACTGCCCCCTATGATGGAGGCCAGCAAGGAAAGAATCACAGCCAAGAATGATCCTTTGGTTGAGTCGCTGAAGCCTGTCTGGGAGACCAAGGCTAAAATATAGGTAGAAAGATGCTCATTGGCGTCGATGTTATTTTTCCAATGTTCTCAGGGAGGTTATCGTAGCATAGAAGTTATCAGCCGTTGAAATATGCACATTGATGAGTTGGCTCGGAAGCACCTTGTTCGTCGGAAGTCCTCGGTGATCATGTACGTGTACCCGCAGGTTCAAAGCAATCAGCGCCATTGGCATCCGGTCGATTGAGCCAACAACCCAACCAAACTTGCAAGGTCTCGGACTCGACGTGCCACAACGACAAGTTGAGTCAAACAGTTGCCAGTGCGAATATTCCATTTGCCATTGAGGCAGGCCCCTCAGACGCCCTGTTTCTGTATTTCAAGGTTGTGAGGCTGCGACCTCCATCAGGATCCGGTCAGGCCCATGAACGAGGGCAAGGCTCTAAATTTCGACGCGTCACGCAATCGCACCCATCGAATCAAGCCTGTCGCGGATCGAGGGCACAGTAAACAATGTCCGACTTTTACTGAAGTCCTTGATGATGTTGATGGAATGGAAGACATTGAAAGCCAGTCCCCTCCCCTTTCTAAAGGAAGCTTAGCTGATAAGATAAAAGCGCTTTATCTTATCTCCCCACTACCAGCTGAACACCGTCATCGGCACCCCGCTATTGCCTGCGAACTGCCCCTCCATGGGCAGCAAATCTCGTCCCGCTTCTCGGCGACACCATGAACAGTCACCCCCTGCGGCCACCGCCCCAACCCCTACAACAACCTCTTCCACGGGCATAATCAGTGCCGGTCGCCAAAACACCGACGACGACGACGCGGAATTCCTCTCGAGACAATGCCCAACGCCATGGAGAAAATCACGGACAAGATTGCCGCGCTGCCGGCCGACGGCACATACTTCTCGCTCGAGTTCTTCCCGCCCAAGACGGACATGGGATTCAGCAACCTGCGAGACCGTCTGTACCGCATGGAGCGTGCCCTGCGTCCGCTGTTTGTCAACGTCACCTGGGGAGCGGGCGGCTCGACGGCGGACAAGTCGATGCAGCTGGCCGAGCTGTGCCAGCAGGAGGTGGGCATCACGACTTGCCTGCACCTCACGTGCACCAACATGAGCCTCCGTCTGGTGGACAAGGCGCTCGACGACGCCAAGAAGGCGGGCATCCGCAACATCCTCGCCCTCCGCGGTGACCCGCCCCGCGACGACGAGTACCGCCAGGACGGCGACGATGCCGACAACGGTGGCGAGGAGCTCGTCTGGGCCTCCGACCTGGTCAAGTACATCCGCAAGAAGCACGGCGACTACTTCTGCATCGGCGTCGCCGCCTACCCCGAGGGCCACGCCGACGAGACGCACCCGCTCGGCCAGAGCCTGGAGCACGACCTGCCCTACCTGGTCGACAAGGTGGCGGCCGGCGCCGACTTCATCATGACGCAGCTCTTCTTCGACCTCGACGCCTACGACAAGTTTGAGCGCACCCTCAGGGACCACCCCAGCGGCGCCTTCAAGACGGTGCCCATCATCCCCGGTCTCATGCCCATCCAGAGCTTCCAGATGATCAAGCGCACCGCCAAGCTCAGCCACGCCGCCATGCCCGAGTCGATCCTCTCGCGTCTGACAGCCGTCAAGGGTGACGACGAGAAGGTCAAGATGGTTGGTGTCGACATCCTCAGCGAGATGGTGGAGCGGATCAAGGAGATCAAGAGCGCCGCCACCGGCCCCAAGGGCTTCCACTTCTACACGCTCAACCTCGAGAAGGCCGTCGCCTTCATCCTCGAGCGCACAGGTCTCATCCCCGACGTACCGGCTGCCAACGAGGAGGCCGTCGCAGTGGATGATGCTCCCGGGGCCCCCTCGATCCAGGTCAACGGCCACTCTGGCGAGCCGCGTGCCCGTCGCGGCAGCAGCCGCTCCCGCTCAGCGAGGAGGATGTCGTCTGTGGGGGCAGACCCGCACAACCGCGTCGTGATTGACGGCGAGGGCACCCCGTCGCATCCGGAGTGGGAGGCCAGCGGCAAGGAGGCCGGCGTGCGCGCCGAGGCCGTCAACACCCGTGCCAACACGCTGGCCATCTCAGAGGGAGAAGGCGTTCTGGGCCGCGAGGCCACGTGGGACGACTTCCCCAACGGCCGCTTCGGTGACTCGCGATCCCCCGCCTACGGAGAGATTGACGGCTACGGAGTGAGTCTGCACATGTCGCCCACGCAGGCCATCAAGCTGTGGGGCAAGCCCAAGACGACGCAGGAGATCAACGACCTGTTCGTCAAGCACATTGGCGGGGAGCTTGCGGCCATCCCCTGGAGCGAGGAGGAGCTCATGGCTGAGAGTTCTGCCATCACGCCGCACCTGCTCAGCCTCAACAGCCGAGGATGGTGGACTGTGGCGTCGCAGCCTGCTGTCAACGGAGCCCCCAGCTCTGACCCGACATTTGGATGGGGCCCCCCTCACGGATTCGTCTTCCAGAAGGCCTTTGTCGAGTTCTTCATCTCCTCTTCAGACTGGAAGAATGACCTCCTACCTCGTCTGCGCGCCGCGGGCAACGACACGGTCTGCTTCTACGCTTCCAACGCCAAGGGAGAATTCTTCACGTCGGACAGCAACGACAGCACCAGCAGTCGCCGAAACTCGTCGGAAGCAACAGCAGGAGCAGCGACAGGAACAACAGATGCATCCAGGCCGTCGTCACCTCCCCGTAACAATGGTAGCACCAACGCAGTGACGTGGGGTGTCTTCCCAGGAAAGGAGATTACCATGCCCACCATCATCGAGGAGGTTAGTTTCCGCGCCTGGGCTGAGGAGGCATTCGGTATATGGGCGGAGTGGTCCAAGGTGTACGGGAGGGGATCGGACACGGAGAAGCTGCTTGGTTCCATCAAGGATGACTACTGGCTTATCAATGTCATTCATCATGATTATGTTGAGTCTGACGGCCTTTGGAAGATTCTTATGGGTTAAATTGGTATTTTTTTTTACTCTGTTCCAATGGCCGCTTTTTTTTTCTTTTCCTTTTCAACCAAAGTTTTCTATAGAGCATGGGCGGGTTGGGGAAAATGATACTAGTATACAAAAACAATTCAGAGAAGGACAGAAGAGAGAGAGAGACAAAAAAAAAACTGTATTATAGGGGATGATGATTGGGTTCTTTCTACAGTGGATTCTTTGAGTAGCATGTGTTTATGGACATTTCAACATGGAGTACTTCATGCATCATAGCATTGTTGATTTCAAATTGGGTTTTTTTTTTAAAAAAAAAAAGTATCTTGATTGTTAAAAGTGAGGTTTCCCAACTTCCCCCAAAGTCGACAATCCTAATCCCTAACCGTATCTAAGCAAATGGTATCTTTTCCTTGTTGCGTACCGAGAAACCGAAATTGAAGAAACAAACAAATATAGGGAACCATGTAAAAAGAGTGAATGTTGAGTGGCCCATCCCAGGTGCTTGCTGTTGGATGGCCTTGTCGAGTTGACCATTCACCCCCTTTGATTCCGTTCAAAAACAAAAACAAAAAAAAACGCCGATTCCAAGTTATAATGACATGAAGCAAAAATGAAAGTAAAGGAGAAGTGTAAAACGCAAAAAGAGACAAATGGGGCCCCTCCAAGAAGAAAAAAGAAGTCTGCAGATGAAACCAGAGTGCGCCCGAGGATGCTAACTCTCAGCATTCCTAAATCTCATCATCGGCATTAAACTCATAGTTCTTGAAACGGCCAGTAAAAGAACCGTAATCCAGACCACCAGCATCATCATCCCCGCCGATGAGGGAATCAGTAGCCCCTTGACTGAAGGGGGAAGCCGCAGAGGCGGGGATAGTACCATTAGCAGCATTGCCAAACATGTTGGAGGGGGCAGCAGTAGAGGGCGGCATGTCAGAAGCATTCTCGACAATGGTGCCCCGCATGGCGGCTGCAGCAGACGCCGCTGCCTCTTTACCCTTGGCGTGAGATTCCGTAGCATTAACGGGAGTAAAGCCCGTGGTGGTGGTAGCAGCAGTAGAAACGTTCCTGATACGCTTCTTCGAGGGGGTGTTGTCGATCCCGTCCTTGTCACTCCAGTCCTGAGCGCTTATCTCCTCGAGCTCAGAGTCAACATCAGACAGGCTCTCCTCCTTGAACATAGCCTTGCGCTTGCGTCCGCCGGGACCCCTGGAGGGGGTGGCCTTGGACGGGGTGGACGTGACGCTGCCGGGCCCGCCGCTGGCCAGGCCGGGGAGAGGGCACGTGGCTACCTCGCCGCCTGAGTCGGCCGTCTGACGAAGACGGTCGGCGTCCTTCTTGATGGCGCGGAACTGGAACTGGATTCCGTCGGCTGTGGACTGGCCAAAGTACTTGGAGATGTCTGGGACAGGTCACATCAGGTTAGTATGGATGTGTCTCATAAGACAAATAGACGGCAGAAATGATGAATGTGATGTGTATGAAGTGAGGGGAGTGAAATTCTGCTGCGTACTCTTCTTGTCGACCTCTCCTTGGATCCTGGGCAAATCATCCGACATCTTGAGGTTCTTCATGTCGAGACCTTGCTTTCTGCCCTCAGAGATGATGACGGCTTCTGCACGAAGACGACGGAAACGGTGGTTAAGCGCCGCGTCGGTCATGTCACTTCCGTAACAAGAGGCGATTTCTAGAAGAGACCAACGTACCACTTTGGTGTCAATCCTGTCCATCTCGTGTTTTTCCCACGGACACTTCCCTCGTGTGTCGCTGAGGCTGTTGTCTTGGAGGGGGGAGGGTGCAAAGGGGAGATGGGTGTAGAAGTGGGAGAGAGGGTAGAAGAAGCCAGGAGGAGAAGGGAGAGGGCACAGAAAGCAACACAAGGACCAAGAGGGCAAATAGAAAAGCACGCAAAAAAAGACTCACCCTTGTAGTTCCATTTGACATCTGGATGGGCAGCCACGACGGCTCGAATGAGGCGAGCCTGAGCCTCGAAAGACTTGTAGTTGGCTTTGGCTGCAGGAGCCATGATGAAGTCGATGTGTTTTATCTGAGAAATGTCAGATGAGAAGTCTTGTCGATGGTAAAAAAGCAGAAAAGGCTGGTGGCCAGAGAGGAAAAACAAAGAAGGAAAAGTGTGGTGATGGTTGGGGGAAGAGAAGGAGGGAAAAGGGTGGGAGGAGAGATGAAATAATAGAAGGGAAAAAAGGTGGGCGACGGTGAATAGCTTTCTCTCTTCACTGCACTTCACCTCACATGACTTGGAGAGTGAATTGCCAAAAACAAACAGTGAATGGACCAGAGCCACGTGGATTGGAAAGAGAATCTGCAGAACGTACCAGTTTAGGAAAGGTGATGGGTGAATGGCGAGGAAGAGAGAAGAGAGAGTGACTGTGATGGGGGAGACTTGGGGGGGAGACTTGGGGGGGCGTGAAGGCCGGAGAAATGTTTCTTTCGTCTTCTATTCTGCGCCCCGGGAAAATCTGCGCTCCGAGATGGAAAAATATGCCAGTCCCCTTCAAATAGAGAAGAAGAAGAAGAAAAAAGAGTTTATATATATATCTAAATCGTCGTCAGTGCTTGTGTATATGACAAGGTGAAGCAAGGGAAACATACCGTGAGAACTGGATATAACCAACACCACCACCACTCTCCTCGGTGTAGGGAGATGTACCAAGATCAACTACGAATAGAAGGATAAAGAGGTTGATGGTGATGTCTTGTCTTTGATATTGGAAATGATGGTATATAGAGTATAAGAGTATAGAACCAGTGGGGCTGTCATCAATGTCGTTCAAACACAGAGTTCGACGTTACAAGTCGTTGTTTTGTTCCGTCTGTTACGCCGTGAAGCAGTAAAGGAGGACTGAACCCACTTTTAGCTTGAACTCGTTCCTGCCATCCCCCCTGAGGTTGCTATGCCATGCACTTTGGATAGAATGGTACATTCGTCTTGGGTGTGGTGAACCCTGCAAGTCTGTACTCTGGTGTATCTGTGATATAACTATTGAAAAATGGACAAGAAAAGACCACCTCCTGCAGCTCTTGGTGCTATTCGCTCTCCTTCTACGAGGTGCTGGATACATCATATCGTCATCAGTCATCTCGCTGTACATGTCTCTTGCTATCTGGATGTAACGGCTGCCATGGATGGTGGCTAGCACCAGGGACCGCGTGCAGGTACTGAGTACATGCATCTAGCACTCTGCGTCGTTCTGTGCCCACTGCCAAGCCAGAGACTCCCCTGGCACAGCTCCCGTGCTTCAAGTCAGGTTCTTGGTGATACCTTCACATACTCACCGTGGTTCTACGAATCCATGTACAGAGTAATGCCATGCCATCATCAAACACTCCCACCTTGTACTACGACATGCCATCACCGCCCTGTGCTACTATTGACCACAGTACACGTACAACTACACCAAGACTGCAACCCGTTCCAGCGCGCCTCGAATCTATATATAACGTGTACTATATTCTTTCGTTGTTTCTTTATCTCTTTGGAAAATCATCAAATCCTCCATCCATTCATCCATCCCTCTTTTGTTCCATTAATTGTTATCTTCATACTAGTATTACCAATAATAATAAGCCAACCCAACATGAACCAACGCCGCCTGACTCTGCCTACAAATCTACAAGACTATCTAATCCTTGATGAGACCGTCGACCGGTCCCTGGACGTGGGCCGGCCGACGCGTGGGCGTCAGGCTGCGGGAATGCGAATGAGGGTGGCCATCGTGGTTGATGTGCGTCGTCGCAGGCGACGTCAGGTCCGTGAGGGGGTGGTCCTTGATGTCCTCGGGCAGAGCGGGCGTGCTGCTCCTGTACATGAAGAACTGCACGGCGAGGAAACAGTCGCACATGGCCTGGAAGGACCCGCACACCTTGAAGGCCGTGGGAATCTCCGATGTCGACGTGAAGAACCAGAACATCTTCATCGCGTCACCGCCCACCCAGCTCGCCAGCACTGACACGCGCAGACCCTTCGTCGAGCGCGTCCTTGCGTTGGCCAGGATCTGCGGCAGAGGGAGCGTCGCCTCCACCGACAGACCCGTGATGCCAATCAACGACGAGTACAGCGTGTAGATGGGCGGCACGAACCGCAGGACCACCTCGGACACCACCAGCCCGAGGAACATGTAGGACAGAAACTGCCAGTACCTGCGATGGATATGAAAAATCAGCTTCGACGACAATATGGGGGTGTATAATCTCCAGGCAGCTGGTATTGCCATCTTTGATCAGAGGCTCTCTGTCTCTCTTTCTTCTCCCCTCCTCTCTACAGTTGGTGTTCAAACGCACGGTTTCGGGGAGCGCCACTGCCAAAAGTTGTAGGGTCGCTGCATGCCGCCAAGCGCGCCGCTGTCCTTGGCTGCGGTAGAAAATGGCAGGCTGCCGTCGCCACCTCGGGTCGAAGGGGGAGGGCGGTGGTCGAGTCCAATCTTGAGTAGGGCCAGCTGCATCGTCACCATGAAGAAGGATTGGACCAGCAGACTCGTGTCAAAGTGTGCGCCGGGCCAGTAAAAGATTCTGCAGTCGTCAGTTCTTGTTTTTTTTTTTTTCTCTCTTTCTTTTCTTTGCCTATTTCTTCCTCAATCGGGCCGCCTTTCTCCCTCGTTTATTCTTTGTCTTCTTGTTCTTTCTGATCATTGAAATCGGATTGGAATAAACCAACCTCAGCATCGAAGCCACCAGCATAATGAGCGGAATGTCGAGGGAGAACCCAGCACTCGACTTGTTGCGCTGCATCGACAGAGCCTGGTCACCGTAGGACAGAAACGGCGACAAGACGATGAAGACGGGCGCCAAAAAGCCCGTCAAACTCGTGAGCCAACTCATATCTTCGTATCTGTCCGCTGTTGTCGTTATCGTTGAATTGTCTAGGATCGATCGTGGAGGGGAGGGGGGAACACGCGTGCGCGCAACGCGGGAGTGTCGGAAATTCGAACTGTCAAAGAGATCAACGTCGGCGCGCAATCCGTCCAATTGGCCCGACACAAGTATCAAAAAACGGAGTCCTGTAGTTGATGAATGTGAGGAGATATCAGGAAGAGAGGGCGAGAAGAAAAGAGAAAGAGAAGGGAGAGAGGGTGAAAAGAAAAGGATGGAAGAAGTGGAAGGATCGTGGTGGATGGCGCCTTCCCTTCATTGGCAAAGGTCGTTGCTTCTCCTATTCTACATGTATTCTACGTGTACCTAGAGGCTAGGACTCCATACCTGGACTGGACCTGGACCCTTCGGAAGCGCTGGACGCCAAGTCGGTGCCCGTGGTGGGGCCGCTGGCGGCACTTGCGTCGAGGTGTCCAGGGGAAATGGTACAAGGCGTGCACGCGCTGTTATTACGGGGTCTTCGATTACTCCGTGTCCTTCACCTGCAGTCTCTCTCCATGTGTGTCTGCATATGCATATGCCTTTACTATCTCCAAGTCGTGTACTCATTAAAAAAAAAGAAGAAGAAAAAAAAGGTATCATAACTCGATTACCAACAACAATTCGCACGCGTGGTACTCTCTCCCAAACTTCTCCGTACGAGTACGAGTACGAGTACAGTTCCATCATGTCGAAGCCTCCAGCAGAGACGCGAACCACGTCCCCTCCATGTGCCTCAGCACCCTCGGGTCACCCGACTCGACGACCTGGCCCCTGCTCACGACGAGCACACGGTCACAAAACTCGGACACGATGTCGAGCCTGTGCGCCACCATGACGACGGTGCAGCCCGAAAACTCCTTCTCCACCGCCGCCATCATGCGCCGCTCCGTGTCCGCGTCGACGGAGCTGCTGAACTCGTCGAGGAGGAGCACTGCGCCGCCCACGGTCCTCCGTCGGAGAACGGCACGCGCCAGGCTGAACATCTGCCTCTGGCCCTGGCTCAGCGACGAGTCCGAGAAGGCGCTCTCCAGCCCGCCCTGGAATAGCACCACCTGCCACAGGTCTAGGTCCACGAGGACCTCGCGGCACTGCTCGGCCGTGGCCACACCTGAGGGGTCCAGGTTTTGCAGCACCGTGCTCCCCGCTGGGAGGAATACCGTGTCCTGCGGGACGGTTATGAGCTGCTCGCGGAGTCGTTGGCGGTCGAGCTGCGACAGCGAGACACCGTCGATCGACACGTTGCCCTGGGTCCCGTCGTGCTCCATGGGGTCGAGAAAGCCCAGGAGAAGAAGGACCAGGGATGATTTGCCACTATGGAAACGGGTTAGAATCGTGTCTTCAGATTGGGGGCATACATGACTACTGCTTACCTTCCTGTTCGGCCACAGAGCGCAATCCTCTCGCCCTTTCGGATGGACACGTCGACGCCACGGAGGGCATACTCTGGGTCGGGCTCGTCCTTGCTGTTATCGCGTGAACTGTGTCAGCATCTTGGCAACATACATCATTCAACTCCAGAGAGACTTACGCATAAGATGCCCATACGTTGGTAATCTCAATGGCGCCCTTGGACGGCCAGGTCGTCCCCGGCTCTATCCCACCGACCTTCTCTACTTCAGTCTGGCCGGAAAAGTCCTTCAGTCTAGCTACGGCTCCGAGAGACGTCTCGAGAGTAGTGTAGGCGCGTACGATATCACCCAGGGCCTCGCTGAGGGACATGAGCGTGACGAGCGAGGCACCGGACAGACCTGAGCTGGGGCGAAGCTGCGTGATCAGTACAACCAGCAGGGTTGCAATCACGGCGACGATGGAATTGAGCATAAAGTACAGCCACTTCTGCACCATGGCGAGCAGGTACGCCGGCTTCTGCGAGCGGTCGAGCAAGGCGAGGTTGCGCTCTATGTTAATGTCGGTCCATCCAGAGGCCCGGATCGTCGCGATGCCCTTGAGCGTGTCGAGGAAGTGCGAGTACAGCGGGCTCTTGGCCTCGAGATCCAGCAGACGCAGCTGCCGCGAGGTGCGCAGGTAGAAGTGCTGCACGACGTACAGCATGCCCACCATAGCCGGGTACGTCAGGGTCAGCCACGGGGCCGACGAGACGATGACGGCAGCCATGGCCATGACGCTGAAGACCTCAAAGACCAGGTTCAGCAGGGCCAACGGGAGGTCGCCGTCAATCAGCGTCATGTCCTGCGAGAAGTAGTTGGTGATGACGCCCAGATCCGTCTTGGTGAAGAGCTGCAGCGGCGCGCCAATGACCGTGTCCAGCGCTCGCTGGTGCAGCGTCGCCCCGCTCAGCCTGATGACCGGTCCCAGGATGAGGGCACCCGAGATGATGAAGCACACCAGACACAACGCCTGCAGCATGCCGTATATCCCCACGTAGTAGCCTTGGGAATGGGCTTGCTCCAACCCGCGGCCCGGCCGGGACGCATCCTCCGACCAGAACGTCAACCACAGCCGCGGAAAGTTCATGAGGAAACCTGTGCAGGCGCCGAAAAAGACAAATCCCCCCAGAGGGAGGAATCCAGCCGCCTTGAAGTAGTACTTGTAGATCTTGGGATTGCCCAACCTCCGAGCCATGTCTTGGGCGTCGCGCTCTACAGATGACTCCGTGATCGGTTCCACGTTAGGCTCTAACCCAGCTGGCGTGGACGCGTCGCTGTGAATCTCATCCGAAGAGTCCTCAGGCTGGTACTTTACCCCAGGTGCCACGGGTGGCGGGCTCTCCTCGATGGCGCTACCATCGTTGCCGAGACGGATGACATGGTGGGCCAGCGCAAGGTGACCAGGCTTGTGGGTGCACAGGATGACGGTCGCGCGACGCCGGCCAAGTATGCCATCTGGGCCAAAGACGTGTCGGAGGACGTGGCTCTCCGTCGTAGCGTCTAGGCCACTCACGACATCGTCAAAGATGTACAAGTCTGTATCGACGAGGTAGAGCGCCCGCGCAATGGAGACGCGCTGTCGCTGTCCACCGCTCAGGGAAATGCCACCGCTCCCAATGACGGTGGCATCACCCCGCGGGAGTGTGGCGAGATCACGGTCCAGCATTGTGGCACTGATGACAGCGTCGTATCGCTCCCGATTGAGACCTTCATAGCCTGCGATGTTCTCTCGGATGGATGCGTTGGTCAAGAAGGGCTGCTGGTCGCAGTATCCAATGTTCCCGTGAGTCGACAGGTTCACAGAGCCGCTGGCAAAGGGCATCTCGCCGAGAACAGCCTTGCAAAATGTGGACTTTCCACTGGCGACAGGTCCCATGACTGCCGTAAGGCGAGAAGCCGGAATGCTGACGTTGACGTCCTTGAGGACGGGGGTGCTCTGGGTCCAGCCAAAAGTACCGCCGCGGATGCTAACACGAGAAGAGGAAGAGGGGGACACCTCGTTGCCTGGGAGGGCGGCCATCTCAACGCCGCCGACTACAGATGGCGCGGGGCTTTCCAGGGTCATGGCCGCGTCCTTGTAGGGGCTACGATAGTCCGTCCTGACGTCGCGCTCCAGGTATGCCTGAATGCGATGAATACAAGTCAAGGCAGCAAGCAGCTGGGGGATCTTCTGGAACAGATTGCTGAGCGGGGCGGCCAGGAGGGTGATGTACGAGATGGAGACGAAGATGGAGGTGGTGTCGAGGGTCTTGAGTGTGACGGCGAAGGTGACGACGGGAGAGACGGTCAGGGGGGTCTGGGCGATGATGGCGCTGACGAGAATCAGCATGCGCCAACGCTCGCCGATGTGGATCTCCCGCAGACGCAGCTGCTGGATCCTCTGCCTGACGGGCTCGGCCATGCCGGACATCTTGACGAGCTTCATCTGGGCGATTGCATTGGCCGTAACACCGACGCGGCGCTCGATGGCCATCATCCAGGACCTCTGGTGGGGGCCGATGACCTTGCCGAGCAGGAAGGACGCCAGCAGCGAGAGCAGCACGACGACGAGGGGCGCGAAGAAGGCGGTGCCCAGGTGTCTCTGGAGCAGCCAGCACGACAAACCTATCTGGATGGTGCTGGCCCAGTACTCGTGGATATCCATGATGCCGCTCATGATGCGCTGGACGTCGGTGCTCATGAGTGTGAGGGCGCCAGCGTCATTCGAGTCAGCGAGCTGCAGGGCCGTCGTCTGCTCGTACACAGCGGCGACGAGACACCCGCGCACCATGATGACGAAGCGCTCCTGGAAATACCAGTACAGCGCCGTGGACAGGGCCATGAGCCCGTAGGTCAGAATCGTGGCGGCAATGAGCCCGTACCCGTGGCTCTTGGGCGGCGCGTCAGCCTGCAGGAACTCGAGCAGCGCCTCGACCAGCAGAGGTTGACACATGCTCGCGGCGAGTAGGGTGACGCGGGGGATCAGCGGAGGCAGCAGCTGCGGCGACAGCGTGGATACGAGAACCCTCGTCAGTCCCCACTTGCGACCTCTCCACGACGCAAGGTCCCCGTCGAGTCGACGCTTGAGCTTCTCCCTCAGCGCCCTAGACGACAGGTTCCGATCGAGCGGGAGGAGCGTCTCGAGCGACAGGACACCCTTGTACCCGCTCATGAACATCCTGTGAAGCCAGTAGAACGCTCCTAACCCGAAGACCCCGCTCGTCTCCTCTGGGCTGTGCTCCTTGATATCAGTCCACACGAGCCACCGGGTCTTTTTTTGGGACTCGGCAATCACCATTATGGCTTTGAGGGCCACCATGACTGTCGAGATGCGCGCCAGAGCAGGGGATGCCCCATCATGACCATGACCATTGTCGCCGTCGTCGCCGCCAACGAGAAGCAGCCATTCTGTGCGCGTTCTGGCCACGTCAAAGAGACATGTGACGAAGAGGTAGGTGACGATGAGGATGGACGGTCTGGGCGACCGGGCATGTTCCAGACAGGAGAGGAGTGCGAGGCCCGAGGCGGCAATGAGGCCGAGAGATGATGCTGTGAGGGAGAGATCCCGTGCGAAGATGACGTCTGATTCCCGTGTCAGGACGACGTGGGCTAGACTGATGAGAGCGTAGAGTATGGCGAGGATCTATACAGGTCAGTCACTGGGAGTAGGAACTACATGTAATCAGTGTAATTGTTCTGTGAGCTTACCAGCTTGATGAGTTGAAATGTCGATCCGTCTACGATGACGCGACTACGCCAGAGAGTCTGGAAACGACGACATCCTAGGATGAGGAATGCCGCGCTGGGGATGATGCCCAGGAAGACGTTTTCAAAGGTGAGGGTGAAGTCGAAGTCGTTGCGACAGCCTTGGACGGCTGGGCCTATTGTGCTGTCGCTTATACAGGACATTTTAGGCATACACTCGAGGCTTGAGGTCTCGTAGAATTCTCGTAAAGTACATGTACTCGTGCCGTTAAATGTAGATCACGGTAGGGAACCGTGCAGGGTACATGTATTGAGGAATGGCTGATGGGGATGGTGTAGAGTATTGGGGGCGATACGTGTATAAGAGCATGGGGTTAATCAATATCTACTATATCCGAGTGCTACCCAGTAGTTTTCCACCCCAAGGGACAGGACGTGCACTGCCTCAGTCAAGAATCTATAGGGAAAGGGAAAAAAAGGTAACGGGTATTGTACCCGTAAGCTGCAGACAGAGACATTCCAATCATTCAAATGGGCTGAAATGGTGTGCTGTTGGTCCTGTTGGTCGCTACTACTGTTGCTACGCTGTTTGTGCCGTTTTGCTGTTGGCGCTTGCAAGTATCGTTATCTTTTTGCTGCCTATTAAGTGGTTTTTTAGGATCTTTTGTTTCCTGCCAAGGAAAGTTTATGGAGAACGAGTAGACTCGTAATTGTTCGGGTCTGGGACCGTATGGGACTTGAATGGTGTGATAAGGCGCAACGCAAGGGTGTATTATTGACGGATAAGCTGTACTCGTACGTGCGCATAGTACGCGGCATACCTGCACGATATGACTGACCTAGGGCTGGACCAACAGGTTGAAACACGACAGGTGAGACCCTCGACATACAGACCCTCTCTGCCTGATTTGAATAAATAAATCCAGTCCCTGCAACACCGTCGTCGCCTTCATGTCGTGTTAGTATCAATTCCATCTCGCATGCTCCATGTGCACCATGCATCCTAATCAACCGACGGTGACAGAGTCGTCACCCCTTCTATCTCACGACATTTCACAAGATGACCTTGACCAAGAACAACAAGCCAACACCTCATCATGGAGACGGAATTGGAAAATATGGTCCCCCCTCTTAGCATGCGGTCTACTCATCCTGCTAGGCGACATCCCCTCCATCATGGGCGAGGTGCCGAAACTGCGCATGCTGGAGATGGCCCTCTGCCGCGAGCACTACCTCGTCGCTGACCCGGGCGTCATCGGCCACGACGGCTCCGTGCCAGAGTACCTCTGCAAGGTGACCGAGATCCAGGGCCGTCTGGCACGCATGAGGGGCATCATAGGCATGATGGAGGGTATCCCCGGTCTGGTCCTGGCTATCCCGTACGGTATACTGGCCGACATGAAGGGTCGCAAGCTGGTCACTGGTCTGTCTGTGGTGGGGTTCGCGCTCCGTGACACTTGGGTCTTTTGCGTCTTGTATTTTTATCGTGTGTTTCCCGTCAGGGCCATTTATGTTTCCCCCGCGTTCTTTATCGTCGGTGGGGGCAGCACGGTTGTTAGCTCCATGGTTTTGGCTATTATTGCCGCCGCTATACCTGAGGAGTTACGGTGAGTACTTGTATATCCCTTTGTTTCTTGCAAGGGTTGATTGTGATGTGAACTGACTCCCCGCCTTAGCACTCGTGCATTCTTCTGGGCTCAGCTCCTGGTGCTCGTCACAGACATTGTCGGCCCGCCGCTGAGCGCCCTCCTCATGGCCCAGATCGGCCCGTACTTTGCCTTTCTGTTCGGTATTCCCTGCGGTCTCTTGACATTCATCCCTCTAGCCTTCATCCCCGATTCTGCTTCACTACCTAGCAGGCATCGCGATGCTACGGAAGAAGAGAGTCTGCTTCCCCCGAGTGACAACGAGAATGGCGAGAACGCGTCACGTGAAGACGACAGGTCGGCCCATGGCCCATGGCACCTGTTGCAGAGTGTGCGGCACATGGTTGGCTCTCTAGGTCCGAAGAGGCGTCTTCTTGCTGGTGGTCTTTTTGCCATGATCACTGCCAGGATGGGTCGTCCACTGCTTGATCTCGTCTTGCAGTACATGTCTGCTAGGTTTGAGTGGCCTCTGGGCAGGGTAAGTATCTACTCCCTCTCTCTTCGTGGTATTATCGTGTCTCTGACTTGTCTGACTCGCCATACTTGTAGACTGCTTTCCTTCTTTCTATCCAAGCTGCCGCCCAGATACCGCTCTACGCTTTTATTCTCCCACAGGCAAACAAGTGGCTTCTGGAAAGGGAGAAGCACTCTTCTAGCGCCAACTTGGTAATGGCTCGTGGGTTGCTCCTGTTGATGACTGCTGGAGCTCTTGCTATGGGTCTGGCAACGTCTGCTCCTTTGTTCATAGTTGGTATGTTCTGTATTCTTTCTTCTTTTTTTGTTTCTGCTCCTTTTTTTTCCATTTCTCTCCATGTTGGACTACAATCGCTAACTTGGCTTGATTAACAGCTCTCGTGACATATACCATGGGACATGGTTTCGGATCTGCCCTGCAATCATTCCTCACCTCACTGGTGTCCAAGGATCACTTGTCCCTACTGTTCACTGCCATGTCGGTGTTTCAAGGCATTGCGGCCATCGGGTCGGCGCCTATTTTTGGACTCTCGCTCTCGGCCGGTCTTGATATCGGAGGTGCAGCTGTGGGACTTCCGTTCTTCATCGCCTCTTGTTTATATGCTGTGGCGGCGCTTATCCTATTTGCACTGCCGCGAGTTGAGATTTGAGAGTCAAGGGCCACTTTCAGTGCACCACTGCAGGTCTCGAGATGAATTAGAGGATGGAAATCAAGAGGTATTTCCCTGGCGACATCACATGAATTTCATAGAGTAAAAGTACGAATAGATTGAGGAGAAGTTACCACATGAGAGCCATTGTCACGTGCTGTAGTGTACGTCCAACCCCATGAGAATGTTTTTTTTTTACTTGCCTGGTTCATTATTCCGTATCACCTACTCTCCAATTCACCGCTCCTTTACCTTGATCATATTCCGGAAACCTCGGGCATGTATTGTATCGTATCTCACTTACACAACCATCAAGATGGCTTACCCTGGGGTCCACGGCCATTTTGGAGTCTCTCAAGACGCCGCTTTTCGGGTCAGTATTGAACCTGATGTCTTCATCATGGACAAGGATGTATTTTAGAGAACCAATTCGGTATTATCATGTATAATTACCAGTAATGGGTATAGTCTGGACCTCAATTCATGGCTCTCAACTACCAGCACATGACAAGTTCTGCGTGACGTAACTCTTGGTCTGAAGATTTACCCCACGGTGGAGTACCACCACAATCTACATATGATATACCAGGGTAGAACAAAGAGAAGGTGAGGAGAAAGAAGAAGAGTAAAAGGAGATCCCTTGAAAGAAGACTATATGAACCGAATCATTTGCTAAATACATGTACCAACAAAACCCCCAATGTCGATCAATGGAGAGGCCCAAGTAAAGAGAAATATTCAAACTTTGCTGACCCCTCCTTATCGTTATCCGGAATAGTCCCAAGTCCCACCCCACTTTGTCGTCTCTGGTGCCCCTCCTCTGCCCCTCCAAAGGAAAGAGAAAAAAA
Source organism: Geosmithia flava (assembly GCA_900188565.1). Lineage (NCBI taxonomy): Eukaryota > Fungi > Ascomycota > Sordariomycetes > Hypocreales > Bionectriaceae > Geosmithia > Geosmithia flava. Next base: position 194,343 of record FYEV01001800.1, read on the forward strand.
ATCCAAATTTCTTATGACTCCGGCCCCGATAACCGGGACATGGACTACAACCCTTCTCGTCTTCTAGACAACCATCATTGTTGCTTCTGACGACCGACTTAACCCGTCGTTGTCGTTAGTTTCACCAACGCTCAGACTCCTCCAAACGAAACAACTGATTTCTCTTCCTTCCCTCCCCTGGAGAGAAGAAAGACAGCAGTAGCAAAAAATGGAGTCTATGCTACTGGTTGGACGTTCAGCCTTCACGGTCGCTGAGGCCGAGGAGCTGCGTGCCCGCATCAATGGTCTGAACCCTTCGGTTCGCGTGGCCAGCCTGCGCGGCTCGTGGGTCTACTTTGTCAATGCCAAGACGTCGTCGAGCGCCCCCGTCATCACCGAGAAGCTGACCAGGTGGTTGGACCTGCCCGACCAGAAGGATGAGTCGGCCATCCTGCCTTCGGCCAACGACGACACCACCACCACCTACTACGTGGCGCCCCGCAACATCTCCCCCTGGAGCTCCAAGGGTACGAGTATCGCGGGCGTGTGCGGTCTGGGCGAGCACCTGGAGCGCATCGAGCGCGGCCGCGCCATCACCGTCACCTTCGAGGCCCCCTGCGACGGAGAGACCGTCGAGTTCAAGCACCTCCTGTCTGACCGCATGACCGAGGCCATGACCACGACCCGCCCCGACCTGACGGCCATGTTCCAGGAGAAGCAGCGCTTCCCCCTCGAGATTGTCGACATCTTCGCCGGCCCCGCCGAGCCCCTCGACGTCCTACGCGACTACAACAAGAAGTGCGGCCTGGCCCTCGACGAGTCCGAGATGGAGTACCTGGTCGAGGTCTTCAAGAAGCAGGGCCGCCCCCCGCACGACGTCGAGCTCTTCATGTTCGCCCAGGTCAACTCGGAGCACTGCCGCCACAAGCAGTTCAACGCCAAGTGGACCGTCGACGGCGTCGACATGGGCCAGAGCCTGTTCGGCATGATCCGCAACACCCACAAGACCACGCCCGACTTCACCGTCTCGGCCTACAGCGACAACGCCGCCGTCCTGCAGGGTGAGACCGCCAGCTTCTGGGCCCCCGACTACTCCACCGGCTCCTGGCGCCTCACCAAGGAGGTCGTCCACGTCCTCGTCAAGGTCGAGACCCACAACCACCCCACCGCCATCTCCCCCTTCCCCGGTGCCGCCACCGGCTCCGGTGGCGAGATCCGCGACGAGGGCGCCGTCGGCCGCGGATCCACCCCCAAGGCCGGTCTCTCGGGCTTCTGGGTCTCGGAGCTCCTCATCCCCGGCCAAAAGGCCCCCTGGGAGGTCGACCTCGGCCGTCCCGCCCACTTCGCCTCCAGCCTCGACATCATGCTTGAGGCCCCCATCGGCAGTGCCCGCTTCAACAACGAGTTCGGTCGCCCTTGCCTGCTCGGCTGCTTCCGCACACTCCTCACCGACGTCGGCAAGGAGGCCGGTGCCCCCTCGTCCGAGTGGCGCGGCTACCACAAGCCCATCATGATTGCCGGCGGTGTCGGCACTGTCCGTCCCCAGCACGCTCTCAAGGACCCCGAGGACGTCCACGACGGCGCCCATGCCATCGTCCTCGGTGGCCCTGGAATGCTCATCGGCCTTGGTGGCGGTGCCGCCTCTAGCAGTGCTTCCGCCGAGGAGACGGCTGAGCTCGACTTCGCCTCCGTTCAGCGTGGAAACCCCGAGATGGAGCGCAGGGCCCAGATGGTCATTGACGCCTGCGTTGCCCTCGGCGACCAGAACCCCATCGCCATGATCCACGATGTCGGCGCTGGTGGCCTGTCCAACGCCCTTCCTGAGATTGTCAAGGATGCTGGCTACGGCGGCAAGTTTGAGCTCCGCCAGGTTCACACGGCCGACCCCAGCATGAGCCCCCTCCAGATCTGGTGCAACGAGTCCCAGGAGCGTTACGTCCTGCTCGTCAACACTGACGGTCTCAACCGTTTCGTCAGCATTTGCCGTACGTTCACTCTCTCTTTGAATTCATAAATGCCTTTCCATTTGTCTGTATACATAAACTAACACGCTTAATCACAGGTCGCGAAAAGTGCCCCTTCTCCGATGTTGGCAGCGTCGTCGCCAAGGATGCCAACGGCAACTCCAAGCTTACTCTTACGGATCGCGACTCCCAGAACGGCCCCTCGCCCATCGACCTGCCCATGGACGACCTGTTCCCCGCCGGAAGGCGTCTGGAGCGTGTCGTCGAGACCAGGGACCTGGGCCTGCCTGCCTTTGACTCCGCCGCCGAACTGCAGGCGGTGTGCGGACCCGACGCTTCCAAGGGAGACCTCATCACCGAGGCGACCAACCGCGTATTCCACATGCCCTCTGTGGGCTCCAAGTCGTTCCTCATCACCATCGGTGACCGTACCGTCGGTGGCCTGACGACCCGCGACCAGATGGTCGGCCCGTGGCAGACACCCGTGGCCGACTGCGCCGTGACGGCCACGTCGTTTGGCATCGGCGCCAAGGAGCGCACCGGTGAGGTCATGGCCATGGGTGAGAGGCCGCCTGTGGCCCTCATCTCGCCGGCTGCGTCGGCACGCATGGCCGTGGCCGAGTCCCTGCTCAACCTGGGCGCGGCCGACTTCCTGGGCGGCATGGAGAGGATCAAGCTGTCGGCCAACTGGATGGCGGCCGTCAACCACCCCGGCGAGGGAGCGGGTCTGTACAAGGCAGTCGAGGCCCTGGGAATGGACCTCTGCCCCAAGCTCAAGATCTCGATCCCCGTGGGCAAGGACTCGACGTCGATGAAGGCGTCGTGGAAGGACCGCAAGACCAACGAGGTACAGAGCGTGACGGCGCCCATGTCGGTCATCATCACGGCGGTGACGGTGGTGGACGACGTGCGCAACACGTGGACGCCGCAGCTCCGCCGCTACGAGGAGGTTGGCGAGACGCTGCTCATGTTTGTGGACCTGGCGCAGGGCCGCAAGGCCATGGGCGGGTCGGCGCTGGCGCAGTCGGTGGGCAAGGTGGGCAACGAGGCGCCCGACGTGCGCAACACGGACCTGATCAGCGACTACTTTGACGCGCTGTCACAGCTGCACAAGAGCGGCGTGGTGCTGGCGTACCACGACCGGTCGGACGGTGGTCTGCTGACGACGGTGGCCGAGATGATGTTTGCGGGCCGCTGCGGCGTCACCATGGAGCTCGACGAGCTGGCCAACACGGCCTCGCCCGGCGACATGCTCGACGCCCTGTTCAACGAGGAGCTGGGCGCCGTGTTCCAGATCCGCAAGTCGGACGAGACCAACTTCAAGCGCTGCTTCGCTACGTGCGGCCCCCCTCCCGGGCTGATCAAGAAGTTCGGAGCGGTGGTGCCCAAGGCCAAGCAGACGCTCACGATGCGCTACGGCGCCCGCCCCGTGGTGCAGCTGGAGCGAGCCGAGATGCAGCAGTGGTGGTCCAAGACGTCGCACGCCATGCAGAAGAGGCGCGACAACCCGACGTGCGCCGACTCCGAGTTCAAGACGATTGCCGACTCGGCGGACCCGGGCATCTCGTACAGGCTCAAGTACAACCCGGCCGAGAACATCATGCCGCTGAGCGCCTCCCTGGGCGGTCTGGTGCGCAAGACCCCCCGCGTGGCCATCCTGCGCGAGGTGGGCGTCAACTCTCACCGCGAGATGGCCTTTGCCTTCAAGGCGGCCGGCTTCGACCCGGTGGACGTGCACATGAGCGACCTGGTGGAGGGACGCTCTCTGCACGACTTTGTCGGCCTCGCGGCCGGCGGCGGCTTCTCGTACGGCGACGTGTTCGGCGCGGGAGTCGGATGGGCCCAGTCGATCCTGGAGCACAAGCACGTGCGCCAGGAGTTCCAGAACTTCTTCGCGCGCGCCGACACCTTCGCCCTGGGCGCCTGCAACGGATGCCAGATGCTCACGCGTCTCCAGGAGCTCATCCCGGGGGCGGACAACTGGCCTACGTTTGTGGACAACACGAGCAGGCAGTACGAGGCTCGCTTCACCATGGTCAAGGTGGACGAGGAGGAGAAGCAGCTCCAGCAGCAGCTCCAGACGGGCGAGGCCAAGAAGCAGACTCACTCCGTCTTCTTCCACGGCATGGGCGGGTCGGCCCTGCCGATCGCCGTCGCCCACGGCGAGGGTCGCGCCTCCTTCTCCTCCCCTACGGCGCAGCAGACCCTCATCGCTGACGGCATGGCGCCCATCCGCTACGTCGACAACCGTCTGCGCGTCGCCCAGGCTGACAATTACCCCTCCAACCCTAACGGTAGCCCCGAGGGTATCGCCGGTGTGGTCAGCAGAGACGGACGTGTCCTCGCTCTCATGCCTCATCCTGAGAGGACCATCATGGCTGATGTCGGTAGCTATATCCCGTCTGATCAGGTTGAAGGTTGGGGAGAGTTTGGACCTTGGGTTCGTCTATTCAAGAGTGCTAGGAGGTGGGTTGGTTAATCTTTTTCACTGTCGTTTCCATCACCTTGTTTTCTCAACCACTTCATCATCTGTTTTCACTGCTCGTTTAAAAGAAAGAGAAGAAAAGAAAAAAGATTATATTTCAAAGAAAGAAATCAAAGAATGTTCAAGACAATCATCGACACCCTGGAAGACGGCATGACATACCGGTTCGCTTGGGTTTACTCAACTTGGTCAAACTGTTTTACACAATGGTCAGCTCGCCCCGGATTTCAATGTCTCTCCGTTTCACCCTGTGATTTCCAGGTTCTATGAATACATTACATTGTGAATCATCTTGGTGTGAATCATAGACTCAAGGGAATGCCAAAGTGCCGAGACCTGACCCCAGGGCAACCCCAGGGTAACCACGTTTTTTACATACCCGGGAGGTCGGAGGAATCAGGAATCAGTAATTGTTCATTTGAACATTTGAATGTCTAGAATCTGGATGTTCACCCCCTCCCCTGTCCCGTGTCTCAGAAGATCAATCTACATGTGACAATGGCTTGATTGCTTTTCCAAGGTACACCACATCTAGACTCTACCTGTACTCGTAATACCCTACGGAGCATCAAGAAAAGCCCAGGCGACGTAAGCGAGTTTCGTTCAGAGTGCCGCAGTTGCAATTACCCAAGAAACTAGTAATACGTGTACTCGGGGAGAACCCCCTTGTTATCACGAGCAGTAATCAGTGGAATAAAATAAATAAATAAAAAAGAGGGTAATCCTTGCTTCTTTGCTCTCGTAATTAACAAGCTTCGGCAGCTTCCGGACAAGGAAAAGAATTGGAATATTTGTGAGGGATCCGAACAGGCTGTGTTCAATGTTTATCGAATAGGATATAGAGTAGCCGTTTGGCGGCATTTTCTTCTCATTTTTTACAGTGCTGGTATGAGCATTAGAAGTGCACGAGCATTCTCATACGTACCATGGTATACGTATGTGTACGTGCTTGTGTATGCGTATGTTATCCACATTGTTGTTGGGTTGAACGAGTACATTGGGCATAGAACTCCGTATACTACGTTGTATTTCTATTCGTATCAGAGCATTGATTCTTATGTGGAAAAGAATGAGAGAGAGAGAGAGAGAGAGAGAGATACAACCAACAGGTAATACTAAAGAATATTGATTTCTGTTGGTTGTTAATTCTCTCATGTTGGAGGGTTGCGTCGGAGTTTGTAAAAGAGTAATAAAATAGCTAACGCCAAAGGAGCTGCTGCTGCTGCAACCGGCTCTTTCTGTGTTTACTTGTTCATCCTGCTATAGTAAAGATATATAACATCGTAGGTACTATTATGCGGCTTGACTTCTTTCCATGTCATCAAATCAATAATATGCAGTGTGCAGTATCCGTCGGACTTGACACAAGGCCAACAAAAGTTGACATATCCGGTCATTTTGCTTGGCTCATACCAAACCGGTTATTACTACTACATGTACATAGATTTAGGATGTCAGGTACTATATTTTATCCTTGGTATTCTCTCTCTCTCTTTGCTATTATTGCCTGTAAGAAATCAGATCTAAAAAGAATTGCTTGCTACTAGTCATAGTCGACAAGTTTCGGTCTTCCGACGGCATCTTCCGTGATATCGGCGCCGAGAAAAATGCTTCTACTTTCTGTTCCTTTTTTCTTTCTAATCTTTCTCTCTCTCTCTCTCTCTTTCATATTATTTTTTCTTCTCTCTGTTTGGTGTGTGCGTGTGTGCGTATGTGTGTGTGCTTTGTGCATGAGTTACGGGGGTTATTCGTAGGCTATAATGTGACATTCTAGTCCGTTTCTGGTGCGCGTCTCCGTGCCGCCCAGACTTTTGGGTCGAGGTAGTAAAACTTGGCTTGGGTTGTATCGGACCCTTTTCTTTTTTTCTTTTCTTTTTGACTGGTTTTCTTGAGCCCTGCTTGGCCCTCTTCCCCTCCTGAAACGGGGAATGCGCGTATTTCGGCATGGTCCATGCGGTAGGTTGATGTCTGTGCCGTTGCATCTTTGGGACATGTTATAGCACGAGTGGTAGAACGGAACACGTACCCTTGGAGAGTATCACCATTTACAGTAACTCATACGAGTGATATACACGAGATCTATTTGATCATCTTCTCGTGGAATCCTGTTCCGTCATACCGTAGCGGGGAAATGGTCGGCAAATCCAACCCTCGTCGGCCGACATATGCTTTCACCCTAAACCCCAACCGACTCCTACAGGCTACAGGTACGGTACGGGAGAGAGAGAGAGAGAGAAAGTTGGTGGATAATAGGAACCAGGACCAGGATTGCAAACCAGGATTGAAACAAGGATGTATACAGGTGGGAAAATACCCACACACACACACACCAAGGCCAACCCAAGTCCGTACGTGGTAAATACGGCTGTTGCTCCCTGTGCGATTCTATCATAAATCCCGAGGGAACGGATCTCCAAGGTCTTCATGCTACGGTATGCGGTATTACAGGTGGCATTATTCATTGCCCCCCGGTCCCCCTCCCCCCCCCCGTCATGTGCACAGCCTCGATACATGACCCTGCCAAGAGGTGTGAGTACCGCTTAAGATTAGTTATCTTGCTCTCTCTGTGTGTCTCTGTTATTCCGTCATCATTGAACTCACTGTACTTAATTCCGTATGTGCGTTGTCGTATCTAAAGGAAACACTTTGTGTGAACCCTTTGACATGGACAATGCAGGTTAATACAGATTACTACAAGTACTAGCATGCTACTACTAGTAACAGTTCGTACAGATACTAGCATCGTACAACATATGGCGTCACCTTTCTATGCCGGATATAACGTACGTACCAAGTGCCGACATGGGCAAAGGAGGAAGAATACGACGTTGGGAAGCAGCAGGAGCAGGAGCAGGAGCAGGAGCAGTCCAGTTAGCAACAGTGCCTACGAGTACATGTACACCTACGGAGTACCAGTTAGAGTACGAGTACCGGTTTCCTGCTTGTCATCGGAGAAGGTATGTGACTACTCGTATGGAGTAGACTATGGAGACACCATGGACCATGGACCATGTACTTGTAACGAACCCCAGAAGACCACATTTCCTTCCTCGCGCTTTTCTCGCGCTTTTCTTGTCTCCTCCCCCACCGGTACCGAATCGGCAAAAAAGGAAGAGGGTACCCTGGATTTAATATCACCAACAGTACTCCGTAGTATTAATTGCTTGTCAGCTGGCGTAATCCTCATGGCTGGGCACTGGGATTTGCCGTCAAGACTTTGAGCCAAGAGTTCCAGAGACCGGGGAAGAAGCCAGGGAAGTGGACATGCAATAAGGGGTGTGCATGGTGAGAAACAAAATACTAATAAATTATATAAAAGGGAAGTGGGAGAGAAGGAATAAAAAAAAAAAAAAATCGATAGTACGGTTCTGTACGGATAATGGCAGTCGGCCAAAGACCAAGGACGGCAAACTCCGTAGAACGTACATGTACGAGTACTCACAGCTGTTGAACTGGATGCATTACAGGTGAGACTGCGTATGTACGAGTATGTAATTACCCCGAGAGGAAGTAGGAACGAAAGCGAGAATGTCAAGTTTGTTCAATGTTACCACTTTGCGTGTGATCATATCCGGTCCGTTGGAGTTGCAACATGTAACAGTTGACAGACATAAGAGCAATAGCAGTACTACATGTACGGAGTGGTATTCAAGCAGCTCTTCGTCTGTATCCATATCTCAAATACGAGTACAGCTTCACACACCGCAAAAGAAAGACAAGCACTCTTCCTCCTAGTACTGCTGTACCAAGGTCCAAGACGTCAGCCGCACTTGGAATGGACCGACAAGGCAGGATGCGACGGGATACGACACACCCTATTCGTTTTTTTTTCTCCCCTTCCTTCCTTCCCTGCATCGTCATCGGCAGGTGCATCCTTCCTTCCCTTTACTTTACCCCCCCCTCCCCCAGTCCGTCATACTTGTTGACCAGGGAGGGTAAGATTTGAATGGCTATGAAGCCTCGCCGACTGCCGACACCTTCATTTAGTGTGTGTGTATGTGTGAGTTGTCAGAGAGAAGGGGGGGGGGAAGGAGAATCATCTCTCTCATTTGCTTGTTGAGAAGGCAGGAGGCTGACCTAGCTTGCCACGAGGGAGAGAGAGAAAGAGAGTTGAGGAGAGATACATTGATACACGCCCCCTCCTTCTTCCCATCACTCTTAACTGTAGGAGCACGAGTACTTGAGGACATTGGGACTTCTTCGTCTCCCCAATCATAAAACGGCTGTAGTCGTCAAACCTGTATTACCGTGTGCACGTGGCGCTTACATTAATAGAACCGGGGGTTTGATTTTTGAACGGTGATGATGGGCTCTGCCCCAATAAAGCCTATCGACAATGACCCATGACTTTTCCCATTTTGTCCGTCAATCCGTCAATGCCGACTTGTCAATGGACACGGATCACTTTCTTAAGGAGTTCATTTGTTCGTGACTCGTAAGAGGTGAGAAGGAGCTCGTGTGTGTACAGAGTACGAGTACTCGTAAAGGGTTACAATGAGCCAAGAAGCTGTTGGCTCAACTGTCGCAGGTCCTGAGACTCTCTCTCTCTCTCTCTCTCTTTTCCTTGTTCAACTTGCAGGTTTGTGTAGTAATACCTGTAAGTCTCTTGCTTCCCCGTGTCTGTACAGCTACGACACAACTTCACCCCCCCCCAAAAGACTCCCTCAACCAACACGCGCTGTATACCCATATCGGGCTGCTACTCAAGGATTGGGAAATTATGGAGAACACTCTTCTGCTTTGCTTACCCGTGGAGAGAGAGAGAGAGAGAGGACTCGGTACTTGGTACCGAAAGAGGTTTAGTTGGAACTCGGCTATTGGTGTCAGACGCGAATTTCTGCTACTCTCTTGGCTTTTCTTGGCCATTGCGGTGGAGTTTTGTTCTTTTTTTTTCCCTTGTCTTCTTTTCTTTCTTTCTCGTTGCATTTACTATATACACACCCTTGACTAGGTATCTGTGTCCTTGACGGAAAGAAGGGTGGCGTACGGTCCAATTCCGGTCCTTGCTGACATTCAGAGGAGCGGCGAGCGGCGATGGCGGCGACGGCGGACATTTCCTCTCTATCTACGAGTACCATACTACGAGTACCATACTACTAGCCGTGATACAATATTACCATCATTACGAACATACTCTTCTCCTCTCCTTTCGGTGTCCTCCGTTAGTGTCTATGTGCACATGTGCTCACGTCCTGTGGCTTTCCGCGGATAGGACAAACAGGGTCCAAAGCGACACGTAACCTGCCAAGCAAATCGAAACAAAAAAAGCTAAAGGCAAGATCCGTTGCAAGAGGAAATGTGCTATTATCACCTGCACTCATACAAGAGTAAGAAAGGAACAGATTGCAAATCAATATCCTGTTGGTTTATGCCGTCTTTGCCTTGCTGTCTGTACCTCTTGAGCTCCGAGTCTCAGGTGCACCGCCATGTCCTCAATAATATTGACATTGTTTGCACTTTCATGCAAACAACCAACACTTGAACTTCTATCGGACATTGACAAACTCCGCGGAAGTTATATTACGCTATTATGACCTTTTATGGGTGTGTGTGTGTTGGCCCTTGGGTTGGTTTAAAATAGGGTCTCGTTCAGAAAGGATCTCTCCATCATCTGGGATAAAAAGGAAAATAATACTAAAAAAAAAAAAAGGATATAAATCCACCTGAACAGCCGAGCGGCAGCATTATTCCCGCCCATAAGGTCTGGACCCCTTGGCGAGAAAAGAGCCGAGAGGTGGGTGTGGGCAGAAGGGGGTCAATGTTACCCACAAGCGAGGTACGTATCGATACTACTAGTATGAGTACGGAGTACAGCCATGAGTATCCGTAGATGTAGATGTAGATGTACTTGAGGAGAAGCTGTACGGTGCTAGTAGTACTACCGTCGCAGATACAGACTTGAGAACTCTGTACTCATATCGAACCAACATTGTGAGGGCGGCCGTCGGGGAGTTTCAATGTTTAGTCAAGAACTTCAAGACTTGAAGAGGGAGAGAGAGAGAGAGAAAAGAGAGGCGGGGCCGGCCCGCCTTTGTCGTACTCTTTCCTTACATTCCAATGATGTACGGACAACCGAGTATGACTCCGTACTAGTTATTGCGGCTTGTCGTAAACTCGTATGTTCTTTCCTTCCTCCCCTCCGGGCCCCCCTCCACCTCCATCTCCAAGTTGGGCAACAGTAGCGACAAATGCTTGACCTTCTTCTTCCATTTAACCTGTACTCCGTATGTTCCTCCTTTTCTCGGGATATTTCGTGACGCAACGGTTTCGAACGGCATCCCTGCATGCTGACATGCTTCTTTTGTCTCATGGCATTCCAACCTAGCCTAGACCCGCTAGGTCCTAATACAAAGTGCTACGAGATGGATGGATGGGGGGACGGTGCTGCAGGTATTAGCAATACTATACTCCGTGTACGGAGTACTCGTACAATACATGTAGGTAGAGAGAGGCACAGTACTACTCGTAGTCTCAGCCGCTGTTGACCGGGGGTTCGGCCAACCCATCAGCGTATGCGTCACCAAAGAAATCCCAGCTTTCTGGGCGTTTGCTTGGCTTTTTCTTGGCTACCTGCTGACGAGTGTCTGGTCTAGGAAGTGATGAGTTTCTCTTTCTCTCTCTCTCTGTGTGTGTGTGTGTGTGACTGGCACACATTCACTCTCACATCACACGAAACACACATCCCGGGATATATGTATAATGCCGTAGAGTATATACTACGTGTATTGCAAGTCCAAAACTTGTACAACCATCGGGACTCATAAAAAGCAAACATTGATGGATGATGATGACCTTTTCTCCTCTCCCCCCCCCGGCTGCACAGACCACCGGCAGTCGTCTTCTCCCCCCCTTCCATTGGATGTGGAGAAAATGAACCCCCCGACGGGTCAATCAAGTTGTACCGAGTAGTAGTATGAGCAAAGTACGAGTAAATACAGTAGTGAACAGCCTAAAATGCCGGAATGTCAAGGTTTCCAGAAAGAAAACTTGACTTGTCCGTCTGAGGTTCTCGTATCACGTACCGAGTACGAGGTCTATATACGAGAGAGAGAGAGAGAGAGAGAGTAACTACATGTACTACATGTATTCGTAGTACCATGTACGGGTACAAACTACCGTAGACTTATCCGTCACATCCTGTAACGAGAGCCGTAAACTGTACTGTATTCTGACTCGTCCGCATGTTCATCACCGGGCGGTAATTCTGTCGGGAATCAATCTTCTTGTGTTCCACCCCCCTTCCGAACGGCGACCTCACGGCATTGTCTTACCAACATGATCGACGACGACCACTTTTATCTCCTTTCCCCATCTTCAGGTTGCCAATGCCTACGAAGATTAACACGGTATTACTCTGTGTGTGTGTGTGTGTGACTAGGGACCGATCGCCTCATTGTCAGCAACTAGTATTCACAACTACGCCGCACGTATTCGCAGTTTCAACTCTACTCGTACGGATATTCTTCAGAGGAATGGGCTGCCGCTTGTGAAAATTTTCAATTCGGCTTCATTACTGATGGTCAGTTTCATCTTGTTTTTGACATACCACTACTGACTCCCTGTTGACTTGTGAGCTTCCTTCTTAGGCATCGTTCCCCAACATGTTCAACATCACATGTGTCCTCTTGTAGTCTTAGAACCAACGTGGAGTCGCATCGTGTGGTATTGCCTTTGACCAACTGACAGGGATTATTGCTTCTACGAGTACCTGTGCTTCCCTCCTACGGGTACACGAACCAAGTACGGAGTACGCATATAGGTAACGTCTGTGTGTCATGACAAGCCACACCATGTTGGTTCTGCGGCTCTTGGTTTTTTTTTTTGCCTTTTTGCCTTCTTTTCAAAGTGCCAGAGACCTTTTGTAGTTTCGTAAAAGTTCTATTGTCGTATCGTACATGTAGTATCGTCGCCAATGTCCATGGTGACTATTTTGCGTAATAGTATCCGCAGTACTCCGTACGGTACTTCTACTGCCAGTACATACGAACGAGTACATTACATATGAGTACATGTACATAGGAAGATGTCCCTTTTCCAAAGTGCAGACGAAACAACTTGTGGACCAATCGGTCGAGGACCTTTGGACTCCGGGAATTGGAATCTTGGGGTTCTTTCTTTCTTCGTCTCGTCTTGGTCCTTGGTAGCTGCTCAATAAGGCAACATCTTTTGTTCTTCTTGTTCTTCTTCCTCGGGGTGTTGAAGACTCCATGTACTTTGTGTGTGCACAACCCTAGGGTCAAGGACAAGAGCTTGGACAAGCTGGATAGTATTACTCGCGTTGGCTCGGCGTCATTATTAATGACCATGTTACGGGTGGGCACAGGCAAGTCTTGGTATCGTCACATGCACAACTACTACTAAGAGACGTCAACATAGATGGAGGCTCATCATCAAGTCTGGGGGTGTCTCCTTTCCTCGATTGATCGACAAGAGACAAAAAAAAAAGAAAAAAAAAGTCTGCTGTCGATCTTTCCAGCTCGGACCGGCTATGTCATATGAGTCAAAGGACGGATACCAGCAATGATTGCTCCCTGTACGAGTACTCGTATCTCTAGACTCTAGAGTACCTGTATATGTAGATATTCGTACTCCATAAACGTACCTGGCAGCATTGCCCCTGACTAAAGGACCATCAAACGAAATGCTTATTATGACCTGAGATCAGACCCAGGCAATCAGACCCAGGCAAATACGACTCTACAGTACTGAGTACTCCGTACAGAGTACAGAATACAGGTAGACGGGAACTTGATCGCCATCCCGCCCCTTGTCGTGTATCATACGGTAGTATTCATCATCAATCCATCCTTCTCTTCACCCCTTTGACTCCCACCTCTCCTCTCCCTCCTCACCCCCCCCTTCGCTAATCTGACCAGACGGAATGCAATGTCACCCGCATCAGATGCGACCAGCCACCGTTTGGGTGTGTGTGCGTGTGTCTGTGCCGCAGTGCCGCAGTGCCGCAGCTGCACACTCTGTACATCTGTGGGTTGTATTACCACGTCGTTGTACTCCGTACCACCTATTATTACCACATCTCCTAGTACCACCTATTATTACTAGTACCTGCTACTAGACTGTATGAGAGAAAGACGCCGAGATCACAAGTCTTTTGTTGGTTGGTTCCATCATCTTCTCTTTTCCAATGCTTCCAGCCGTTTAAAAAAGAAACTACGTTTATCGCTGGCTTGTTGGTCGCCGAGTGGCTTTTTTTCTTGCTGACATTGAACTCTTTGTATCCTTTCTCTTCCATCCTAGTCGGATCGACCGGGATGACTGGTCCGTAATGCCGTACGAGTTTTTTTTTTTTTTTTTTTTTTTTATAATAACGGGGAGGGAGGGATATTGGCAATTGACAAAACAATTTTGAAGCAACAGCAACAACAACAGCCTCGCTTCGCTTCGCTTTGGGTCATCCTCCCCCCCAACATTGTGAATCCTTTTCTAGGATGATGACCTCGGTATTACATTGCAGTATACATAACACACCCCCGGAAAACCCCCAAGGAACTCTATCGTATTGAGAACGGGCCGACGAGAAATAGGCGACTCCTTCTCCCCAAGACCAGGTGCAAGCTACAGAGTACGGAGTACTACTACCAACAATGAACCACCCTGGGGCTTGTCGGGCCTAATTCTGCCCATGTTATAGTAGTATTGTATAGGACACTGTAATACCAGACATTTAGGCAAGATTGCCAGAGTGTATCCGTACTCGTACGAGTGTACATGGGGGACCCTTGGAGAACGGACCATCTCGTACTAGGGTTGGTCAAGAGAGAGAGAGAAATGAAATCAATTGATCCTCATAGGTACTCGTTAATACGCGGACATGCCCGACAGATCAGAGCAAGGCATTTCCTCCAGGTCCAACTCCGTACTCCGTACTCTACAGAGTATATGTACCACGGCCCACGCGTGAAATAAGTGCCGTCTCGGCTGTTGGACATTTTAACCCATGGGGGTGAGAGAGGGGGGGGGAGGACCGGACCCATAGATTGAAAGTCTCTCGTACCGGGTTCTACCTACTAGTATCAGCTGTCTTTTGTCTCTCTCTCTCTCCCTCTCTCTCCCTCTCTCCTTCAATTTACCCGCACCCGTAGAATCTGTTGGTTCCAAAATGTCATTCATCTTGTTGGTGGCGTTCCTTTTAGAGGTTCAATTGATGTATTTTACACCTCAATTGCTCCTAGTCAACTCCTCCTTAGTGGGTCGAGAAACCCGCCGGTCGGCCGACTGCGACCATTTTTTTCTTTCTTTTCTTTTTTTTCTCTTCTTTCTAGTTCTTGCCACACATTGAACACACGCCCCTCTTTGTATTATTTTCTTTCCCTTGTGCGTGTGTGTGTGTGTGTTCATTCATACATGTACTACGACCAACAACCGACACAACAAAAGGGGGTAGTAGTAGTATCACTTTGGTATGCCGATACCTTGCAGGTTTGCCTTGCCTTGAGCCGGTGGAGGGGGTACATGTACACACTCACTCACCTCAGAGTACACAGAGTACACAGACACTAAGAGCTGAAATGCCAGTGGTCGTTTCTGCACATCATGACGGGTGTAGACGCCAAGGAATGGTGTTGCGTGGCCCTGGCAAACAGGGCGGCAGGCAGACAGGCAGACAGGCAGGAGAGTGATGCTGTTCCCGTTGCCCCCCTGTTCTTGCTCGCCTTGCCAGCTGGTTAAACTGCCGGCAACGTGTTACACACATGATGCGCTTCTCACAGGCGTACTTGTTCAATTCGCACGAGTTGTCCATGGATCGTAGTCGTACACCTACAGTACACTAAGCGACTGCCGTAGAAGTTGGTCAAGACTCTGAGACATTTGGTGCCTGTTTTTCTCTTTCCCTCTCTTCTACTCCGTACTACTCCGTACTACGAGTACCAAGTATTACTACTTCTCTTTAATTGCAGGGGCAAATCTTGGTTAAAGGAAGAAATAGACAGTTCCAGGCTCGATCACTATTCATTAATCATTGGAACAAGTACTGACGACTGTTACTCCGTACACCAACATCCAACCTCTTAGCGAAATGCGGTCCGTTCAACCCCGCGCCAACAAGTCTCAACACTAGGACTTTTATTACGGGGTAAGGATGATCCAACCACGTTGTTCATGTTGCTTTTTGTTCTTGTGGATGGATGGTGCTTTCTTGTCCAAGATTTGCAGGGGAGGGGGTGAGCTAGGGAGGATCAATCGACGGGAGGGGGGGAGGGAAAGGAAAGTCAAATAACAGGAGAGAGAGAGAGAGAGGATATGGCATCTCGTGTGTGTGTATGTGTTCCTACTGGGCGAGCCAAGGGCAAGCTACATGTATTCATGACGCAGACTACCTCAGGTAACGTACGGCGCTAGATCCATCCTCTTTCCGTCGTCTGCGCGGCACCAACGGCACATACGCATCCTCTACAAGTACAAGGTATGGAGGGATTGGCTAACAGCACGAGATGAATATGCGCCGCGGCCAACCATGAGGTTAGGTCCTGCAGGACATGTCGTTTATATTTTTTCCAATCTTTTGCCTGACGTGGAGTGGCGTCTGTATCAGAGGTAGAGTATGAGTACTCGTACATCAATTGATGTATTGTAGGCTGCTCTGATGGGATAAAGACAAAGGACATACTTGGTACACTGAGCAGTGAGCAGCCACTTGGCCTGTGATTAGGCTAGACTGCCGTCATACCAGTTGGTTCATCATGTTGCTGATTATAGCATCACCGGAATGGCGAATGTCATGTAATGCATGCAATAGTCATATAACACATCTGTACTCGTACTCTATACTACCAGTGTCACTCGTAGTACTATGACACTACCCAAGTTATAATTACCGTATTGTACCCTCCATGCGCCATGCGGTGGTGAGTGGATAATGGAGAACAAGTTAGCCTGGATATGTACTCGTACGAGTTATCCCGGAGGATGACCATTTTCAGTCATGACCAGCACTTGGCATTTCGGAGCCTGCTATTTTAATAATCCAGAACGGCATAGTAGTAGTTTAAAAAAACAATAGTTAAGCCGTCCGTCCGTCAATAATAAAACCCGTCGGGCCTCCGAAGCACAGCCACAGCCACGAGAAACACAAGCAGGGGGGGCATGGAAAAGACAGAAAAAAATGGCCCACTAGGTCCTAGCACTCGGGACAGGAATTAAAGTCTCTACCTCTTTTTTTCTTCTCTCGGCACTCCTTGAAGCAGGGCATGATTGGCACTTGTCATCTTGGGGTGCATGTAGGAGTACTCGTGGTGGTAATACTTGTTGTCGTATGGATAACCATGCCCTTTGACAAAGGCAAAAGACATCATTGTACATGTACAGGATATGCGTGTGTGACGACGGTAGGACTACTAATGGCTATCGCTTACCAGTTAAACCGCCCCCTCCTTGTGCTCACTTATGATAGTCGGTCCTATCCGATAGGGGACATGATGTGTGTTGCATCGGCATCGGCGCCAACCAAGGGAAACCGATCAATAGGATGTAGTTTTACCTACGGAGGTGTATTCACCTTCTTGTAGTTGACTAGGTTTTGCATTGTCGGTTCGCCAAGCACACGTGTTGGTTGTTGGCATGGTGGTGAGAACGGAGTACGGAGTACAGGTGAGCAAGTATTTCACTACATGCATTCTATTCTGTACTTGTACCGCGCGGTATAGATTGACTTGTCTCCGGCACATTAACCTGGCATGCATAGTAAGGATATGAGAAGGACAGAACCAACAGCGAGAAACATGGAAAGAATGAGAGAAAAAAAAGAGGAACGGGGGGGG
>FYEV01001800.1:213502-235088 GCA_900188565.1 Geosmithia flava
CCCCAACCAATATACACCCCCCTCCTCCTTCATTTACGGCCTGTGTTCGGTCTTCCCCAAGGGTCCGTCTCTGATCTACAGATAATACCGACTGCTGTCACAAAAGAGAGAGAGAGAGAGAGTACATCTAGTAAAATCTACGGAGTACTATTACTACTACCTCTACTCCGTACTCCTACTCGTACTACTACTACTTCTCTCTTTCTTCCCCAATCCTTCTCATCTTCCTCGTCTCTCGTTCTTTCCTTCCTTTCCCTTGATGTCTCACCTTCCTCTTGTTACTACACAAAACAACTCTTCCAACGACATCATCTCTACAACTCACCCTTCTGCTCACTTCCTCTTCAACAAACTCATACACTCCTAGTACGAAGCAGTAGTACTACAACTACAACTACAACCTCCAACTTCCTATATAAGCGCCCAATGTATCGAAACTGTTAGGTGATCATCCAAGTAGTTGGTCATTACCCGATAATCCTCCTAGTTGTCGTCATTCTTTTTTTGCACAAGCTGCGCCCGTCCAGTGACTGCATCTGCAAGGACCAGAACGTCTGGCCACCTGGCCGCCTTTAACGGCCAACAACCATCATCCTTCTTTGGTACCCTCTCTCTGGCCCCCCCCATAGACCGGACAGAGCTGGAAGGAGAGAACAAACCGACCCTTCTTCTTCACTCTTCTCACCTTTTAAAAAAAAAACGCACTCACACATCTCGATGGGGCCTTCACCAGCTATCATCGATCCTGGTCAGCGCTCGCTTCATCCGGCCACTCCGCCTGACCTGGCGAGCCCCGGTGCTCCGACTTTCGCCTCTCCGCGCTCAGAGGTCGCCTGGAACACCAACATCAGCAGCATCAGCAGCAGCAGCACATCATCACGACCTCTGGCCTCCCCTCCAATGTCCGACTATGAAAAGGCCCCGACCACGGCCATGCCTGGTGACTTGAGGGGCGTCGCCGTCGCCGCCACTGATGCCACATCCGCATCCGCATCCAGCTCTGGTCTCCCCTCCGTCTCTCACTCCCACCATGGCGGCGGCCACACATCTTCGTCATCGTCATCACACCAGCAACTTCCATCGCTGAGCAGCCTGTTTGGTCCCTCCACCGCACGACCGCCCATGCAGTCGCCCATGTCCGAGCACAGCGGATCCCTCGCCGCCATCTCACCACTCGACCGTCCTCGCGTCGTCTCCAGCAGTGCCCGCTCCCACCACCACCACCACGGAGAGTCTTACTTCCCGCCTACCCTTTCACCTCCCGTCTCCCAGCCCCGAAGCTCCTACGACTTCAAGTTCGAGGCCGATCGGCCATCTCTCCTCGGTGGACCGCGATCCGCCGGTCTCGCCTCCCCCGGGTTTCGTCCCCTCAACCATGCCCAGCACCACCAGCACCGCACTCCTCAGGAGCCGGAAACTAACCAGAGGTGGTCGCCGCGTCAGGAGGCCGCGAGGAGCGAGTACACCCTCGAGTCTCGCAGCCCGGGATACCCCCAGGCTCGCGACCACTTCAGACTCCGCTTCCCTACGCACCAGGACGTCTCTTCTCACAGCTCTCACAGCCCCACCGACCGCGGAAACTCAGCAGCAGCAGCAGCAGCAGCAGCAGCAGCACCCGTTCTGCAGAACTCCCCCTCGGCAACGACAACGGCCAACCTTCCCGGCTCTGACGGCGTGACCAGGAAGGATGGGCTCGGCCCCAAGATCTGGACAGGCACCCACTTCCTGCCCCGATATGTCCGCTCCGCCGATGTCCCCGGCGAAGGACTGTGCTACTTTTACGATGACGGCAGCCACTGCAAGACCGTCATCGACGGAGAGATTGTCAATGCCCACTGGGGCGTGACCAAGGCGGGCAAGCCGCGGAAGAGGCTGGCCATCGCCTGCGTGACCTGCCGCGAGAAGAAGATCAAGTGCGACCCGGACTACCCTCGCTGTGTTCAGTGTGAGAAGTTTGGTCGCGTGTGCAAGTTCAAGAATGCGTACGTAACAGCCAAACACGCCAAGCTGCAAGAGGCGGGATCCCACTTCAAGAATGTTGGTTATTGGAACCAGGTGAACTGATTCGTCTTTCTCCCCTTTTTTTTATAGTCCAAGAGGAGGGCACAATGGATCCCCATCCACACCACTGGCCGAGTTTGACGACGGTCGCAAACCGACTCCTTCTTCAACCGCGACGACAACGACGACGACGACTACCACGACGAGAATCAACGACTTTCAAAGGCCCGAGAGCCACGGCAACTCCCCCAGGTCCCCCGTCGGCCGGACTTCGTCTATGCGCCAACCACCGTCCCCGCTAGAAGGAGGATCGAGCAAGCGAATCAAGCTCGAGCGTAGCGTCGAGCAGCCGTACGCACCCAGGACCGAACCCTCGCCCATCATGTCGCGCCCCATGGACCGCACCAAGTCGCACATGTCGACGACGACGAATCATCTGCCACCGCCTCCCCCGACGACGACGGGCCGCATCTCCGAAGACGACCTGAGCCGAGCGTGGAGGACGGACCCGTACGTCACGGACCCGCAGTCGACCAACGCCGTCGTCGCGCAGTTCTTCGCCCACATCAACAGCACCATGATCCTGCAGCTTCTGCCCGAGCAGGCCACCAAGACATGGGTGACGGACTCGGCTCACCGCAGGTCGCCCGAGGACCTGATGCTCCTGTACAGCATCCTGGCCGTCGGCATGGCGCTGTCAGGAGGGCCCAGGCACATCGCCTTTGAGTACGCGCAAGTGGCGCACTACGCGCAGAGGGTGACACCAGCCAGCTGCCTCCAGGTGGCGCAGACGCGGGTCCTGCTCGCCGTGTACTACATGTCCGTGTCGCGGCTGGTGGACGCCACCGAGGTCATGTCGGCCGCCACGGCGTCCATCAACCACCTCCAGCTGAACCTGGAGCTGGAGAAGACCAACGACGCGACCATGACGTCGTACCCGCTCGGCCTGAGCAGGGCGGGCTACTGCGAGGCGCGCCGCCGCACGCTATGGTCTTTCTTCATGCTGGAACGTCTGGACGGTCGTTTCCCTGAGCGCATCGTCACCGTCAACCCCGAGGATGTGTACATCCGCCTCCCCGCGGACCGATACATCCTCGAGAGCCAGGTGGAGAACCAGTCACCCTTCTTCAACCCTCTGCAGCTCAGCATGACGAGGTCGCAGGACCAGCCGCAGGAGGTAGACGCCTACCTGGTGGAGATGGTGCACCTCTGGGCCGAGTGCCAGTCGTCGCTGTACAGGCTGGTCAACCGGCCCATCTCAGCCGAGACGGAGGCGTCCAAGATCCACGCGCTCGTGGCGGCCCTCGAGTCGTGGCAGTCCGTCCTGCCCAGCAGACTGGTTTTCGCGAGGGCCAACCTCGACGCGGCAGCACAGTCCGGGCAGGCCGGCTCCTTCCTGGCCATGCACCTCCTCTGCAACCACGCCATGATCAAGCTGAACCGCCACAGCAGGGCACCCGGCCAGCTCCCCGCCGAGACGAGGACGAGCCACCTGCGTCGGTGCTACGACTGCGCCATGACCACGGTCGACATGGCCGAGATGGTCGACAGCGTGCTCCGCTCGCGCCGCATGACCCTCAGCATGCCCTTCCCCATGATGTCGACGGGCGTCGCTGAGGCGGTCGACGTGCTCAGTGCCACGCAGCCTCTCTCGTCCGTGGGCAAGGTCATCGACTACGTGCGCCTCGTGAAGCCCCTCGTTGACATTATGTGCGGCGTGTGGGACGGTGCGCGGGACGTACAGCTCGCTATCGATCAGCGTCTGCATCAGCTCTGCATGGTCAGGGATCAGGCGTCGCGCGCTCCTAGTCCGCTCGATGCTTTCCGCATCGTGTCTAAGCTCGAGGAGGGGAAGGGTGAGGCGTACTTTTGGGAGATGAAGGAGCCTATTCTAAAGTTGTATGCGCGGAAAATGGATATGATTTATCCTGCTTCTGTTTGAGGGGGGTATATATCTTGTATATTTGGGAAGAACTTCTTTTTTTTTTCTTTCTGCTGCATTGTTTAACGGAGTTTGCTTTTGGGGGTTATTCATGTATTGGAACACTTATGATTTTCTTTTTTTCGGAAAATACCACGAGATTTAAAGCGTTAGTTGGAATGGGGATTCAAGGTAGCGATGGGTCTTGAGGGGATGAATGAACCATGGATAGTATATAGGATACCAGGCAACTGGATGCATTTATATTGAATTTTCAAACCAAGTATGAATATTTAAACGTGGTTGTCATCGTGCTGGTGATTATACATGTAACGACGTGTGGTTATGATGATGGTGATGGTGGTGAGAGTACTGCAATATTTGGCGTGGCCCACATATAGGTTAAGCTGTACATTGAAATTCACACTTGGTCATATCAACGACGCTTGAACTCACCATAAACTTGACCAAAACACACAACATGGCAGGATTCCCAGATAAGCCAGCATCACAACTAGTAGGCTCCAATGGTACACACAATCCTTCTTCTTCTTTTTCATCTTCCAAACACCGAATATAAATGACTAACCGTCTCCCCCAGGCCCCGTCCACGCCGTGTCATACTCTGCCTCACCAGGGACATATATCCTGACGGGCTCAGCAGACAGGACAATCCGGCTATACAACCCATTCCCCAGCACCAGCCAAGCACGACCATCCAAGGATGGAACCAGCAGCAGCACCGCCAAAGACCAGACCCTCCCAGAGGGGAGGCTAGTGCAGACGTACCAGGCCCACGGGTACGAGGTGCTAGATCTGTGCGTGTCGCACGACAACGAGCGGTTCGCCAGCTGCGGCGGCGACCGCACAGTCTTCCTATGGGACGTGACGAGCGCCACCACGACACGACGCTTCAGCTCCAACGGCCACGGCTCACGGGTCAACTGCGTGCGTCTGGCAGGAACGGGCGGGTGTCTTGTCGTCAGCGGCGGTGCCGACACGACAGTGCGGATGTGGGACACGCGGAGCAGCAGCGGGCGACCGATCCAGGTCCTCGACGAGGCGCGCGACGCCGTCACCTCCCTCGCCGTGCACGACGAGACCGTGGTAGCGGGCAGCGTGGACGGCCGCGTGCGGTCCTACGACGTGCGCACGGGACGCGTGACGACCGACGTCGTCGGGGCCAGCGTCACCAGCCTCAGTCTCACGAGAGACGCCAAGACCCTCCTGGTGGGCAGTCTGGACAGCAGGCTGCGTCTGATGGATCGGGACACGGGCTCTTGTCTGAGGGCCTATTCGCACCCGGAGTTTAGGAATACCGATCTGCGCGTGCAGTCTATGCTCGGCGCGGGGGAGAAGTACGTCGTTGTCGGGGACGAGGCCCCGTCGTCTGAGATGGGCGGCGCTGCTGATGATGGGAGGGTCTGGGTCTGGGATCTGCTCAGCGCTAAACTCGTTGCTAGACTGGCTGTTCCTTGGGGGGCCGCCCCGCGGAAGAAGGCCGTCGGGAGGGATGGTAAGGAGAAGGCTAGGACGAATGTCGTCAGTTGTATGGATTGGAGGGAAGGAGGCTGGGGAGATCAGTTTTGTGTCGGGGCGTCGTCTGGTGTTGTCACTGTGTATGGTGCTCTATGATTTTGTTTTTCACTTTTCTTCTTTTTGCATGTCTCTTGAGTTTGTCTGATTTGTATATATATATATATATATTATGCTGCGCCGGCGCCTTTCATTTCCCAAAAAAAAAGTCGAAAACGCTGTTTCGCCTCTATTTATTCATTTATTGTATATATACACCTTGTCTTTGTTGTTGTTGTCAAGGATAATAGGTATAACACCATCCCCGGAAACCGACCCAAATATTGAAACCCATGAATTTACACCTCCTTTGATAATATCACGAAAAGAAAAACACAGAACCAAAAAAAGAACAGTCGTCATTCGTCAACCCAGGCCGGCATTCTTGAACCATACCGGTCGGCAGTCATCGCGGTGAAGCCAGGCCTCACCATCTGTTAGACGACCTGTCACGCAGCCATGACACTTGGGCGAGTTGGGGCAGTTGAAGAAGGGGATGTGCTGGTAACCGATATCACGGAACCTACGTCGGACATGTTAGCAGCTGAGTGGTGGAATGGAAAGGTAGAGGAGAAGGGAAATTTACCAGTGAATCTTGCTGGAATCCTCAAACAGACCCAGGGCAATACTGTGGACGGGAGCATCACCCCATCGCTCGTAGAAGAAACCTCCGGCGCGGTCGAGGTGGTTAAAGTAGTCCTCGTAGGCCTTTCCGCGCCAAAACTCCATGTCGCCAACCTCAAAGTTGCTCCAGAAGTGGCAGGTCGAGTAGCCCTGGGCGCGGTGGTTGTTCTCGGGTCGGTGGGTATCGTCGGTGACCCAGCCGACGGCGTTGTTCTCGTCGAGGTGCTCCGGGTGCTTCTCGAGGAACTTGACCGTCTCGGGCCACAGGGTGGGCAGGGTCCTGGGGTCGTCGTAGAGGTTGATGGTGAAG
Source organism: Geosmithia flava (assembly GCA_900188565.1). NCBI lineage: Eukaryota > Fungi > Ascomycota > Sordariomycetes > Hypocreales > Bionectriaceae > Geosmithia > Geosmithia flava. Next base: position 219,934 of record FYEV01001800.1, read on the forward strand.
CCGTACGTCTTGTTGTTGTCGTACATGTAGGCAAAGACATCATAGTCGACGTCGCAGAAGAAGTGGACGTTGGGCTCGACGCGCCAGTAGTAGCGCGTGTCGCGGAGGGCAGGGTGCTTGTAGAAGAGGCCGCTGTTCCACCGGCACATCTGGTGGTACGACATCTTGCTGGCGTACTGGACGCCCTTGGACTCGAGGACCTTGGCGGATTGCTGGAACGTCTTGTCGTCGATCCAATCGGGCTTATCCCAGTGCTCGTTGGGGATGATTTCTACAGAAAAGGGTCTCTTGTCAGCATCTGAAGGAGGGGCTCGCAGGAGCAACAGTAGCTTGGAGGGTATCCCTACCATAGTTGCACTTGGCCTTGGTCACGGCAGACGTCTTCTTCTTGAACTCTTCGGTGAAGGGGACGTCGTTGAAAAAGGTCCACGGGTAGTTGAACTTGGAGTTCCACGTGCGCTCCAGGTCAATCATGGACGAGACCATGTCGTCGACCTCCTCGTTGCGCACGAGGGCCAGCAGCGTGGCATCGATGCGGGCCGGGTTCTTAGCATCGGGGGCGTAGCGTTCGGACGTGCGTCTCAGTGTTCCCTTTGGCTCGTATGTGGCTGTGAGGGGACGAAATCCCAGTGTTAGCCAGGCAGTATTGCTGGGAGGAAGCTATCGTCACCACTTACGATCAAGGTTGGGGTCGCGTTCAAAGTTGATGTAGCGGTCGCCGGGGCCGTGGAATTCGGGAACGGGCTTGAAGACTTGGTAGATCAGGAAGCACCAGAGCAGGACGGAGCCTACAATGAGCGCCCGTACAGGTCGTGCTATAGTCATGATGGGGAAGGTGGGCGCGTGGTCGGTGATGGGGGGACGTATCGAATTACGTCAGTGGCCCATGAGAAGACGAAGGGGGCGGTTGGGAATATAATGGCAGCAAAGTCGAGGACGCGTATCTTTAGGAGAATCAAATCATGATTTCCAATGCTGAAACATCGATCGAAGGATTCGGCCGACGAGGGGAGGAAGGTGATGATGGACCGTGGGTCCGGCGAATCGATGACGAACTGCGTTGGTGACAGTGGCAGCAGAACCAGGGGGGGGTTGTAAATCAAGAACGAAGAAAGAAGAAAAAAAGGAACAGAAAAGTGAAACGAAAACACGCCCAAGTTATTGATTTAGCATTGATGATAATAATAACAGCTTTGTCAATAAGAGTTCAGGAACCTGTTTTCTGAGAGCCCCCCCCCAAAAGGTAGAGGGAGCAATGTTTTTCCGGCCCGCGACATACGAAATTGGTGACGGTGGCTGTGATAAGAGCATGCTTAACAGTATATGTAATAACGGAAGCTTGAAAGGAATAATACTGCAGATATCCAATGAGGGGGGGGGAGTATATAGAGGCATATGGTAGCTACGGAGTAATAGTACTAGCAGTAGGAGCTTTCGGGATACGAGCACTTGCATACCAGCATCTACAGATATAAGCGCCCTCCAGCCCGTACAAGTGGGTATTCCGCCCTGGACAGCCGTCACTGAAGCTTGTCGCCGCTTGAAAGCCAAGTCTTGGAGCATGGATGCTGTGTGGAGCTTAACGGCCGTCGTTATTGCCAAGGAAGAACGAGCCGTAGGGACCTAGATTGAGGGATGTCGACAGTGGCAGAATGGTAGCACAGAGCTCCGATATTTTGAATGCCACAGTTCACACCGCCACATCTGAGTTTTGGGAGCTTTCCGCCGTGGGCTTTCCTGCGGCGGTGCCACCGTGGATGGACGCCACAGAGTACTCTGTACTCAGCCCTGTAAGTGGCAGTCCGCATCACTCACTAGATCACTCCATTTTGTCGATGTGCCCAAAGTCTCTCTCTGTTTTTTTTTTTTTTTTTTTTTTTTTCCACCTTTAAGGAGATCATAGGACTGACACCTGAAATCCTGCCCTTTATATTCATCGTCACATGTATTTTGGCTCCTTCAATAGGACCAGAGCAATAAGGCGTCCACTAGCGGTACATGCGGGTGAGGTGCCCGCTGAAAATACCCGCTGCAACGCTCATTGAAGGCGCTGTAACGCTCGCCGGTACAGGACGTCTAAATATAGTGGCAGCGTACAACGCGTCTCCAGACTCAAGACGACAAACTACGTAAATACACAACACACAACTCCAAACTCCATCGCCTGATATGGAAAGATAATGGCGTTTGCTGCAAGGCTCGGTGGCATCGTTGATGACCTGGTTCAATCCACAACCGGTCTGTCTGCGAGCAAGGACTCCACCGCCTTCGAACGCACTCGCCAAGGCGTCCTCACCAGGCTCAAGTCACACTCATTCCTGCGTACGAACCAGTTTGATGTGGCCAACCGCCTAGATGGACTGGAGGAGCGCTTCCGCGTAAACCACCGTGACGGCCTGGCTGATGCCCTTCGTCAGAGTCTGGACACGCTCGAGGAGACATGGCCCTCCAAGTGGAATCCCGACATACTCCACCTGCTCCTGGAGCTGTCGGACCAGCCCACCTTCAAGACGAGGTTGGCCGATGTCGAGGCTCTGAATCCGCCGCCGGAGGAGGCACCGGAGAACCTCAAGTGGGAGACTGTGGCGAAAGAGGATGGATGGGACGACGACGACGATGCCGCTCTGTGGAAGACGATACGGTACGCCGACAGTAGTTCGGAGGATGACTACCTGTCCGGTGACGGTTCTGAGGATGAAGTGTCAGCCACGACAGACTCAGGAGACGGCGATGCCGTGGGAAGGACGGCAGAGGACCTCATTATCAGACCAGACGACGAAGATCTGCTCCAGGCTATTCGCCAGGCCCAGCAGTGGCGCATCGCGAAGCCGTCTACCGACGCGCTAGGCCACGCGCGCAAGACGGCCGTTAGCGAGCTCCAGGTTGTTCGTGAGGTGCTATTCATGCTCCAGGGCCTCGACACCACCATCTTTGACGCCCGGTGCAACCCGCTGCCCTCCTTTCAGACCCGCCACCTTCTTTGGGACACTCACAGGGCCTTGGTTAACACCTTCACTGAGACGGGCCGCTTATTGCGTCGCCTGCGCAAGTTTGCTCAGGACAACCCCGACGCCTCTCATCTCCAAGCCTTTCAAGATTGCGTCGTGTCCCGTCTGTCTAGCCTGGATATCCGCCTATCTGATATGCACTCACGCCTTGCCTCGCCCCCCACCACTGGAACTACAGACGCCCCCGTCGTGGCGAGTCTCATGGCGTTGCGCACTGATGTAGCCCCCTGGACTGAGCCCCTGTGTACACTGTCGGCCATTATTGCTCGAGTCGGCCAGGAGCACGACCCAGGACCCTTCCGCTATCTCGAGCTTCTCTACGACGAGGCCAACCTCATGCAGCTGAGCGGCAAGCCCGATCTGTACGAGTTCCTTGCCCGCATCTTTGTCGAGTGCTTCAACGTCTACCTCCGTCCCGTGCGCCTGTGGATGGATGAGGGCAAACTATTACGTGATGACAAGATGTTCTTTGTCTACGAGGCCGCCCGCGACACAGCCTTGAGTGAAATATGGCGCAGCCGGTTCCATCTCCGTCTTACCCCCGACGGCAGCCTACATGCTCCCGCCTTTCTTCGTCCCGCCGCCTCCAAGATTCTCAATGCCGGCAAGAATCTTGTCGTCTTGGCCCGTCTTGGTATGGCGCCCACAAGCACCACCAGCCGGCAGCATGGCGCAGATCTCGGCTATGATACCATCTGTTCTCCCGGCTCCGAACTAGCTCCCTTCTCCTACCTCTTTGCCACGGCATTTGACCGCTGGCTTGAGAACCGATATAGCGCCACGTCTACGACTCTTCGCGATGCCCTGTTTGGCCAGTGTCGTCTTGTTCAGTCCCTCGAGGCTCTTCAGCTCCTGTATCTCATGTCAGACGGGTCTGCGGCCTCTGGATTCTGTCAGGATGTCTTTGAGCGCATCGACGGGCTGGACCCGCGGTGGCACGACGGCCCGGCCCTCACGGCCATAGGCCACGAACACTTCCCCCAGATCGACGCGAACCGGCTGCTCGTCAGCGTGGCAGACGCAGGGCAATCCGTAGGCCTGGCACAAGTTAGAGATCGCGTTCAGACCGGTCTCCCGCACGTGCGTCTGGCGTACCGCCTCCCCTGGCCCATCCAGATGGTTCTCTCCCTCGGAGCCGAAGAGCAGTACCAGGCCGTCTTTACGCTACTCCTGCAGCTCCGTCGCGCCACGTACGCCCTCCATCGCCCGCGCGTACTGGACGGCTACTGGACGGACCACGAGCGCTGGCCCGAGAGAGCCATATACTACCTCTGTCGCAATAAACTCGTGTGGCTCTGCGCTACTGTACAGACATACCTGGCCACGTTTGTCCTGACGCCGTGCACCGCCCAGCTGCGCCGAGATCTCCTCGATCGCGACCACGGCGCTGCCAACGACGTCGACGCCATTGCCGCCGTTCACGACGTCTTCATCAAGAACGTCGTCGATCAAGCGTGCCTGGGCTCCCGCCTCACTCCCATCCGCCAATGCATGCTCGACATCTTCGACCTGGCTGTACGGCTCGAGCAGCAGCACGCGACGCCGCCGTCGTCAGATTACTACGTCGCTATCAATGCCGAATTTGACAAGAACCTGCGCTTCATGGGCAGCGGGCTGCGCAGCGTGGCCAGGGCCAGCACCGACGTCTCGGCCGCCAAATGGGACACCCTCGCCGAGATGCTACAGACAGCTACGTGATCTCGTTATTCTTTAGTATGCTTTTTGAGGTTTCCGATCTCATTTATATTACTGAGCTGTCGTCTGAGCTGTGGCCTCGGCCTGGGCCTGGTCTCCGGGCCACCCGCTGTTCAACCTCTCGGCGAAGAACTTCATGATGGGCACCATCTCGTCCCTGTTGCGGGGCATATCCACGCCCTTGCGGTCGTAATTGCCGACGCGCACATTGTCAAACTGCTTTTTGACAGCATCCTCGTCCTCGACCTGCACGACGAGCACCTCTGTGGCGCTCTTCTTCCCTGTCTTCGACGCCATGGACGCCGGCATAGATCCTCCGATAGACACGGCGCCCTTGAACGTCTGGTTCTTCTCGGCCAGCTTGGCGGCCAGTCCGAGTGCCAGCGTCCCTCCCTGCCCGAAGCCAAACAGGAGCACGTCGCTCGTCTCCCATCCGCACTCCCCGATGATGACCTTTCCCAGAACTTCGTCCATTATGACCTTCTCGGCGTTGACGAAGCCCGCGTCGTCGTCTAGGTCGCCTGTGGCCTGGTCGATGATCAGGTCGTCGCCCCAGTGGAAGCCCTCGACTCCTAGGCCCAGCGAGTCGGGCAGACGGGTCGTCCCGCGCACGGTCACGGCCATGACGCCGGGGAGGTTGGTCGAGGGCGCGAAAGCCGAGAAGTTGGTGTGTGTGTCGCCTAGGCCGTGGAACACGAGCATAAGAGCTGTTGTCGACTCGGGCGGCGAGGGGAAGTGTAGCTTGTGGGGGACCGTGGCCTGTAGGTCGGCGAAGTCGGATTCTGCGGGGACGCGAGGCGGCATTTTGGATTTGTCGGTGGGGAGTATGTAGTAGAATAAAACGAAAAGAAAAAAAAAATATGACAATAAAATGCGGCGCTGTATATTTTCCGGTTGGTATGTAATGTTGGAGCTGAGTTGGTGTTGATGCTGAGGTCAAGTTTGCTGGCGCAGCAGCTTTATGAGGTAATGTGGGGGTGAGGGGCAGGTTGCGCTAACAATTTGCATGTGCGGCATTGTCTCAAAAATCAACTGTAGCTGTATTCAATTGTATGGACAATGTAAATAAAAAGGCATAATTCAATAATTCGGAAAATAACCCAGGCATCCAATCTAGGCCGTTTAAAACGAGAAAAAACTCCGATATATATCTAATAAATAGACGGAAAAAATAGACTCAGAAACAATAAACACATTCAAAAAAAATCAACGGCGTCGTCCCTTTACGACAACATCAGATGGTACATCTCTAGCTTTAATCTTGGAAGGCCCAGGCTTCATGGTGACCCATTCACCCTGGGCAGTCCACGTGCCAGCCTTGGTATAGTCTCCGGACGAGGAGCCGTCCATAAAGGCGAAGCGGAAGTACTCGGGGACAACGAGGTCAGCATCCCTCTGCCAGACGAAGCTGTCCTCCTGGCCGACCGAGTCGTCAAAGTAGGAGCGGAAGCGCTCGACGTCGTTGACAAGGATGCTAATGCCGTCGAACTCGGACTTGGCCACGCCGCCGGAGGGAGCGTCCCACGTGAATGTGATGTTGGACGAGGCGGTCCCGGCCGTGCTGTTGGCCAGGGCTATGGTGGGGGCGGGGATGGTGGGCAGCTCGGTGCCGAGCTGGGCGTCGCCCTGGAGGTCGTCGGGCGTCTGGAGGACAGAGTCGAAGCCCCATCGGGCGATGCCGTTGATGAACAGGCCGACCAGGAGACCCTGGTATACGAGGGAGGGACGCATCTGCATGCTCGTGCCGGGCAGGAGCAGCAGCGCGAGGATGTAGTGGTGGATGCGCAGGTCCAGCCCGGGCAGGAGGAGAGCGATGACAATGGCCCCGATGAATAGGGCATATAGCTTAATGTAGCGCCGGAAACGGCCCTCCTGTCGGAAGAACCATACCTGCGAGGCGACGATGACGGTGAGCACGATGACGATGATGGACAGCGCTGCCTTCGCACCGGGCTGCTGCTCGAGGTCGTGGCCCGTCAGACGCTGGATGGGGATGAAGTCCAGCGTGTAGTTGTCCAGCGCGCCGACCCAGCAGGGACCGACCCAGAGGATCGCCTTCTCGAATTGGGCTGTCAGCCCGCCCATGGTGCGCTTGATGCCCATCTTGTCGTAGATGACCCAGGCGCAGAACATGGCCGGCAGGAATTTTCCAAGGATGTTAGAGAAGAGGCTGGCCACGGAGCTGTATGATGGCGTGTCAGTGGCCATGCCCACTGTCCAGAACATCATGACAAAGTTGCCGAAGAAGAATAGGGGGGCGGAGTCAGTGAAGACGGACAGCACGGCCGACCAGACGGTTGAGATGGCTAGTAATGACCAGCGCATGTCCTGCGCGCGGCACTGGATGTCGGGGACGAAACGGAATGTCAGCGGGAAGTACGAGTCGAAGCCCAGGCTGTCGATGCCGTTGCGATTCGATGCGTCGTACGACTTCCTCTCGCCGATGAGCTCGACAACGCCGCACCCGCCGTGCGCATTGTCAATGATGCCCGCGTGGATGGCGGCGCCGCAAATATACGAGTCACCGCGGTAGTATGTCTCGCCGTCGGTCGGTCCGCCGACCACAATGGACCGGTAAATTGCCTCCTGGTCACCCACGGCATGAGGGTTGAGAACGTGATAGCTGTCGCAGCTGCCCTGGCAGCGGAAGGGGAAACCGCTGCTGTTGAAAGGGCGACAGTCGTTTCCGTCGATTCCGCACCCATTGCCCGAGCTCCAGTATGTGGTGCCGCAGCTAATGTCCTGGGGCGTGCCCCAGCCGGGGATCTCGGTCGACACGGTGCTCGCCCGCTTGACAAGCGTAAATGTGATGATCCACAGGGAGAAGTAGACGAAGATGAGCCAGCCGCGCTGCTTGCGCTTCGGCAGGAACCGGTCCACCAGGTACAGCGGGAACTGCTGGACAATGGGGAAGAAGGGCGTGATGCGGTAGGGCTGCGGGTTCGGAGGGCCCCAGGACCACTTGTTGACTGCCCTGGCGACGCGACGCACGCTGTACGGCACCCATTTCCATCGTCGAGCCGACCTCTCCTCCTGGAGGAATCGCGGCGTCGAAATGCCGCTTCCACTGCCTCCGGCGCCGTTATGGCCGCTCGAATTGTCGTCTACCACCTCAAGAGGGCTTGTCGATCGGTCGGGTCCGGAACTGGCGGAAGAGTCGCCCGGGCTGTCGCGGCGGGTGGTGACGTTCACGACATTCTTGGAGTCGTCGCTGTCGGTGTTGTTCGTCGTGCTCTCGAGTGGTGCGTCTGGGTGCTGATGGCCTGCATCATCGTCAATTGTTGCATCGTCGACCCCTCCGCTGCCTCCGTCATTAACCGCGCGGCCTGGCCGGGCGGTTTCGTCGTCGTCTCGATGGTCCGGATCGGTCATGAGGGGCACGTTCTCGTCATGTCGATGGTTGACCATGACGGAAACTATATTGCGTCGTCACCTTTCTTTACTACTACTACTCGTCCTCTCTCTCTTTCTCTCTCTTCACGGCCAACAGTGGAGTGTGATTGATGGATGCTTACGACTCGTATCCATGCGCCCCGGGCGATCTGTTACAGGAAACTGTCTCATGTTGTACCTTGTATTCAACTCTCACGGCGGTTCAGACCAAGAAGTCCCGCGAGGTACAAAGACGCTAACACGTGGGTCCTCGGGGGGCGAGGGAAGGTGCATCTCGTGTCTGAATAGGGAATGGTCGTCAGGTGTGCATTAGTCGAGCAAATTCGCACATGCACACACTACAACTGGCGAGTTTTCGCATTATTCACACATGCATCGCGCAACATTTGCACACCTGTTCTTTCTCGACTTCACACCCAACTTCTTCCTCAATCAACGACATGAGACAATGTCAGGGAATGGCCGCTTGCCTCACCCGTTGAACGGGACTTCGTACTAATATTTCTGGTAAACGAAACGAGTCTGCATATAGCTCACTCGACCTCTCGTCCCCACCGTACCAGCACCGAGTGCACGTGAGAAATTCGTCTCTGGCCAAACGCCACTACTCGCTGCCGCTTGGTACAGAGTCATACCAAGATGACGGCTGTCGACCAGACAGACTCGGAGATGGCATCGTCACAGAGGGCATTTAAGACCCTGTTTGCGACAGAAAGTGGTCATGAGTGTGCCGCAAGGTTGGGCCGTCTCTCGCTTCCGGGTCGCAAGACGATAGATACGCCCAACTACACAGGCTTTGCATCACGAGGCACCATACCTCATCTGACACCCGATGTCATATCGAAGCATTCTTCTCTGCCATCTGCCTACATGGCTCTCGAAGACTGTATGTGAAACAGAATCATTATGGATACCTTGGCCTACATTCACGTCGTTCTGGCTGACACTTGATATGTAGTCTTGGACAAGAAGGACCCGCCGATACTCAAGACACCGGCCAAGGATGCGTTGCACGCATTTACCGCTTTCCCGTCCGACATTTCCGTCATCATGGGAGCGCGACGCGTGCCTGCCGTTGTACCTCCTGCGGGGAATACAGCCAAGAACATTGGTATCTATACGTCGACGGGCTTCTCCTCCATCACTGTGCCCAAGTACGTCTCGGCCATTAAGAAGCTGCAACCCGACATTGTCATCCCACTAGCAGAGATGCTTCACACGAGTCCCAACCCCGTAGCCAAGAAGCAGCTCAGGATGGCTGAACGCACCGAGGAATGGGTTGACGAGTTCTTTGGCCTGGTGGACACTACAGCCACAGACATATCAGTGTTTGCACCTATACCACCTGTCGAGTATCCTATCCAGTGGAGCTACCTGAACCATCTGTCAGAAGACCTTGCAGAGAACCTGTCCGGGCTGGCAGTATACGACGTGAACATTCTTCCGGAACTTGCCGCCTACAAGCCTCTAGCACGACTGCCCAGGCTCTCGCTTGATATTCCCCAGACACCCCAAGCTATTCTTCGACAGATACTGCTGGGCGTGGACATGGTCTTGATTCCGTTTGTAAACAGCACATCTGACTCTGGAGTCGCCCTGACATTCACACTCAGACCGACGAGCCCCGACGCCGTCGCCGATGGACACGTCCTACCCCTCGGCATGGACATGTGGTCAGAAGAGCACAGCACGTCGCTTGCACCACTGGTTGAGGGATGCCAGTGCCACACTTGCCAGCGCCACCACAGGGCCTACGTGCACCACCTGCTCAGCGCTAGGGAGATGCTGGGCTGGAACCTGCTGCAGATTCACAACCACCACGTCGTCAACGAGTTCCTGGCAGCCATCCGCGAGACGCTACGGAGTGGTGGTGGGGCGGATACCGGGACGTCGGCGCTGGAGGCCGTGAGCCGCCATTTTGCAGCGTCGTATGAGCCGGAGCTTCCCGAGGGGACGGGACAGCGGCCCCGAGCACGGGGATACCACTTCAAGAGCCAGGCTGGACAGGAAAAGTACAACAAGCCATCATGGCAAGACTTTGGCGGCATCGAGCCGGAGCAACAGGTCAGCGAGACACCTCCGCCTGAGCCAGAGGCTGATGGACAGACGTTGGCCGAGAAGGGCTTTGCGCAAAAGGAGACCATCAGTCAATAGTCTCTTCAACTACATATTGACCCAACTAGTCGCCGTTTCCAAAAGCAGTGCATTTTCCCGATGAACGTCGCTTGGCCATATGTCGTATGATGAATATTGATATGTATTTGAGTTTATTGGCTTTTTTCTGAAAGATTATGACAGTTAACGGTATGACTTTGGAGTGCACTGAACTTATCGATCTCAGCTAGATTGGACCTTTGCACTGCCTCAAGCACGTGGACTCGATAGAAGTCGAACATGACCGTCGGATACGAGTAGCTCTCTCCATTACCTCGACGCACAAGGCCAAGAAGACCAAGTCGGTTCCCGGCAGCCAAGACTTGACAAACTAAGCAAAATTTACAACGCCAAAGAGTCTTGGCCTTGAGAAAAAGTCTGAGAGAAGAGATTGATACGCAAAGTTAATGACGCAGTGAAGGAAGAAAACGAGGCTGATCCGAGCCGCGAGAGTGCCAGACGAGATGCTTATTGGTCATGAAGAAGCACGTGTGTTATTCCAGAAGACCAGAGGGCTGCAGCGCAAGTAATACGGGATTATTGTTGTTCATGCAACCTGCAAGCCTCGTTCCCTCCCTCTCCACTCGAACATCCAACAAGGGTTCTTTTGCAGCTTTGCTACTACTACTATTAAGAGAGCAATAAGTGACGGGGATTTTTCTTTCTATGTTGGAAGTTGCCAAAGTGGAGAGTGGAGGTCGGAGGAGTCGCCGATCCTGGCCGAGTTCAGCCAACATATCCCTTGACTGACCAATAGGAGAAGCCAATCCGCCCACGGGGGAAACGCAAACAAGCTTAATTAACTCCTAATTGGATTAAGGTCAGATTGGGCAGCTAAGCTTGTTTGTTAAATTGTTTTTGTTGGAGAAGAGGAAAGAAGAGGACGGGGACGAGGACGAGATTGTCGCGTGGACAAATGTTTCGTTTCACGGTGATATCACTCAATGAGACGGCTCAAAACGAAACAATGAGATAGAGAGAGAGAGAAACTTGGGGCCTGACAAGACAGAACATACAGATTGTTCAATGGTGGGGAGAGATTAAAAGTATGAGCCGGAAAGGAAAGTAAGTCAGAGTCAGAGTTTCCCGCGTCCGCCATGTTCCGGAACCAACACCAACTACGCCATACGAGTACAACCTAGACCCGAGTTCCCTCCTTCGTGATAGGACAATGCGATCCAGGGCCACATGGTAGGGTTCCCGCCTTCCTTCTCGATGAATCGAACCCCACGCAGCCATGGAAAGCCACTCGCATGAGTGGCTGTACCTAAGAGAAGTCGGTCCATCCCCACCAGTATGGTGAATGACAAACGGACTCTCCGAGGAGCTGGTCCCCTGTAGCTTGATTCAATGGTACAAGTACAAGAGCGAGGTTGCATCCGCACTTGACCTGTCCTACTCTGACGTCTTTCTTTTTTTCCCCCATCTTTTCCCTCTCTTCAGAATCACACCCAGGGTTTCTGATCGAGATAATTTCTCTAAGAGAAATCATGAAGTTCACCGTGGCCACCGCCCTCGCGGCCCTCTCGGGCATCGCGTCGGCTCAGACCTACCAGCGCCTGGGCACATGTCCCACGCTGGGCTGCCTCCTGCCCCCGGACCAGTCCGACTTCCTGCCCGGTCAGCTGTTCGACCTGCGCGTCGAGGTGCACGCCCCCGTCAATGGCACTGAGGCCGCCCACGACGGCAAGCCAGACGACAAGTTCAAGGTGACCATTGCCAAGGGCAAGGGCAAGCCCCGCGACTTTGCCGATTTCTTCGGCGTCGAGGAGCCCAAGGTGGAGAAGTGGGACTTCTCGTGGTACGAGGACCTCTTTGCCGAGGACGAGGAGAAGCCCAGCGTCGTCAATGTCGCTGCCAAGGCGTACCGCAAGCTCAGCCTGCGCGAGCCTGGCACGTACACTGTCACCCTACACTACTACGGTGGTGAGACGACGACGGCCGAGTGGACGGTTCGCGATATCTCCAAGAAGCGCAAGGCTAAGAATGTCGTCTTTTTCATCGGTGATGGAATGACTACCAACATGGTATGTCCTCTCTTATATTTCTCTTCCCTGGGAGTCGGATGTAAGCTGACAATTGGAATTAGATCACTGCTGCCCGTCTGCTGGGACACAAGAGCATCAACGGAAAGTATCAGTCCAACCTCAAGCTAGACGACTTCCCCGTGCTGGGTCACCAGATGACGCACTCGATTGATTCGTACATTACCGACTCTGCCAACTCGGCTTCTGCTCTGTACACTGGCCACAAGAGCACAGTCAATGCCATGGGGTAAGTTATCTTGTTCGGATCCATTTCGACCTTGAAGCTGCATGTTTGGTGTTGATCGTACTGACCGGATCCAGTGTCTACGCCGACTCATCTTCCGACCCATTCGACGACCCCAAGGTCGAGACGATTGTGGAAATCTTCAAGCGCGTGCGCAAGGGCGCATGGGGTGCCGTGTCGACAGCCTTCATGGCGGACGCCACGCCCATCGCCCTGACGGGCCACACCCGCCTGCGCAGCGAGTACGGCCCCCTGATCGACCAGGCCCTCAACGGAATGACCAACTACACGTGGACCAAGCAGGACGGGCCGGACGTGTACTTTGGCGGCGGCGCGGAGCAGTTCATCGCGGGCGAGGACTCGTACCAGGGCAAGGACTACTACAAGGAGTTCGCCGACAAGGGCTACAGCGTCAGCATGAACCGCACGAGCCTGCTGGCCGCCGACCCGCGCGACAAGCACCTCGGCATCTTCTGCCGCGAGAACCTCCCCGTCTGGCTGGACCGCAACATCTACAAGGAGAACCTGGAGGGTCTTGCCAACGACCCGGCTGGCGGGGACGGCGACGCCAAGGACCTCCCCGGGCTCAAGGACATGGCCACCAAGGCCGTCGAGATCCTCGACAACCGCGGCGGCGACGACGGCTTCTTCCTCATGGTCGAGGCTGCCTCCATCGACAAGCAGATGCACACTCTCGACTACGACCGCGCCCTGGGTGACCTCCTCGAGCTGGACGACACGGTGCGTGCCACCATGAAGAAGCTCGACGACCTCGGTGTTCTCGAGGAGACTCTTGTCGTTGTTTCTGCCGACCACGGTCACGGATTTGAGTATGCCTACCCCTCCCTTTTACTCTCTCTTTCCATTTCCCTGTCTTTCCAAGATACTAATAAACACAAAACAGCGTCTACGGATCAGCAGACACCAAGTACCTCGCAGCCCAGGAGGACGAGCGTCAGAAGCGCCGCGCCATAGGCGTGTACGAGAACTCGGGCCACTCGCAGTACACCACGGGCAAGCCTCCCAGCGGCATCAGCTACGGCACCGGCCCCAACTTCCCCACCAACTGGGAGCCGCGGTACGCCATCGCGGCCGGCTTCGGCGCCATGCCCGACCACCGTGAGAACTACAAGGTGCACAAGTCGGAGCCGCGCGAGCCGGCTACCGAGATCGTCGAGGACTCGGAGGACTACTACGCCAACCCGGAGGACGGAAAGGGCGGCTTCGTCGTCAACGGCACGCTGCCCACCACCGAGGCCCAGGGCGTCCACTCGCTCACCGATGTGCCCGTCTTCTCGTGGGGTCCGTGCCAGGAGCTCTTTGGGGGCACGTTTGGCAACATTGACATCTTCTATAAGATTTCCGAGTGTCTTGGTCTTGCCAAGGGTGAGGACTCGGATTGTTCGAGTGATTGATTTTGTTCTTCTTTTTTTTCTTCTTAATTTTATTCTTGATATTGCTTTTTTATGAATGCATTAGAGATGAGTCAGGCAGTGCGCCAGGACTGGAGCGATGGTGTTGAGGGGCGAAGAAGTGATTTGGGGTGTTCTATACATGTATATATATAACAATGAAGAAGACCATTATGACAAAGGGAACAGACTACGCTAAATGATACAAAAAAAAAACGTGTATACAAAAACAATGGCTACGCTCATGATACAACTAATAAACAAAATGACTTGTTCATCTCAAAGTCTCAGACGAGAAAGCAAGTCGTCCAACACGGCACAATCGAGAATATCATCTGTCTCAGCTAGAGTCTGGGACGGGGAAAGACAGGCCGAATGCAGCCATGTATTTTCACCATCTGTGACATCAGCCATTCGTTCAATCACCCGTGCAGCATTATCAGGGCGCACACCACCACCGACGATGAGCTGCATATCCAATGATCTCATCTGCCGTGCCAGCAAGTGCAATGTATCAAGATGGTCAGCATGGCTCCCCGATCCTCCCGATGTGAGTAGTCCCTTGAAACCGCATGACTTGAGATCACGCAAGGCAGACATCGTCCCGTCTTCCAGAGACGAAGACAAAGAAGCAGCAGCAGCAGCAGCAGCAGTAGTAGTTGTTGTTGTAGTAGTATCCAGAATAGCATCAAACGCCCTGTGAAAGACACAGACAAACGGCGCAGCAAGCTGTACCAGCTCCTCGCAGCGGACGATGTCGACACCCACCCCGTTTCCCGGGGAAGATGGAACACGCAAGATGCCAAAGACGAAGCCGTCACCTCGCGAGGCATTGATGCAACCCGACTCCTTGAACGCTAGGATAGACTCCTTCATGGCATTGAACTGCTGGGCCGTGTAGATGAAGTCCTGGGGAGAAGTGACGGCCGGTCGAATCATGATGCGTAGAGCGACATTTTCGTCGATGAAGGGGTGGGATGTGGCTGCTGCGACTTCTGACAGTGAGGATGTTAGACCGCCTGATGGGTAGGATGATGTGGCGTTGAGCTCGATGCGCTGACAGCCTTTGTTACGAGCGCGGATGGCGTCGGCCGAGGTGAAGACGGCTACTTCGAGGGGATGGGTCATTGTGGATGTTGGTTTTGTCTCTGTTGGGTATAGTGGTTGGAGGTAGATTGCTAGGGTCTGAGCTTTTTGAAGCTGTCGTGGAGGGGGAGGGGGG
>FYEV01001800.1:236170-250291 GCA_900188565.1 Geosmithia flava
CCCCTCCCCCTCCCCCTCCACCACAACACACACCACTCTTTTTTTTTTGTCCGAGTTGACTGGACAGTCTTTGTTCCTTGCTGTTGAAAAAGAAGGGAAGAAAAATTTTCTCCTTCATGCGACACTAGTAGATACTCTGACACTCTTTTGTTTTTTTGTTTGTTGTTCCATAGATTATCATCCTTTGTCCAGTAAGCTACTTATTCGCTAACACAGTAACAGTGACAACAAGACTGCGGGGCAGGCAGGTGCTAGCTGGTCAGCTCTTTCCCAACTAAATAGTAAATATAAAAAAAAGTGCCCTTGCTCTCTCGCATCCCACCACCCCTCCTTTTCTTTTTTTTTTCTTCTTCTTTCCTTTCTTCCATTCTCTCTCACACACACTTATACACCTATTATACACACAAAAGTTTTTCTTATTTTCTTTATTAATATACCCAAAATGTCTGCCGACAACGAGAAGGAGATTCCTGTCGCCTACGAGCAGCTCGAGGAGCTCGAGGATGACTTTGAGGATGTCGAGCTCGAGATGCGTGAGTACATTCCATGGGAATCAGTCGGAGAACTGGGGAAAAGAACAAGACAGAAAAAGGAAGCAAAAACAAGACTAACAGAACACACACATAGTCCGTCAGCAGTACAACCTGAGCAAGGACCTCTACGTCAAGCGCGAAAAGGTCGTCTCTCAGATCCCCGGCTTCTGGCCCCTGGTGGTCGAGCAGTGCCCTCCCGACATTGACGAGTACATCCAGCCCCAGGACGCCAACGTCTTCATGACGTCCCTGACCGGCCTCAAGGTGGACCGCTTCGAGCTCCCCTCTGGTGACCCCCGCAGCATCTCGATCAAGTTCGAGTTTGCCGAGAACGAGTACTTTGAGGACCGCACCCTCGAGAAGAAGTTCCAGTGGCGCTACGCCAAGGACGGCTGGGCCGGCCTCGTCTCCGAGCCCGTCCCCATCAAGTGGAAGGAGGGCAAGGACCTGACCAACGGCATGCTCGACCTCGTCTGCAAGGTCCACCAGGAGGACAAGGCCTCGTCCAAGCCCAACGAGGAGACTGAGCTCAAGAAGAAGCTCAAGGAGCAGATGGACAACACCGGTCTCGACGGCCTCAGCTTCTTCGCCTGGTTCGGCTTCCGCGGCCGCAACATCTCGGACGACGAGCACAAGGAGGCCCTCAAGAAGGAGGAGGAGAGGCGCAAGGCCCGCAAGGAGGGCAAGAAGATTGACGACGACGACATGGAGGACGACGATGACGATGAGGACGAGTACGAGTGGGAGATTTTCCCCACTGCCGACGACCTCGCTGTCTGCATCGCCGAGGACCTGTACCCCAGTGCCATCAAGTACTTCCGTATGTTTTTCTCCTTTTCCTTCTCCCTTTTCCATTCGTTACCCTCCTTTCCACACTCTATACCCGCATGCATATACACACAGCAGAAGAAGAAAAGAAGAAGAAAACTAACAAACAAACAGTGGCTGCCCAGGAGCAGGATGGTCTCAGCGACCTCGACTTCGAGGACGACGAGGAGGACTCTGACGAGGAGATGGGCGACGGTGACGACCAGCCCCCCAAGAAGCGCAAGGCTTAAATGACATGATGAATACAACGAAGAAAAATAGAGGAAAATATGAATGACAAAAAAATGAGGAAACATATACACTAGAGCGACACGTCTGGATATTTCATTTGTTTTTGACCTTATTGGTAGGTTTAGAAGGATAGAAGGAATCGATTGTCTTTTTCTTGTATTGTCTTGACTTGTCTCTGTTCTCAATGTCGTAAAATACTATGAAAGAGAAAAATTAAGCAAAGTCCGTAGTGTTTGAGCTCGGAGGTCCGAAATCCGATTCACGTTTCATGATGTCAGCGGGCGGTAATAAGCAGCAAAAAGAGTATTAGCAGTGATTGGCACTAAGATGAGACTAGAAATCCGGGGTAAAGGTTCAAGCACTCAAGGGTAGATCGAAAAGTCTCGCCACCCACACCAAGAAAACGTAATGGAACCATTCTGACTGGCTCTCTCCCCTCCTACGTCCTCATCTTTTACACGATAATACGAGTTACGAGTGACATATTTATTTCACGTTGCTTTTTTTTTTATTCTTTTCTTATTATAGTCAATTTGGTTTATGTCATCATTTGGAATCATCACGCTTCGCAACTCGGTACATGATCCTCTCCGAAGTAGTATTCCCACAAATTCAAGATTTTGTTGTCATGTGGGACACGGCAGAGAGAGGAGAGACGGCAGACAAGTATAAATATTGAGGGACTGTCTTCTGATCTACATGGGATCATCATCACCATGAGATTGGCATCAAGACTACTACTAGCTTCGAATCCAACAAGAGTCAGATCACCCTCATACTCCACCATGGCGACGGCGTATCAGTTTGACGTGCAGACCCGGGGAGATGGTATCCTCCGGTATCCTGTCGATGGCAGCACGGCGACCAAAGTATCTGAACTACTACAGCAAGATCTCGAGGTAGTCTCATCTCTCTCCTCATCTCGCCGATTGATAAACTCATGTTGACCAGTGTGACAGAAACACAATGTCTTTTTCAACGCCCGTGGCTTCCACAACCACGTATGCTTACACTTCCCTCCCTAACCTACGTCATACGTCATCTAACATCTACCCCAAAAAGATCCCCCATCATCTCCTCAGTCTCTACGGAACAGGCGCATCGTCAGCACAGCTCCAATCGGCCTTTGACGCCAACAAGACGTACCAATCTCGTCTGGCGGACGTGAGATCAGACGTCCTGGCCGATCTGCAGCGTGACTACGCGACTGCTCTGCCAAAGTACATTGGTAAAGGGAAGTACTATGCCGATTTCCTACGATTCTTCCAGGGAGAGATTGAAAGCAAGGGATGGCAAGCCGTTCTACTTCAATACGTCTTTCGTGAGGACGACGAGCGGGGATTGGCGTTGGAGCTCTTCTCCCGTCTGTTTGCTAGCTTTCTCCATCCCCTTATTCATCTCATGTTTGGCGTGGAGTGGGAGCAGCCGGTTCTGGTGGCCGAGGCGCTTGCCCAGACGGCTGTTCATGCCGACGAGGTTGATGCTCGGAGGTTTTTTCTCGATTCTGAGAAGCTTGCGAACAAGAGTGGGAAAGGAGAAGGGGAGTATGGGAGTCACCTTTTTAATCTGTTTGAGCAGGTTGCTGGGGATGAGAAGCTGAGAAATAGTACGTCCTGGGAGGATACTATGAGTCCCAAGATGTACGGTGGTGTCCTGGAGAATGGGTACGATGACATTGTTCGGATTGCTGGCCAGGTCAAGGTGCCCTCTGGGTATCTGGATGAGAAGACGGTCGAGATGGGTCATGTCAATGCGTATGTTGTCACTATGGCTGCTTGGCATCCTCCTCATATTCCAAAGTTTGACTTTTTTCTCATGTAAGTATCTTTTTTTTTTTTTTTTTTTGGTCCTCGCTACGCTCGATTATCCGTCCTTTGTTGGGCCTCTCGGGGCCTCGCTTCGCTCGATCATCGGTCCTTTTGTTGGGTCTATCTCTTTTTTTATGCTGGCATATATACTGACCACATCTAGTCACCATGTCAATGCGGCACCCTTCTTCACAGCGGTAAACGCCCAGTCATGGATCCCCAAATCCGTCAAGACACGTCTCCTAGAGTGGAAGATGCGTCTCGATCTACTGCAGTACGTGGCGCGGGCGTGTCCCCGTCTCTCGAACCACAATGTCCTCGACACATATACGCCCCAGAACGAGGGCGACCGCGCTGCTATGCTGGCTGCTGCCGAAGGCCATGGAAAAGAAAAGGGAAAGAGTCCCCGTGACTTACTCCCTCGTTTCCATACTGTTGAAGACGACGCACACATCATAAAGCTGGCCAGGGCGCTTATCATGGTCCAGGAGCAGACGGCTGAGTATGTCGATAGGGAGTGGGTGCGTATCAGACGGGATGACCAGTGGCTCAGGATCCATTATATGCTTCTTCGCGGGGTGGAGGGCCAGACGGATCAGTGGGTCAGGTCTCCTGGGTTTGACAAGTCTTGGGAGAATATGCCGAAACTCTGAGGACTGGCAGTAGGCCAAGAGTCATGTATTTGCACTGTAGTAGTACCGAGTATTTCATAGGTTTTTATTGATTTTTGGCATGTAACTTGCTTCCTTTTTGTAGTTGTATAGTAAAAAAAACACAAACACTCCTTAGTCTAGTCCAATCCACTCATCATCAGATTCTTCATCATCCATTTCAATGTCCGCCACGTCAGGAACGACCTCGTCCTCCTTTTCTGCACCCGCCGTCACAGCCTTGACATTCTTGTCCTTGGTGGCCTGGCCGAGCAGATAGTCCACCATGTAGACATTCTCATCGGCCAGCCTGCGAATCTCATCCCTCATGCGGGCCACAGCCCTGGCGACGACGCGCAGCTCCACATCCGTCCTGGCCCGGTTGGCAGACAGGTAGGCGCCGTGCTTGTCGACTAGGGCCTTTGTCCAGAGGAGGCAGAACTCGATGTGCGGGGAGTCCTCTGTCTGGGCGGCGACGAAGCGCAGCAGACGCGCCACGTAGACTGTCGGGACGCCGGCGACGACGAGGCCGATGTCGCTGGGCGGCACGGCCTGGAAGACTCGCTTGATCAGACCGGCCTCGTTGAGGCGGAAGGCCATGACCAGCGCCTTGAGGTAGTCGTGCTCCTTGTCCAGGACGGCGAGCGTCGTGGCGGGCGTGATGTCCATGTCCAGGTCGAGGGGGTCGAACTGCACGCTCTGGTGGTCGAGGCTGTAGATCAGGAGACCCTCTGTCGAGGCGGCGCAAAAGGCCGTTCCCGCGGGGGAGAAGTCGATGCCCGTGACACGCACCTCGGGGAGCTTCTTGCGCGCAGACGGGTCACCGCCGCGCTTGGAGCCGGGGAGGCTGGCGTCCCACCGGTCCTCGCGGTCAGACGCTTCGCCCTGCTCGTTGAGCTCGCCGGTCGGCCCGGCCTCGGTGAGCTGCTTGCTGTTGAGGAACTCTTGCGTACCGGACAGCGACAGGTTGACCGAGACGGTAAACTTCTTCAGGAGAACCATGGTCGTCACCGAGTACAGGCATATGTACTTGCTGTTGCCGCCGGCCAGGATACAGCTGCCGTCGGCGCTGTAGCGGATCGTGTTGAAGCTCTTGGTGCCGGTCATGTTGGCGGCGGTGCGGCGGTCGGAGAACTTGCGGCCACCTGAGGCGTCACGGCGTCCGTCCAGACCGGCGACCTGCTCGCCCTCGGACATAGACCAGAAGGTCAGCTGGCCGTCCAGAGTCGACACGGCCAGCTGCATCGAGTCGGGTCGCACTGCCACGTCGAGAACGTCGGCTTGCAGCTGCAGCGGCTCGCTCGTCTGCGTGCGGCTGAAGAGGGACCAGATGCGCGCGGTGCGGTCCCAGCTGCCGCTGACCAGGGCGTCGCCCGTGGGGGCAAAGGCCAGGGCCGACACGGGACCCTCGTGGCCTGCCAGCTGATCCAGCAGCTGGCCCGTCTGCACCGACCAGATGTGGATGTCGAAGGAGTCGAGGGACCCGGCGGCGACGACCTCGCCGCTCGGGTCGACCGACAGGCTGGAGAAGGAGAGGCGCGTGGGGGCTGTGAAGGTGCGGAAGTTGCGGTACCGGATCAGGTCCCAGGCGCGGATGGAGCCGTCCAGACTGGCCGTGAAGAGCACGTTGCCCTTCTTGGCGAAGTGGCAGGCGGTGACGCCGCTGGTGTGTTCGGTGAAGGTGACGATGCAGAAGCCCGACTCCACGTCCCACACCTTGATCTTGCCGTCGTCGGCCGTCGTGATGACGCGCTTGCCGTCGGGCGAGTACGTCAGCGCGTTGATTGAGTCAAAGTGGCCCTGCTGCTTGAGGATGTACGACTCCGACTGCCACTCCCACACTAGCAGCTGGCCCAGCTTGGACGCGCCAAACGCCAGCCACTCGCCGCTCTTGTTGATGGTGACGAAGTCAATGTCGTTTTGTGATATGCTCAGCTTGTGGATGTTGTTGAAGTCGGGCATCTCGTACAGGTCGAAGACGCCGTTGGAGAAGCCCGCCACCAGCAGGTTCGACTCCGGGTGGAAGGCCGCGCACCGCAGATGCGCGCTGCCCTGCATGAAGTAGTGTCGCTCCACGATACGCCAGCGCATGTCGGACTCGTCGTCGTCGTCGTCCATCTCGTCCTCGTTGATGCGGTTCTTGGGCCGCACGTACTTCCACGTGAACACCGCGCCGTCCTTGCTCGTCGTGTAGATGGTCTCTTGATCGCCAGAGAACCAGGCGCCCACGACAGCCTGCTTGTGACCCGACAGCACCGTCGGCTCGAACCCTTCCTCAGCGTCCAGGCTCCATATCCGTACCGTCAAGTCCTTGGAGCACGTCATGAAGAAGCGCGAGTCGGTCGACCACTCAATGTACCGCACGTCGTCAAAGTGGCCCTGGTGCGTGTGGTGCTTGACAAACGGCGCGAACTCGAGCTCGCCGCTGGCGTTGGCGTCCGGTGTCGAGGGGACATGCCACACCTCGGTCCGGCGGCCCAGACCGACGGCAAAGTGCCGCCCCGAAGGCGAGAAGGCGAGCGCTGTCACGCGGGATCGGAAGGAGAAGTGGTATATCGGGATCTGGCGGGGAACGTTGGTCAGGATGGCGTGGCCATCCTCGTCGACGCTGAGGAGGACATTGCCGCGGGGGGAGAGTCCTATGCGGCTGATGTTTTTGCGATGCGCGAATGGGAGAGTGTGAGATTTGTTTCTGACACACACAATTGTTAGCATGAATTACACCTGACCATATCGACAAAAGAGAGAGATTGAACATACTCTACCAGGTTAAAAACCGTAACCCGGTTGCCCACGGGCGAAAACAGGTGGGTGCCATCGGGACTGAAGAGCAGGTTGCCCTGGCAGTAGACGGTCCCTAGCAAGTTGGAGAACTGAGAAAAAAGGTAAAATCGTCAGTAACAAGTATCCCAGATACATAAAAAAGAAATTGTGTGCGCTCACCTTGAAACCAGTCTTCATCGTCACCTATTATACATGTCCTAGCTAACAATATATGAAGCCGTACTCAACTTTTAATCGACAAAAAAAAAGAATTCCCCAACTTTGCTTATCGGACTGCAGATGAATTTTTTGAGTGGAGACTCCGTTCTTATCAGTTGGTAGTAACGGCATTGCCTGTAAAGAAGCCAGTAAAACGGCAATCCGGTTAAACAGTTCTTCCTTGAGTCGTCCCTGTCCAGAAACGGAAAGGCCTGTTAGTCGTACGAGGTAGGGAAAGTGCGAGCAGGAAAAGGAGAAGGGCCGTGCTTTCCTCCTCCCCCCCGTTGTTGGTGTCCGTCCCTATCCACTGGCCAATGAGGAGCTTCCAACCCCGGCGGGGAGACCCAAGGGACCCGACTTGACGATTTAATAGGTGTCCCATCCACTCGTACAGAAGGGACCAAGAGCCTAGAGCCCAGATAGAGGCCTAGTTCCCCATGTCTAGTGTCTCGGGCCCTGTACTCACAATGGACGGTACTCGTACTTAGGCAGATAATGAGTGCCACGGCCCACTACAGCGTACACTGGACAGATTATTAGGGGATTGGGGGACTAGTGGCGCTGCAAGCTGTAGACGTCTCACTGTATTAGTGACCGCCCTTCGTAGTGCCTAGAACGCCAGGGGAAATTTGGTGGTGCCTCACCCTTTCAGTAGATTCCCCTGACTGGCCTTTCGGGAATCCCCTAGAGAGACCAGACGAGAGAAAGCTCCCCCTCCTCCCCCCCCCCCAAAACATCGTCAAACGTTGTCGATTGATTCATTCTCCCACCCCCCGTCGTCCCACACGGTTCTTCCCGCGCAGTTCCGTCCTCCTGTTACTCGAGTGAATTCATCCTTTCACCTTTTTCTACGAAACATCACCTCGATTCTCCTCCCCCTTCGCTCCCCTCACCGCGTCTTTCCAACAATGTCTGCTTCCGAGAGCGCCTCGCCGATTGGCATTGCCAATCTGCCTAACCAGCGTCACAAGATTGTCGCCAAGCGTGGTGCTGGCTTCACCATCATGGTATGTTTGTTTGTTTTTATCTGACTAGTATTGTAGTAGAGAGTCGCGCAAGATGATATGATGGAGACCTGTGCTGATCCCGTTGCTGCTGTTATAACAGGTCGCTGGCGAGTCTGGCCTCGGAAAGACCACATTTATCAACACCCTCTTCTCTACCACCATCAAGAACTATGCCGACCACAAGAGGCGCCACCAGAAGCAGGTCGACAAGACGGTCGAGATTGAGATCACCAAGGCTGAGCTCGAGGAGAAGTTCTTCAAGGGTAAGCTACACCCCTCGCCGCTCGCCGCCCCTTGTTTTCGAGCCTCCTCCTGAATGGGGGTGTGATACACAACGCGCTCGCCTTTCCAGGAGAGAGGGTAGGGCCATCAATAGTTGTGACAAGTTCCGATGTGCTAACGATTTCTTTTCTCTTGCGTCCAGTCCGCCTGACCGTCATTGACACCCCCGGATTCGGTGACTACGTCAACAACCGCGACTCGTGGATGCCCATCATCGAGTTCCTCGACGACCAGCACGAGTCCTACATGCTCCAGGAGCAGCAGCCGCGCCGCCAGGACAAGATTGACCTCCGTGTCCACGCCTGCCTCTACTTCATCCGCCCCACCGGCCACACCCTGAAGCCCCTCGACATTGAGGTCATGAAGAGGCTCTGCTCGCGCGTCAACCTCATTCCCGTCATTGCCAAGGCCGACACGCTCAGCCCCGCCGATCTCGCCAAGTTCAAGCAGAGGGTACGTTTATTCCACCAGGAGTTTGCTGCGTATGGGACGTATGAGACGTAGTCGCTTGCCCGTACTAACGTGTACATCACATCAGATTGTCTCTGTCATCGAGGCCCAGAACATCAAGATCTACCAGCCCCCGATCGAGGAGGATGACGAGGCCGCCGCCCAGCACGCCCGCAGCCTCATGAACGCCATGCCCTTTGCCGTCATCGGCTCCGAGAAGGACGTCAAGACTGGCGACGGCCGCATCGTCAAGGGCCGCCAGTACTCGTGGGGAGTGGCCGAGGTGGAGAACGAGGACCACTGCGACTTCAAGAAGCTGCGCTCCATCCTGATCCGCACGCACATGCTGGATCTCATCCACACCACCGAGGAGCTCCACTACGAAGCCTACCGTGCCCAGCAGATGGAGACACGCAAGTTCGGCGAGGCCCGTCCCAGGAAGCTCGACAACCCCAAGTTCAAGGAAGAGGAGGAGGCTCTCCGCAAGCGCTTCACCGAGCAAGTGAAGGTCGAGGAGCAGCGCTTCCGCCAGTGGGAGCAGAAGCTCATTGCCGAGCGCGACCGTCTCAACAAGGACCTCGAGCAGACCCACGCCCAGATCAAGCAGCTCGAGTCGGAGCTCGAGTCTATGCAGGGCAGTGCCGTCCGCAGCCACGGCCGTCGCTAAACCAAGAACGAAAAAGAAAGAAGAAGAGAAAAGACTTGGACAAGGCCGACACGGAAAATGGAAAGAACCTCTTTCCCCTTTTTTTCTCTCTGGAATCTCGTTCCTCTTGTACGCATGTTGAGCGTGTACAGCGTCACTCCTCTTTTCTCTTTCATTTAACGGTTTCCTTCTGTTTTTTTTTTTTTCTCTTCCTATAATTCTGCTACTCCGGTTTTTTGTTTTGAAAAGAAAAGAGTTTGGAGTTTTCTGATCTGGAGAGGAAAAAGAAAAAGAGGAGAGAGGAGGTGGTATCTTACACGACAACGGGCTTTTGCTGGATGTGATCCAAGAGAGAAGGATGAACAAGACACGTGCACTTAATATCTTCGTTCCCCATGGCTTTGCGAGTTTGCGCGCGTGCAACTCGATTGCTATAATTGTTTTTCTTTTTTCTTGATAAAGCGAAAAAATTGATGGGAGGGGGGGAGAAACAAAACAAGGCCAAGTTTTTTTATTAACGAGAAAGAAAAGAAAACACCCCGGAGGAGCTCAGGATCTGTGGAAGGCTTTTGATAGTTTTTGTCTTTTTTTTTTTTGTTTCCTTTTGTTTCTTTTTTTGTTTGTCTCTCGAGTTCCCTTTTTTTGGTCATATACCTTATTCGTCCCCCCTTCCCCCTTTTCTTATTTTTTTAACCTCTTTTTTATTTTTACTACTACCCCCTTTTTTTTCGCCAATGCTCTCAGCTAGGTCTTCTTTAGTCAATGTAATTTCATCAAAAAACAGTTCAGTGATGCGTATTAGTAGTAGTAGTATATGTATATTGTGCTAGTAGTACTAGTAGTAGCCATGTCCCCCCAACTCCAGTACTCCCAAGGATATATAAACGATGCTTTTTATAGCAAAGACTTTTGAAGACGATAAGAAGAAAGAGGAAGAGAAGAACTAAGAGCTGAGAACAGAAGAATCAAACAGCATCCATGCTAGCCCTAGTGATGACCTGCTCATTCTTATTGCCCAGTCTAGAGATCTGCAGAAAGACGTCCACGCCGTAGCCCTCCAGACTGTGCAGCTCCAGACTACCAGCCCAGTACTCGGCGTATACGCGACTGAGAGGCAGACCCATGCCGAGTCTCAGATCGGGGGGACGGCTGGTCAGCGAGGCGAGGGAGTCCTGGTACGGCGGGGCCTTGAGATCAGCCCTGCCCAGGGACTCCTCGACGTGGAGCTCCTGCATGGTGGCGGCCATCATGGGCACGCGACCTAGGTTCTCGAGACGCTGCTGGCTCTGAGGACCCTTGCTGAAGGCCCACAGGTAGGGGAGCTCGTGGCGGGGGATGCCGCCTCCTCGGTCTGATATGCGGATCGTTATGTGCTGGGGGGCTTCGGCTATGGTGACGTCTATCGGTGGTGGTGGTGGAGGAGGCGTATCCTCGGAGGATGAGGAGGATGAGGATAAGGAGGAGCGATGTCGATCTATGACGGCTTGGACAGAGTTTCGTAGTAGTTCCCCGATTATGTACTCTAGATGACTGAGGATGTAGGGGAAGCTGGCTTCGAGATGGCCTTCTATGCGGATCTCGGGGATCTGGACGTCGGGAGGGTTGGTGGATCGGGCGATGTGCTTGACGGCCTCGGCGCAGTTCTCGATGACGTCCTTGGCCATGCACTTTATGAAGACTTCGCCTATGAAGTCGGACTCGGAGAGCTTGGCGCCTGGTGAGAAGGATGGGGAGTTGTAGGTTTCTGTCAGGGAAAGGTGTTGCTCTGCTATGACGCGA
This sequence comes from Geosmithia flava, assembly GCA_900188565.1. Taxonomy (NCBI): domain Eukaryota; kingdom Fungi; phylum Ascomycota; class Sordariomycetes; order Hypocreales; family Bionectriaceae; genus Geosmithia; species Geosmithia flava. Next base: position 247,367 of record FYEV01001800.1, read on the forward strand.
CGGGATATGCGCTGTGTTTCTGTCAGTAAGGAAGGGTTGTGTGGGGTTGGTAGAGAGGGAGGGAGGAAGAAGACGTACCGATTTCAGAATCGTATTCATGAATCGGTCCATCTCTTTGGCATCTATGAGGCCCTGACACTCGTGGATGCCCATGGCGAGCTTGGGGATGACGGTGAGGTGCATCCTCAGGTTGTCGCCAATGACCTCGCACAGGTGGTCGTTGTCGTCGATGGTCTTGATCTCCTTGACCTTGCGGAACTTCTCAAAGGCGCTGTAGTAGAGGTTGTAGACGTCGTTGATGTGAGGGTTCGTGACGACGACGTAGGGGAGGTGTTGGATGTCTCGTATCCTATGTGCTATTCTATCATTGTCCTCCAACGTTAGTCTACTCCTTGTTGCAAGAGAGATAAGTAAGGAAGACATACCTAGTTGGTAGTTCGGTTCGAACATAGTTGGCAGAGCTAATCAGCCTCTCCTCTGTCAGAGACCGTCCAAACACCATGAGCTGGCGCAGACTAATCGGTCGTGCCTCCTTGGCAACCCATCTGATAGAATTACCCCAAATTGTCAGCAACATTGGTCCCCCCCCCATGTCAATTATCTCGTGTCACACACACAAACGTACTCATCTAGGACGCTGACTGGTCGCCATGCCGGATTGCTGGCTGCCCGGACAACATGTCGACTCCCAAGGAGGAGACGGGTGGACAATGAAGGATTGACGATGTTGTTTTGGGGGATGTTCGTCGCGGCGGTCAGTTTCCGAGGCCGTCTGCTGGCGTGTCGCAGGGCGTTGGGAATCATCCCAGCGGTTGTTTCCCATGCAGTTTTTTTCTTCAATGGAAAAGAATGTATTGTGTTTTTGTCGTTGAAGTCGTGGGTTGCACGTAAAGAGGGGGGAGGCTCTGGGGAGGGGCGGGATTGATTGATTGATTGATTTGATTGTTCTGGGTGTCGAGTTTGGAGGAGTGGGAATGACGCATCCGGTTTCTGGGGTTGGTGACAAAATAACGATGGACAGATTTGGTGTTAAGTTTTGGTGAGAGCTGCATTCTGGGTTTATGTCAGGGGGGGTTGGCCAACCCCACATTTTGCGACATTGAGCTGCATAACATCAACAGCTACCAGCATGAGAATCATAATGCAAGGCTGTACATGTATATTATTTCTGCGATATACGAGACTTCAATGGGTTAGAGTCGGTACTTGGACAATCTTCATGAGACATTTCGGCGGTGTGATGGGAGTTTCGCCCGTGATGAGTACCGGGTATGTTGATTTTGCAACTGACAATTCGGCGTATTACTGTTACGAGCTAACTGTATGACAAGAGACGTCATCGAGCAGGGAATGACGGCCGTCAGTTACGAGTACAGATCTGTTAGTCATGTACTGAAATGATGGACTCGGTCTGGCTAGAGGAAAAAGTATCGTACTATTATGTTATGTACTTTTTACGGAGTACGAGTAGTAGTATTTGACGTCTTCTACCGCCAGTCAGGGCTGATGCGTACGTAGTCGTAGTCGTGGTCGTAGTAGTTAACGGTGGTGGTGCTAATAGTACTAGTAGTGCTACCACAGAGAGAATGGTCTCGTCATACCCTTTGGTGCCTGCAGTTGCCTGGATCCCCTCCCGCGCTCACCTTTCTCGATCTCCCCTCTGTCCACTCGGTCAAAGACAGAGAGGCCGCCGCACAGATTAAAATAGAGAGAGAGAAACAACACAAAAAAAAACCATCAAAGATCCCTGGCCCCTTGTCGTGGCGAACAACATCCCATCCCCCCCACAGCTCCGCTCCAGCAGCATCCAGCTATTACTCCATGGACCACCATTAGCCTTGTCCACTGTATCCGCGGATTTGCACTTTGCTCCTCTGATGTTAGTTGGTGCCAGAACCCACTGATACTAGCTACTAGCACTAGACTCTAGCACCGTCGCCTACTACTACTACACTCCATCTCTCAGTCTCTCTCTCTCTCTCAGACCGGGCACCTGTACGGCGCAGGGCGTAATACAGTGTGTCCAGGTACCTGTGTACTTCTCGTACAGCTCAGCCCACCAAATTGGCCCCCGGGTAGCTGATCGTGTCATCACTCGCCGCCCCCCCACCTTGGGAACTTCTTTCGGCCCTTGCACCCTCTCCAACAAAACTTTGGACAATTGTTGCCCTTCCGGCTCCGAACTTGTCTTATTACTACCGAAACAAACCAAACGACAGAATAAGAGGATTATTGTTGTCGACAGAATCTGAATCCAACCGACCCTTTCCGTCGAAACCCCCGCTACGAACTGCGATACGAGACCGAACCCACTGCGATCGAATAAAGAGGATTGCGCGAGAGCAAAAGCAAGGGACCTGCAGATACCACCTCTTACCATACCGGCCCTCAGCTCTCTCTCTCCAGCAAAAGAGACCGTTTTCTTTTTTCGCCGTTTGCCGTTGCGCCTACCCCAGGAGTATCCTGTGGGCACCCGTGAAAATGGTGAGTTCTAAGAAGAGAGAGAGAGATGCTTTCACAGTCGTTTCCCCCCCTCCTCCTCCTCCGTCTTCTTTTTTTGCCTTTCCTTTTTTTCTGCCTCCCCCTCTGGCTTGTGCACGCCACACATGTGGGAGAGTGAGGCTGCAGCCCCCCCATTCATCAGGCCCATGATTGTCTGATGATGACGGTTGTGCGGTGACGGTTGACGGGTCCGTGAGGTGACACTTATGAGGTATCATGAGAGAGAGAGGCGCCGCCGCTTGGGCCGGATTGGAGTTACGTCCTCCGTACCTGCCCGCTTTCCCATGTGACGTGCGCCTGCCATCTTTTGGTCACATTTCGGTCCTACTTTCCCTTGTCCGTCGCCGCCATCGCCGCCCCCTCGCCGCTGTTGACTGCACCTGCCTTGGAGCATGAGCTTGATTCAAGATCCCCCTCCCCCCC
>FYEV01001800.1:250463-266443 GCA_900188565.1 Geosmithia flava
CCCCCTGTGTATCATATGTCGGTCTGTTCCCGTCTCGGTTACCGTTGAGCTGTCGCCCTCTAGCTATCGTCGTCTCCTACCAATGCTAGTAGTACTAGTAGTAGGTAGTAGGTAGCTGTCGTCGGCTGGCAATTGGCAACCGTTTGGCAGCTTCCCATATTCTTCCTTGACTGCGTCACAGTCTCATGCCTGGCCCTGATCCTGACCCTGACCCTGACCCTGACCCCGGCCCATTGGTCGTGGATTCTTCTTGTCGATAATCCTACCTTGGAGGGGACCAACTCGTCATCGCCACCCTCGTCACTTCATCACCCCGCATCGTCCGCTCCTCTCTTCGTCCCGCCCTTGTTCCCTTGATCTCTTGTCCCTCTCCCCCCACCAATACCTCTATGGGTTGACTATGCTCGGGAGTGTCGGAATATTGTCACTTCCCAGAGAAATTCCCTAAAGAGAACTAAGACTTCATATTGGTCGCCCGGCATCTTCACATACTACTGCTACTGCTACTACTGCTACTGCCCGCCGCTCTATACCATTCTACACTCTATACTACCCTTGCCCGGCGCGTCCCCATATCCCACTCCCCCCCGCCTTATATACTGCCAATCAGCCTATCCCCCCCATCATCATGCATCGCCTCACCACCGGCTCTCTGCCCCTGCGGCTCAAAGCTAACCTCCTACGCCGAAATCAGGCTTACGACATACCGTCACCAAACGAAATGGTCATGGACACGGGCGACTACGTCAGCGTCGAAAACGACCCCGAGAAGGATTCTGTAACCATCATCAATCCCGATAATCTCGACCAGGATGGAGATCAGCTACAAAATCTACCTGTCGCCACCGACCGTACGTTTTAGTTCCTCCCAACTGCCCTTCCAACTGCCCACATTTTCGGCTCACCCGCTCGTCATCCGGACTAACATGCAACGGTCTAGATGCCGCCATGAGAGAGCTGGTTCTGCCACCTCTGGCCGACGAGCCCAAGATCCTCGAGGATGTCGAGAACACCTGGAAAGTCGAAAACTGGCGTACCCGGGGCAAGAGGGATCACGGTCCCGTTTTCTACGCCGGTGGTTCCCCATGGTAGGTTCTGCTTCTTTTTTTCCCAACCGGCCCGAATGATACCGAGCGAGAAGACAGCGCTGCTTACACGGTAATTTCTTTATAGGCGTGTTCTACTGTTTCCTCAGGGCAACAGTGTGGACCAGTGCTCCATCTACCTGGAACACGGCTTCGAACCAGACCAAGTGCCCGAGAACTGGAGCTGCTGCATCCAGTTCGGCCTCGTCCTCTGGAACCCCGAGGATCCCACTCTGTACACGCACCATGCCGCGCATCACCGCTTCACAAAGGAGGAGGGTGACTGGGGCTTTACCCGCTTCGTCGAGCTGCGTAAGATGTTCAACGTTCCGTGGGAGGGTGGAAGCCGCCCATTGTGCGAGAATGACACGGCAAACATCACCGCCTACATCCGTGTGGTGGATGACGAGACCGGTGTTTTGTGGCACAACTTCACCAACTACGACTCCAAAAAAGAGACGGGCTTTGTCGGTCTCAAGAACCAGGGCGCTACCTGCTATCTTAACTCTCTCCTCCAGTCACTTTACTTCACAAACGCTTTCCGCAAGGTATGCTTGGTGCTATGCTTGGCGCTCCTACGCCATTGGCCCCTCAGAAGCCCAATGTACCAAACAGTTGCTGACCATGGCAGGCCGTATATGAGATACCCACCGAGAACGAGCAAAGCATGCAGAACAGCGCATACACTCTGCAAAGGCTGTTCTACCAGCTCCAGACCTCCGACCAGGCCGTCGGCACCAACGAGCTCACAAAATCGTTCGGCTGGGAGACTCGTCACATTTTCGAGCAGCAAGACGTCCAGGAACTTTCCCGTAAACTCATGGAGCGCCTCGAGGAGAAGATGAAGGGGACAAAGGCCGAGAACGTCCTTGCCGAGCTCTTCAGCGGCAAGATCAAGACGTTCATCTCCTGCATTAACGTGGACTACGAATCGAGCCGCATCGAAGACTTCTGGGATATTCAGCTCAACGTGAGCGGCAACAAGACTCTCCTTGACTCCTTCAAGGACTACATCCAGGTCGAGAAGCTGGAAGGCGAGAACCAGTACTTTGCCGGTGACCAGTACAAGCTGCAGGACGCCAGCAAGGGCGTCATCTTCAACAGCTTCCCCGACGTCTTGCACTTGCAGCTGAAGCGCTTCGAGTACGACATTCAGCGAGACATGATGATGAAGATCAACGACCGATACGAGTTCCCCGACGTATTCGACGCCGCGCCTTACCTCTCGCAGGACTCTGACAAGACCTCGGAGCCTTGGACCTACCAACTACACGGCGTTCTTGTCCACAGTGGAGACCTTAACGCTGGTCACTACTATGCTTTCCTGAAGCCTGAAAAGGACGGCTGGTTCTATAAGTACGACGATGACCGAGTCACAAAGGCCACCATGAGGGAGGTGTTGGAAGAGAACTACGGCGGCGAGTACAGGACACCCAACGGATACCCCCGCTCTCCGGCCCAGAAGAAGTCGCCCATCATGCGTCAGAACAGCGCTTATATGCTGGTGTATATCCGCCAGTCCCGCCTCGACAAGGTCCTGTGCCCCGTCACCAAGATTGATGCCCCCACACTGCTCCGTACGTACCCTTTCTCTCCCGCTCTTCCACCCATCCACCCTTCCAAACACACCCTCCATTGCCGAGTATTGACAAGAGTATAGAGCAACGCTTCGAGGAGGAGACTGCTCTCAAGGAAGCCCGGAGACGGGAACAAAAGGAGGCCCACCTCTACATGGTTGCCAAGGTGGTTACCAATGAGACGTTCAGCAAGTACAATGGCACCGACCTGGGTGTTATCGATGCTGATCCCGCTTCCGACCCTTCTGCGCCTCTCTCGTACCGTGTCTTGAGGTCAATGACTGCTGGCGAGTTCCTGAAGTTCCTCGCCTCCGAGCTTGGCAAGGATCCCAAGAAGATGCGTCTTTGGGTCATGGTTAACCGCCTGAATAAGACGATCCGACCTGACCAGCCTGTCATGGACCTGGCACCCAGTCTCGAGGACATCTACTCGAAATCAGCCGCCTCTCGAGATACCTGCCTGCGCGTTTGGGTTGAGGAGGCGACCGAGGTGGACCAGGATGGTAATGCCATCTGGCCGTCGTACTCGAGCCAGCCCAACGGGGCCCCCGCCAAGAGCGACAACATCCTCCTCCTGCTAAAGTACTTTGACACGGAGAACCAGACCCTGAGGGGTATTGGCCATGCCTATGTCGGCAAGGACAAGAAGGTGGAAGAACTCGTGCCTTTCATCGCCCAGAAGATGGGCTGGGGCGACAAGCTGGAAGGCGATGACAAACTCTTGCTCTGGGAGGTAAGTTGAGACGAGATTTCTGATCCGCGGGTGCGAAAGGATGAAGACTAAAACCCATCGACAGGAAATCAAACCCACTATGATTGAGCCTCTCAAGCCCAAGCAGTCGATGAAGGCCGCCGAGCTCCAGGACGGAGACATTGTGTGCTTCCAGAAAGCCCCTGAGAATAAGGACCAGTCGGCTGGGAAGCCCGCGTCTCAAGAACAGTAAGTCTAACGCACGCAAACGCGTAATTACATGCGGATGACGACGAACAAGGCGAATACTGACCCGGCCTGTCGTCTAGGCCCAACAAGCACTCCGACCGGTTCGAGGATGCCAGGGAATACTACGATTTCCTTGAACACAAGAGGGTCGTCAAGTTCCTCGCCCACCCAACCAGGAACGAAGGGACGCCGTTCACTCCCTTTGAGCTGGTGCTCAGCTCCAAGATCAACTACGATGCGCTTTCTGACAAGGTCGCTGCCCATCTCGGGGTGCCCTCGACACACATCCGTTTCTGGACCGTGAATGCGGCGACCAATAACCCCAAGGCGCCGGTCAGGCGTAGCACCAACCCCAGCCTGAAGCAGATCCTGCATCCCATGGGAACCAACAGCTTCAGCTCGAGCCAGAGGAACGACGCCTTTTATCTGGAGATTCTCGAGATGAGTCTGGCCGAGTTCGATACCAAGAAGAGCATCAAGGTCAACTGGCTCAGCGAGGGCATCTCCAAGGAGGAGCAGTACGACGTCCTGGTACCCAAGTCGGGTACGATTGAGGACCTCATCCAGGCTCTGATTAAGAAGGCCCAAATTCCCGACGAGGCTGAAGAGGGAAGGATCAGGGTGTACGAGGCCAGCTCCAACAGAGTGTGCCGCGAACCTCCGAGAGAGAATGCGGTCCTGAACCTCAGTGACTACACGCAAATCTACGCCGAGCGAGTACCAGAGGAAGAAACCGGTGCCGAGGAGAATAACTTTATCCAGGTGTTCCACTTCCAGAACGAGGTGAACCGGACGCACGGAGTTCCCTTTAGGTTCCTGTTGGCCGAGGTACGTTTTACATCTGTAGGCTCCCTTTTTCTCACATTCCACCGTGGCTGACCTCTTCTTTTCTACTTTCAGGGTGAGAAATTCGTCGACACCAAGAAGCGCCTCGAGAAGCGCACGGGTTTGAAGGGCAAGAGCTTTGAGAAGATCAAGTTTGCCGTGGTGAAGCGGTCCAACTACTCGAAGCCACACTATCTGAACGATGGTAAGTCTTATTAAGTAAAGTGATTTAAGCGGAACAAATGGCTAACTATGTTCTTGTTACAGATGACATTCTCTGGGATCTGGCAGCAACAGAGGACGATTACCTTGGTCTAGACCACGTGGACAGGACGAGGGCCATGAGGAACGGGACAGGAGATCTCTTTTTGCGATGAGGAAGGGAAAGTAAAGTAGTTGTAGTTGTTATATTATGATGGGAAGATGGTGTGTTGGGATTTCTTTTTTTCCTCTTCTTTCTTTCTTTCTTCTTCGGGTTTAAGTCTTTCTCCTTTTTTTTTTTTTGATGTTTTCAACGTCAGTACATGTCCAGAGTTGTATGGTCAATGCCAAGGGGGTGAAGGAGAGATAAAAAGACGAGGATAGTGTGATGCAAAAAAAAGAGTACAAAGATTATGTGTGGGAGTTGAGGTGAGGTGAGAGGTGAGAGCCATATTAGTAGTTGATTATGAGCCGTTTGTAGATGAAAACACCATGTTTTATTACTCAGGTTGTACTGTATTATGTGTGCGTCTAGTACCTGGTAGTTCCGTTGTTGCTACTGTTGCTGCTGCTGCTGTTGCTGTTATTGCGTTGTATTCAAGTTGTATTTGACAGTATATGAGTATGTGACAGTGGTATCCAAGATGATGTAATTTTTATTCAGTACCGTTGGGAGTATATAGCTATTTTTTCATATTTCCCAAGTTGGCCTCAAAAGCCAATGTGTATATATTTCATATCATTTCAATGTTTGAAGACAAGAACAAAAAGAAAAGAGAAAAGTGAAAAAGAGAGAGAGAGAGAGAGAGGGGGGAAGAGGAAGAAGAGAGAGATGGGAAGAAAATGATCAAGCCTTTAGAGGACCCCTTTCAATTTCCTCAGCGGACAAATGAGCACCAGCCTTCCTGAGGAGAGCAGCACAATCATTCTGACCGGACAGAGTGGCGAGGAACAGAGGGGAATTATCAGCGCGGTTACGCTCGTGGACGCTGGCGCCCCTCTCTAGGAGTTCACGCAGGACGGCGGTGGAGCCCGATATGGCGGCTAGGTGGACGGCCGTGTTGCCGGCGTAGTCAGCGTGGGTGAGGAGCTGGTGGGCTGCGTCGCCGGCGACGAGGTTGCGGACGGACTCGAGGTCGCCCTTCTGGATGGAGTGGCCCAGGGCGGCGAAGGCGAGTTCCGTGATGGAGAGGCGCTCGGCCGCCTTGTCGAGGGAGGAGAGGGGGTGGGAGAAGGTGGTGCGTGCTAGCTCCGTCATCTCGCCGCGGATGGAGAGGGTGAGCTGCTTGGTCATTTCTTCGCGGGAGAGGTCGGTGCGCGCCAGGAGGTACGACAGCTTGGTCAGGGCGGCCTCGACGGTGAGGTCTAGACCGAAGACGACGCCGGCGCGGCCTAGGTGGGTTCCCGGGGCGTAGACGGGGGAGACGAATCCCGCGACGCACTGGGATACGTTGATGACGATGACGCCGCGGGCTATGGCGTCGCTGATGACGCGGGTGACGGGGCCGTCGGCGCCGCCGGGCACGTTGCCCATGCCGAACGTCTCAAGGATCAGGCCGCGCAGGTCGGGGAGGCGGAGGACGGCGTCGAGCATCTCGGGCTTGATGCCGGGGAAGATGCGCAGACAGGCGACGTGCGACGTGTCCAGGTCGGTGGCGACGTTGAGGCCGGCGATGGTGGTGGGACGCAGGACGATGGGCCAGTTGACGTGGATGCCCAGGCCGTTGACGCGGGCCAGCGGCTCGAAGTTGGGGCTGTCAAAGGCCTCGTACGAGGCGGACGACACCTTGGTCGTGCGGTTGCCGCGGTACAGGTTGTGGTGGAAGAAGAGGGACACCTCGGGGATGACAAAGGTGCCGGCGATGATGAGCGAGCCGAGAAGGTTGTCGACGGCGTCGGACTGCAGGGAGAAGATGGGCGCCTGAGACCCCGTGAGGATGACGGGCTTGCCCAGGTTCTCCATCATGAAGGAGAGGGCCGAGGCCGTGTGGGCCAGAGAGTCCGTGCCGTGCAGGATCACGAAGCCGTCAAACAGGTGGTAGTTGTCCTTGACCGCCAGGGCCATGGCCGCCCAGTCCTGAGCGCTCATAGAGCTCGAGTCCAGAAGCGGGTTGAACTCGATCATGGTGTAGCGCACATGACGCTGGTACGCTGTGGGCGGGGTGCGCAGGCTGTCGAGGGTGAGAAGGCGGCCACCGTGGATGGCTTGAAGCTGGACTACATCACCATGGTGTTAGTCGGGTGTCCGGTGTGTCTTTTCTTGCCATGATCTTATGTATTCATGAGATGGGAGGGAGAGATATGTGGTGAAGGGTATACCTTTCGGGCTCGTTTGGTCGTTAAAGTCAGGCCTGGGAGCCATGGCCATCTCCATAAAGTGCTCGGTGGGTTGAAGGCCATCGGGACCATTCTGCATGCATATGGTACCACCGGTGCCAATGATGAGGACTCGGGACTCTGGGAGGCTTGTGTCGAGCCCCGAGGATGACGTCTGAGCAGGTCCCATGGTGGGCGGCTGTGTGATGTCGTTGCTACTGCTGGCTTCCACTGCGTCGACGTCGACGCGCCGTTTCTTCCTTTGGATATCGTCGAAGTTGTCTGCCTGGCTCATCTGGATCTGCCGTCACTCGTGTGTGGTTTTTATGAGAGAAAGCTAGAGTTAACTTCTCACAAGCCTAGTGGGGTAATGTGAACTGGGCTTGTAAGAGAGGCAAGACGGGACTAGACAAGACACGGGACTTGTTGCTGTTGGTGACTAGTGTATGTCTGTATAATGTATAACTGGAGTATTTATGAAATAATGAGAGCCCTTTGGGGTGCTGATGAATATATTGTTTTCTTTCCCAACCCCCCGAATCGTCATTCATCTAGAGGCTCATCGAGGCCCCAGGGAAAATTTTGATGGTTTTTTTTAGTCATGGTGCGTCGAGTCCCTCTTGAGTATGTCGTGCGGGTGGATCCCCTGGTTCGGAAGTTGAGCGAGTCCATGCCGAAATAGACGGTTTCTTTCCAATAGGTGGTAGTATACGAGTGATATACTTGGTACGAATGAAAGTGTCGGTATTGGATTTCCCCATGTTCATGATATTAGGTATGTGGTTGGCAGTTGTGGACTTGTAGTAGTGGTAGACAAAAGAGGAGAGGAAGGATGGGTGGTACAGGGAAGGAGGAGGAATATCATGGTGGTTTGGTGAACGAGCATAATAATAGGCAAGTATAATTACAAGTACAGGAATAATGCAATTGAATATGCACGACCAACAAGAATGGCAGTTGCCAGTTTTGAATACAAACCCATCCGCATGGCTCCTTCCTTTTCGTTCTCTTTTCAATATCTCATTGGGGGCCAAGAAGCCCGTGACAGGAGTGCCGCTGCGGGCAGTTTGGTGGTACCTATACTTTAGCGCTGTAGAGTAGGACTTCAGGCGCTGTTACAGTTGCAGCGACTTTTAAGTTAGTATGGGGGAATACATACGTATCCGAGGTACTCGACATATATTCTGCCACAATACACCGCCTTCTACAATAAGTCATGCATTTCGTCCTTGGCACTGAGAGTCAATCACTGATGGGCAAATCCACAATTCCGTCACCAGCCTTTTTGCCTTGATTCTTGTGCCATCACCTTCCCGCGTCGCATATCACCCACGACGCGCCGCACCACTCGCTGCTCTGGCGACCCTCGTCTAATCTAGATCGACATATATACACCTGCATCGGGGTGGTCTCTATTGGAGGGCGACGTCTAGTGTCGGCTTCTTTGTCCTTGACTCCTATCCTATACTCGCATCCAATTCGTCCATCATCGGTGTCTAACCTGCATCATCATTCGGACCTTGCCCAAGCCGAGAGACACATACCACATCAGGCTCAACCACTTCACGGACCACACAACCCAGAAGAAAACAGATACACCACTGGCAGAAATGCAATTGTTAGCGACAACCCTGACGACCTGATAATTCATCTGGCCTCTGCGCCTTACACCCCTTCATCGCGACAACCCATCGCCTCACATCCTACGAAGATCTCGTCCACGTCCCGACACGATGGAAAGGGCCCTGGAGCGCACCCCCGAGGGCACCTCGCCGCGCACCTTTGCCCTCAACCACCAGCGACCCAAGCGCACATACCAAGGATGCTCGCGTATATCAGACTACGAGCTTCAGGGCAAGCTGGGAGAGGGAACGTTTGGGTAGGCACTCTTACCTTGGCATCTTGTTTCGCGTCGCATGCTAACAGCGTCGCTAGTGAGGTTCACCGTGCCCGTTCACGAAAGACAGGCGCCTCCGTTGCCCTGAAGAAAATCATTATGCATCACGAAAAGGATGGCGTACGTTACCAAAGCTCCTGCGCCGCCACGGGCACTTGCCTTCTCTGACCCGATCACGTCTAGTTCCCCATCACCGCCCTGCGCGAGATCAAGCTTCTCAAGCTTCTATGCCATGAAAATGTCGTCGGCCTAGAGGACATGGCCGTCGAGCACCCCACCAAGCAAGGTAAGCAATCACCACCATCAGCTTACTCTCCCGCCTGCTCGACTGCTCTGACACATGCTTGCATCCAGCCGACAAACGCAAAAAGCCCATCATGTACATGGTCATGCCTTATATGAATCACGATCTGTCCGGTCTGCTGGACAACCCGTCAGTTCATTTCAAGGAGCCCCAGATCAAGTGCTACATGCTGCAGCTTCTGCACGGACTACGCTACCTCCACGAAAACCACATCCTCCATCGCGACATGAAGGCCGCCAACCTCCTCATCAACAACCAGGGCATTCTGCAGATTGCCGATTTTGGCCTGGCAAGGCACTACGACGGCCCGACTCCTGTCCCCGGTCAGCCTGTTGGTGACGGCCGGAGAGACTACACCGGCCTGGTGGTCACTAGGTGGTACCGGCCTCCGGAGCTGCTACTCCAGCTCCGGCAGTACACGACGGCCATTGACGTCTGGGGCGTTGGGTGAGTCTCCGCCGTACCCCCTTATTTGACTTGAACTTGGTGAATCAGAAGATCGCTGAACTGACCTTGTCTCGAAAACAGCTGCATCTTTGGTGAGATGCTGGTCGGCAAGCCCATCCTTTCGGGCGAGAGCGACCCCCATCAACTAGAGCTCATCTGGGATTTGATGGGCTCCCCGAGTGACGACAACATGCCTGGATGGAAGGCACTGCCTGGCGGTCACCATCTGACGCCGCGCCCTCGTCCAGGCAACCTGCAGAGCCGCTTTAGAGAGTACGTTGAAATTGTGGCTTGTGGCTTGTCCCCATGATGCAACCATGACGTGACTATGACTTTTTTTTATTTGTTACTGACTTGAGATGGATTTGCAGTTACGGCCAAGGGGTAATAAGCTTACTCAAGGAGCTCCTGAAGCTGGACTCAAAGACACGAATCAATGCTTCCGATGCTATCGAGCACCCGTACTTTAAGATGTCGCCGCTGCCGCTGCGGCCAAATGAGATCCCTACGTTTGAGGAAAGCCACGAGCTGGACCGGAGAAAGTTCCATGATCGCAAGGCCAATCTCCCACCGGCGCCCAAGGGAGGCACCGTGGGCATTGGCCCCGACGCCAACGGGGCAACGGCAGGCTTCAACAGCAGTGATCCGTACGGGAGGAACGGCGCCAATGCAGGGCGCATACGCGACGACCGACGACCGGCATGGCAGAGGGAGCGTGGTCCTCCCCAGTCGCGCCCACCCCCGCGCGATGACAGGTCCCGGCCGCTACCCCCGCGCGGCGGCGGTGGAGACGTGGACACGTACATTCCCAGCTACCGTGGACCGCCGCCAGATGACCGTCCCAGAGATGACAGGCGACCTGTGCGACCGCCTCCGAGAGACGAGAGGTGGCAGGACCGGCCGACGCGTAGCCGAAGCCGGTCGCCCAATCATGATAGGACGCGTGAACGAGATAGGGAGAGGGAGCGTGCCGAGATGTACAGGCGTTAAGGGGAGAAGGAGGAGTCATGAGCTGATAATGTCATAGAGTGTTACAGGTACGATAGTGTAATGACATGTGGCGTCTGATCAGGAGTTTTTTCTCTCTTGTTCTTTCTGGTTCTCACTTCCTTTTTCCATGTGTTTTTAGTAGAGGAGGAATGTCAACAGCGTTGGTAAAGAGAAGCAAGGCATATTACGAGTAGATTAATAGTCAACCTTGTGTTGATCCCACAACACACTGAGAGATATGATTGCTTTTTTTGAACTTTTGTTTTCGTATAAGAAGATACGCACACGCCTGCGAAGAAGCAACAATAACAAAATCAAAATGGCCCGATATCAAAATAGAGAAGAGGGAAAAGAAACAAGATGAGAAGGAGTACGCATAAAGAAAAGAAGAAGAAAATCAAGCCAAGATATCAGAATCATCCTCCTCGTGAATCGTCTGCGACAAGAGCCCCGCTGACGTCCTCCGCACGCCACCTACGCCTTCGAAGCGACGACGACGCTGCTGCTGCTGCTGCTGCTGCTGTAGCTTACTCCAGCCATCGTGTTTCCGGGCGGTGATGTCCTCCGACGAAGATGTGGGGGCCGACATGTCGCGGTACCGGGCCTTGTTGTTGTAGTAGGGCGCGTAGAGCTTCTGCTTCCTCTGGGAGAGGTGGTAGATCTTGTCGTTTGGGCTGTCTTGTAGGCCGAGCTGGGATGTTAGGAGGGATGAGGTGAGGGCGACGGTTAGGCCGGTTAGGGAACCGACGAGGGCGGCGACGCCGAACTGATTTGTTAGATTTGTATTGTGTATACTTGGCACGAAAAGGAGAAGAAGAACAGGAGGAGGAGGAGGATGAAAGGGGGGAAAACAAGGTAAAAAAAGAGACGTACGAATATGTATAGAGGCTGATGATGATGATGTTAGCTTAAAGGTATAGATAAGGGGGAGGAGGAGAGGAAGGAAGAAGGAGTGTTTACCTCTAGACTTATCAGGAAATTCACAAATCCTGTACAGAGTGATAAAAAGAATGAAGCGACATAGATGCCAGGTGAGAGGATCGTCAAGATGACACGGCCGATAAACGACAGAGGTACCATGAGGACGCTCACGGGCCAGGTGACCAGCGTGGCTAGATGGGACAACCACCATGACCAGTGGATACTCGCGACGGCGGTGACGGCTGCACCAATCCACTCCACTGCTACGGCCATGCCTGTGGCAGCTTCTGCCATGGCTGCTGTGTGTTGTTTGTTTGTTTTGTTTTGGTGATGTTGTGAGGAGAGAGAGAGTTGAACGGAAGTGGAGAGAGGGATGAGTAGGAGTCGACGTCACGGAGAGCTGATGGTGGAATGACGACAGCTCTGCCTGTCTGTCTGGGGCAGGCACACACGACAACAAACTCGAGTTAGATGCACATGATTTGAATATTCGAGATCAATGAGAGAGATGAGAGGGACAATAAATGCAATTATATCATGAAAATATAGTCATGATCTTTTTTTTCCGTCGTGGAGAGATGGAAGATGGGGTTCTTGGCGTTGGTGTGGGGGAGAGAAATGGATGGCTGCATGCAATCAAGTAGAGGTACTTTATCTACCATCCATAGTTGGCCAATGACTGATGTACATCTACATATCCCAATGCATGCTCTGATCTTCCCCCCCCTCGTCGTCCACCATCCTCAACTTCGCCCACAAACCATCACCGACCCACGAACCACCTTTGCCCACCCTTTGAGAAACTTATCCCTTCCCGTAACGATCTACATCAGGCCCTCTTCCATCCAACCATCCATCCATTTATCACTTTTTTCTTTCTTTTCTCACATCTCAACTCTCTTCCATTTTTGTTTTTCCCTCTAGGGGAAATGTACGGCCCCCAGCCGTAAAATTGATAAGAAGAGCAGCAAACACAAGCTTACTACCCATCTATTCCAACAACCAGACCCCTCCCCCTCGATAACCAAAAGGAGAATCATGGGTAACAACCCTTCGGCCCCATCGGCCCAAGGCCATGGACATGATCAGCAGCAGCAGCAGCAGCAGCAGACGTCAACATCGGCAGCAGTACCAGTATCATCATCACAACAACAATCCACAACGACGACCTCTCAGCCAGGATCGGGCTCGCAATCCCCGCGACACAGCCGCCGCAGCGCCCGCAACATCATCAGCACGACGCACAACAGATCGGCCGTCCCACCCGAGGCATCCCTCGCCCAGGCCCGCGGGTCCACCGTCGTCAGCCGACCGAAGAGCATCCCGGGGAGCACGGCCGTGTCGTCTCTCAGCGGGTCGCCGCACAGCAACGCCTCTCCTCTGACGGGCACCAGTGCGGGGGCCAGGGCCGCCTCCGCCGCCACCTCCAACATGTCCACGTCCATGTCGGCGGCTACCTCTTCCCCTGCGCCCGTTCCGTCCGACGAGCCCTCGAAGCCTGTCGATGTGCCACGCGGCGAGGCCGGCGGTGGTGGTGGCGGTGGTGGTGGTGGCTCGTCGTCTGCCGCCGGTGCTCACGCTCACTATAACTCCGATCTGCCCACCGCTCAGAGCGACCAGCTCACATCGGTCAGCAGCGTCACGGACACGTACTACATGGCTCATCCGCCTCGTCTGCCCCTCCCCATCGAGGAGGAGGTGCACACCCCCGGGTCGCCTATCCTCGGCCCCGTCGACCCGTCTGGTGATGGTCCCGCTGACATGTCCATCGGCGAGGGCGGCGCGGGCTCCTACTCGTCTGATGGGCTGACGAGGAAGGGGTCCGGCGTCAGCACCAACACGGCTGGCGAGGATGAGGATACCGATGAGCTCCAGGTCGATAAGACTAGGCCTGTTGTTCCTACAAAGGTCGAGTGGAAGCGTGGCGGTGACAAGATTTACGTTACTGGCTCCATCTTCCAATGGAACAGGAAGCAGCGTCTGCATCCAGTGTATGTGTTTTTTTTTTTCTCTTTTCTCTCTCTCTACTGTTATCCTGCTTGTTCACCACTTCTGACGCTCTCTTTTGGCAATACAGTGAAGGTCGACCCGGCTACTTTGCCGCCACCATCCCCGTCCTCCCCGGAACCCACCACGTGCGCTTCCTAGTCGACGGCATCATGCAGACGTCTCCCGACCTCCCCACCACGGTCGACTTTGGCAACAACCTAGTCAACTACATCGAGGTCAGCCCGGACGACGCCACCCACCGACGTCGCCACCACTACCACCGTCATCAGAGTTCCCAGCACAAGCAGGGGAGCAGCAGCAGCGGCGGTCACCAGCAGGGTACAAGCACGCCCGAAGACGGGAGCAGGGGTGCCTCGCGCACGTCGTCCATCTCCAAGGACGACAGCAAGACGTCCAAGCAGGCCCCGCGCCTCAGGTCCGTGCCCCCGCCTGAGGCGTACCGTCGCGAGATCCCCCAGTACCTCCAGGACTTTGACCAGGCCGAGGAGTCGCCCGCGTATCAGACGGCCGTGACGGCCATCGAGAAGCTTCCCACGCCGCCTAGCCTGCCGGGATTCCTGGGTAAACCTATCCTCAATGCTGCCGTCCTTATGAAGGATGACAATAGTGTGCTCGGTATGCCTAATCATACTGTCCTGAATCACCTGGCTACCAGCAGTATCAAGAATGGTGTATTGGCCGTGTCGGCGACGACCAGATATAAGAATAAGGTATGTTCTGGCTTCTTTTTACATGGCAATGAAGACGTACGTGCTAACAATAGACTAGTATGTCACAACCATCATTTACAAGCCTACATCGGCAGATGATGGGTAATGGATATAATTGCTCTTGTTTTTTCTATATTTTTTTTTCTATCTATTTTCTCCTTTTTAATGTGTTTTGGGCTGGCGTTTGTATTGCAGTGATGAGGTTCAGTCGAGATATATATATACAGGTTCGACTGGGTGGATGGATGGATAATGAATTTACATTTTTTCAATGACACATATAAGATATGGCATGAACATGAAGGGGAAGTGAAGAAGAGAGAGGCAAGTGACATGCAGATGAGAAGAAAGGAGAGGGAAATAACGTGTAGATGAGAAGGGAAAGGAAACCAAAAAGAGAAAGAAGAAGAAAAAAATCAATCCCTCCATTTGACAAAAACCTCATCCGTCCTGAAACGCTGGGTACAAGAGCTCTGATCCAGCGGAGTATGAAAGCCAGTCCTGTACGCCAGCAGACCAGCATGAGCAATCATGATACCATTATCGATGCAGAAGCGCTCATCAGTAGCAAAGACGCTACCACCCCTATCACGAGCCATATCACCCATCATGCGCTGCAGACGCTCATTGCTGCCCACGCCACCAACGATGAGGACCTGATTGCTCCCGACGTGAGCCATGGCGCGCTCCGTGATCTCGACGAGCATGGCAAACACCGTCTCCTGCAGCGTGAAGCACAGATCCTCCGGGGTGAAGTCGGCCGTGCCAGCATCCATGGAGGCGGCGAGGGCGTCAGCAGCAGCGAGGATGCCCGTGAAGGAGCAGTCCATCCCCTTCACCGTGTACGGCAGGTCGAGCAGCTTGGACCCCTTCTTGGCGAGCTGCTCAATGTTGTACCCCGGTGCGGGATCGTTGCTGATGCGCAGGGTGCGGGCGAACCGGTCCAGACAGTTCCCCACGGCTATGTCGAGGGTCTCGCCGAAGATGCGGTACCGCTGCTCGGCGTACGCGATGACCTGGGAGTTGCCCCCCGACACGTAGAGCACCACCGGGTCGGACGCCTCGGTGATGGTGCGTCCCATCTCGATGTGGCCCACGCAGTGGTTCACCCCGACAAGGGGCTTATCCCACAGGAGGGCGAGGGTGCGGGCCCCGACGGCGACGGACGTCAGCGGCCCGCCCATCCCGGGGCCCTGCGTGAAGCATATGCAGTCTATGTCGGAGACGGACACGCCAGCCACGGAGAGGGCCCTGCGTGCCAGGCTGGGGAACTCGGCTCGGTGGTGCGCCGCCGTGTCCTTGGGCAGGAAGCCTGTCCCTGGCGGGGAGACGAATGTGTCGCGCAGGTTGGAGAGGATGTTGGTCGTGCCTGTCGTGGTGTGCTCTATCACGCCTATGCCTAGCTTGTTGGCTGAGCCTTCGCACCCGAGGGCGATCCATGATGATTTCCTGGGTGCCATGGTTTGGTGTTTGGAGGGGGGGGGGAGGAGGGGTTGGTATGGTGGGGTAGTGGTGATGATGTTTGTACTTGTGGAAGTGCGAGCTGGTTTGCTGGTTCAGGGTGGTGTATTACATGTATGTTTTTTAGTTTCTTTTTGTATGTATTTGGTCTTCTTCTTTAGGTAATACGTAGTAATTTTAAGGAGATTGACGAGATCTTCTTCAACCGTTCATGTCATGATTTGCTGATATAATTCCTTGTTCAAAAAGGACCCCTCTGATATCTTTTCGTCGTCATGACAATCTTCCCCCCCCCC
>FYEV01001800.1:272000-282624 GCA_900188565.1 Geosmithia flava
CCCCCCCCCCCCTTCGCGACTATGGGTAACTCGACTAGCTCGGTCCTGGACAATATTGTCCAAGGATCAAACTGTATGCACTCGGATATGGATACTGGGTTGAGAGAGAACAAGATGGAAAAGCTTACCGTGTGGCAGTTGACAAGGATGAGGTTGACCGCCTACGAAAGAGATTCATGAAGCTCGACAGGGTAAGTGGGGAGAAGAAGGGGGGATAGAAGGAGGAGAAGAAGAGGAAGGAAGAAAAGAAAGGAATGGATGAGCTGACAAAGTATGGATACAGGACAACTCTGGTACCATCGAGCGCGACGAGTTTCTCAGTCTACCGCAAATATCCAACAACCCCCTAGCGACGCGGTATGCATTATCTCGGAGGGAGCGAGGGAGGGTGGGGGGAGTGTTATGTGTGAACAGAGAGAATATACTGACAGGTGTGAAAAAAAATGGGATAGAATGATTGCCATCTTTGATGCCGACGGCGGCGGCGACGTCGACTTTGAAGAGTTCGTCGGCGGACTGAGCGCCTTCAGCGCCAAGGGAAACAAGGAGCAGAAGCTCCAGTTCGCCTTCAAGGTGTACGACATTGACCGGGACGGCTACATCTCCAACGGGGAGCTCTTCATCGTCCTCAAGATGATGGTCGGCAGCAACCTCAAGGACCAGCAGCTGCAGCAGATTGTCGACAAGACCATTATGGAGGCGGACCTCAACGGCGACGGGAAGATTGACTTTGAGGAGTTTACAAAGATGATTGAGGGGACTGATGTCAGCACCAGCCTTACTCTTGGTATGCTTCCTCTCTCTTCCTTCCTCTGCGCAGGCTTGTCTTTTATTACTCTCTGCGCAGGCTTGTCTTTTTTACCCAAGGCATCCCCCCCCCCAAACAAGTACTAACACCCTACAACAGACCAGTTCTAAACACACGTCATATGACATGTTGTATGGAAAGAAGGAGAGAAGAGAAAAAAAAAAGGGTGGTTTATGGATCGTTTATTCGTGTCTACGTCTGTTTTGGTTTTCTTTTTTTTTTATAGCTTGATGATGATGACTATATCGGCATTTTTTTTAACCCCTTTTCCGAGTGCTTATCGTGGTGTCTCTTGACTTGCCTTTTACAACTAATACAGATACATGATGCTTCTGTCAGTTTTTGAATGATTATTCCATGATGAGTAATTGGGATTATATATCAGGGTCCTCAACTTTGCACTATTGAGTATACGGATATTCCATACTTTGAAGTGCATCTGAAACCATCGTGACCAAGTAACAGTCATGACCAAGGTAGAAAAGGTTGCGACCTAGATCCATGTCATGACAGGGCTGAATGACCCAAGGCAAGGGGAGTTGACCATCTGCCTTGCGAACCGCGGTCTTGCCCTTGTCATATTTTCTTTTTTTCCTATACCTCTACAACAGTTCGTACCAACACTCTGGTTTTTCTCATCTTTCTTTTCCTTTCTCACTCTCACTCTCACTCTCACTCTCACTCTTACTCTTCTACACCTTTCTTTTCTTTTTTCTTGTCCTTGTACACTATTTCCCTTGTATAATTCTTTCCTTTTTTTTCTGATCCTTATACAAGTTTCCTTCCTTTTTCCTTCCCAAAATCACGTTTTCAAATTCCTTGCTTCTAGATGTATCGTAGGATTCATCAGAATAATCTGCCGTGTGTGTCCCTTGCAACCTCGCTTACAGCTTACAGCTTACACCGGTTATACTCGTAGAGGCAAAGTAATGAAAAAGAATCCACTTAATTCCAGATCCCCCTTTGTTTCCTCTCTTCTCTCTTTCGTTTTTTTTTTTTTTTTTGTTATATAATACCCACAACATCTTCAAGAGGGGTAATTTATAAATGTCAGAGAGTCATAGCAAACAGTCGAAATCTTGGAAATATTTCCTTGGAAAGAAAAACCCCCTCCCATCAACTTGTCCAACATGTTGGTTGATCACTGTCTTGGCGTCACATTCTCATCACATCACATATAGCGCGCCTGGTAATAAATGGGGCATATCTACAAGCACACTCTGCCATTGTACAAGTATTCATAGTACTCCGTACAAAGTACAGCATATTGAATCGGCAGTTTGATATTCATACTCGTACAGTACAGGTAAAGATGAATAGTAAAGACCGTGTCCATGAAACATGTGACGTGTCATATGCATACCCTTATAATCCCCGATCCTATATCCCTAGTACAGAGTCGTAGTAGATTACAACTATATCCTCTGACTCTACTCTGACGATAATCGAACCATCCTGGAACCCCCTCACAAAGTACAGAAACCAAAGTGCAGAAACAAGGAAAAAGAAAAGAATGCCAGAAAAGTAATCGCTCTCTATTAACCCCATGTCCATAACCCATTCCCAATGCAAATATATGCTTACTTGTAAGAAAAGAGACAAGCACAAAGTGAATAGATAGGCAAACGACAGAAAAACAAGAAATAAAAAACAAATGCATAATGCACGCTCATCTCCTAGAAGAAATGTATAGATAGAAAAAAAGACTCAACGCCATAGCCAGCCAACAAACCCCTCAACCATCATCCCAACCATGACCTCTTACGTCAAACGGAACTCACTCCGACCCATAAAGATCAATACAATCCCCAAGGACTAGAAGTAAAAGTTGTTAGCAAATGACACAAGAGTAAACAAAGGAGTGAAAAGAAAAGAAAAAAAGGGGGGCAGCGGGGGGAATGTACCCTCTGTAATCTGATCCTCCCAAACACCATACTGGTAATCCACAAGACCATGGGGAACAAGACCATCACAAAATTTGACAATCTCATCACCCAGCTTCATCAACCTCTCGCGTGATAGAGGGGTCTGCGGAGGTTGCCCCGAGGGTTGGTGACCAGCACCCACATCCCCAGACATCACGTCCAGCTGTCGTTGACCAAGGGCAAGCCAAGCATGGTTGAAGTCGTTCCAGAGTTGGATTCGTTCTGCTCGTATGGAGAAGTTGTCCGTTGTCAGACCTGTCATCATCATCGTACATTAGTCTCATTCTGCTTGCCGCTGGGGGGAATAGATGGGCATACCTAAATCTGCCACGTGTGTCAATAGCCAGTTGGAAATGACCAACAGAGTCTCCGATGCCGTCTGGAGTGATCCACCTGTTATCTCCTCAAACACAGATACAAGCTGCTGATGGTACTCTTGCCAATGCTGATCGACGACGTCGCCCCCTCCTGTCACCTCTACCACATCACCCCCCTCTTCTTCTTCGTCTTCTTCGTCTTCTTCCTCCTCCTCCTCAGAGTATTCTGCCTCGTTGTCGTCGTCGTGTCCCTGAGATGGCCTATTCTGTCCGCTCCCCTGGATGCCCCCCGTATAAGTCATGTCGTTTGGATTCTGATGGTAAACTCCTGTAGCATGCTGCTGCTGCTGCTGCTGCTGCTGCTGTTGATGTTGACGTTGCAAGTTGGATGCCAAAGTGCTGCTGCTTCCACCGGCCACGTCGGCGCCAATGTAAGCTGACGTGACATCGGGCATCATTTGCATGGCTGCATGGTGCTGGTGCTGGTGCTGGTGCTGGTGCTGGTGCTGGTGTTGTCGTGGTGGTGCCCCAAACTGCTGGGTGTCGTACACGGGTGCCTGGTTACCCGTCTGCGCAACATTGTACATGATGGCTGCGGCGTTGTAGCCGCTGAGGTCGTGTTGCGCGTGGTGGTGGTGGTGGTGTGACCGACTGCCGTCATCCGGAGGAGGCGGGCCGTAAGTGTGCATGTATGGGACCATCCCTGCTGCTGCTGCTGCCGCCGCCGCCGCTGCGCCTGTCGACGAGGTCGGCGTCTGGTAGTAGCTGCTGTTGTACTCGGCTGCCGCACTGCTCCTAGGCGTCTGTGGATACGACGACGACGACGGGGCTTGTTGTATACCACCGCCGCCCCTGTTGCTGCTGCTACCACTATACCCCTCGGCAGAGCTGGTTGGTGTCACGAAACTGGACTGTGGTACGTAGCTTGCACCAGAGCCATGCTGCCCGTGGTGTGCAAAGTCGTTGCCTCCCGCTTGACCGGGGTCAGCCATACCCCCAGAGTCGCAGCTGTACGGCGACTCCGTGCCCAGCCCTATGCGGTGAGCCGCCGGAGAGGGCGTTGGTGATGGGTAGTAGAAAGCCAGGTTGAACGTGTTTCTCCCGATCGACCAGTGGACCGATCGAGGTGCGGGGAGGGGTGATGGTAGTTGGTCGGGATCCAAAGGAAGCGGCGTATTTGCCAGAGTGTTGGTAAAGGACCAACGTCACAACAGGAGACCGACTTCCTTTTTAGTAAGTCGTTGTTCCTGCTTGGGAGAGAGGTAGGGGGGGGATGTGTTCTTTCACCAGGAAAGATGATTGTCGATTTCGTCTTGTTCCGACAAGTTGCGGCGTGTGTTGCAACGTCTTGGAAGCTGATATCCAAGTATTATTGTATGATAGACGAGGAGTGGGTAAGGGGATGAGGCTCAGACGAGAGAGAGGTGTTGCGGTAGCTCCAACGTCTATATATCACGGTGGGATCTGCGGCGGGAGACTAACAAAGCCAAACGGTTCTCCTCTTGGGCAGCAAATAAAAGGCTCAAGTAAAACAGCAACGACAAGCTAGAGAGCTAGCGTTGTTCATGCCTCGGCCTGGGGTATAACCACGAACTACTGGGAACTCGGACAGGTTGCCCCGGTCTGTAGCCACTTCGGGACGGATCGCCTAGACCACACGCCAAGAGGCGCAGCACTTCGAGCGATGAAGGGGAGGGTGGTGTGGAAGGAAGCAGAGAGGAGTGTGCGTATCTGAGTTATCTGTAGGGATGTCGTCTCTTTGACTTTGACTCTAAAGCAAAGAAAAAAGGTCTGGAGCAGTCGACAATGCTGCAACGGCAGCTTTATATCATATATCCTCCTCTCCTCGTTCTAGAAGCAGGCTTTTGGTTTTTGCGTGTTAGTCGCGAACCGCGCAGACCAGCTGGGCCTCATACGTACCCACTCTCGCCTGACAATAGTGCCTGAATGATCCGCAGAATAGAATCAAAGGACTATCCTCGTACCCCGGGGTGGTGTGGTACGAACCAGGGGGATTGAAACGGAAAGACGCTTGACAATGGTATTGTTTCTGAGGGCCAAGCTGCCTGCTTGTCGTTGCTGTCGTTGCTGCCGTGTGTGTGTGTGTGTGTGTGTGTGCGCGCGCGCGTGTGTGTATAAGTCGCTGAGTTTCTGAGTGAACCCGTGGTATAGCACCGTACCAAGCTGAATTGATAGACGCGGGCTTGCGAGTTGACGAATAATCAATTATGAATAAGGTGACACGAGCGGCTAAGACACTCGGGAACATGCAACTGTCAAAATAATGGGGGGTGGTCAAGTAGCATAAGCGTCCGAGGCGAACAAGACATTGTAGCCAGCCAGAGAAAGATGGTGGAGGGACGGCTTCTTTTACAGGGTCCCAGGAACGCGAGACAGGTTGTGAGGCTGAGGAATCGGCCAGCATCCATGTGGTGGTAGTAGTGGTACTGTTGAGGCAAAAAAAAAGTAAAGACCAAAGCTGAGATCCATGACACTTGGATTCCCTTCACCGGGAGTCACGTCAAATCAATGCTGCTGCAAGCCTTCCCCAGAGATGTTCGGACAATATATTGATTTGATCAGTACACCCACACAAAGACCCTGAAGTCTTGTCTTGCATATCCCGTGAGCACTGAGCAGCGATTCGCAAAGGGCTGAGGGCCAGAAGACTGGGAGAGGAAGCCCGAGTGTGGCTTGACCAGGTGAGCCAGGGTCATGTTAGCTAGCAGGGAGCATCGCAGGCATCTGCCACACCCTCGGCACCGGGTCGCTCCCCAACTTTCCCTATGCGAGGCTGATGTCGACGTTGTTGTTTCAAACACACCCCCATGCACTCAGCTCGTGGGGATCCTGGCGTCTCAGTCGACGATTTGTGTACGTACTCCATATGGCGTACGGAGGGAGTGCAGGTATAACACTGTATACATATCAAAGAGAAAGAGAGAGAGAGAGAAAGAGAGCCAAGGAGACAACGACCCATAGACTGCTCGCCGAGCCCGAAGCAACTTACAAGGCCCATCCTAGTTAGCAAACTTTAAAGGCGCCCTGTACACCGCGCTTCGTACTCGTTCGACGTACCTGTAAGTACGTACAGAGTACGTTGTACAGGCAAACTGGTGTGTGTGGCGCTCAGCCAGATTGGTGGGTGTGTACCTGAGGGCCACCCACCCCTTAAGCAGGGGGGGTGTGAAATCATAAAATGTGCAGGGATCTGTACACACACTTTGAGCCTTGGAGGGGGAGCGCACGGGTGAAGAGATCTGCCTTGAGATCTGCGGCGACATGGCATTTCCCAGCATGTCCTCGTGGCTCAGGTGATGGCAATCGTATGTACGTCGAAGGTCATTTCCGGTCACTTGCTCATTGTTTGCTTCCAAGTGGTTTCCATTGTTGCATTTCTCCTATAGGTTGTAGGTTGCAGTACGTCGTCGATTGTATAGTGGTATCGATCACATAGCCATGGCCTCGGCTGATCCGCACATCAAGTGGGGTCTTTGCAGGGGCGATCCCGCCATTTTTGGGAGGGCCTTGTTTGTTGGTGCGAGCCCAGGGAATTGAGCTTGCCCTTGTACAAGCAATATCAACAGTTGAGTTCTCAGAATTCCAGGGCACGAGGCCGTGCCTGTACAGGGACGAGAAGTAGGACGGGGAAAATATGATGTGCACAACTTCCCGAGCAGCAGGGCCGGTGGAGACTGTGAGACCCGGGCGATCATGCGTAGATGGGCATATAATCTAAGACATTGATGTAGGTAGGATTAGTAGCAGCCTCCTCTCATTAGCTGTCGGGTCATCCGCTCAGGCCCCCGGTGTCAGGAACAAGGAGGAGAAACGGAAGGGCAGCAAATGTCAGGCCAGCCAGCCACACTTTGACTCCAAGTTTGCATGCCCATCTTCTCGGTGAATGAGGCATAAAGAAGAAGGACAGATATTCCAGCCCGATCAGCTTTGGGCATTCGTCCACATAAATTTTTCCCCGGGGGGAGGGGGTATCATTTCGTTTTCTCTCTTCTTTCCCACCCCTTCCATGGCACTGGCTGGGGACAGTTGTGCCTCGTAACCAGGGAGTGGCGCGTACTCGGTAGTAGTCTGTAGACGAACAGGAAACACCTGCGTATTACTACTGCCACCGTGTGTAAGAGGATCTAGCAGGACAGACTCGTATTTCGTGCTTGTGCATATGTCGTCGGGCCTTGATTGCCTGACTGCCAAGACGCCGGTTCCCAGACCAGGGCGGAGCGTTGGCCGAACGGCGAACCGTGACCATCTTGACCAACTTGACTAGAGGATGCCAAGACCGACCGGTCTATGTGGGATAAGAGGTTGTATTACTCAGTACTAGTATGAGCCGTCGAGGAGAAAAAATGGGATATAATGAGAGACTGAGATGATCAGAGAGGAGTTGGTGAGAGCATTGGAGGTGGAGGTACATTTTGGTACAGTGCATAGGGGGCCAGGGAATTACCCAAAATGGGAAACCACGACGCAGGCTCCTTCCCATGTTTTACGCACTGGTATACACTGGATTCCAGAGGGAAGGAACCTCAGCTGCACCTGACGACACAGCAAAATGATGAAATCGTTATTAGTAATGCCTCTTCGACGACCCAAACAGTGACCAGAACTATCTTCCGTATTACCATCAATGCTGCATGTTGCATGTACCATCATGACTACATGTACAACTCGCATCGTCACCATCAACACCACCATTGCAGTATGACAGCTTTCACTCTAGGAGTACTCATACGATTGTTCGACCCCCTGTCACAGTTAATCGCAGCCTCGGCATCCGGCCCCATCTCATCTCACTTGTACGACGCATTTCTTACGCCGTACATACATGGTACCATCGTACATACATGCATCTCGAGATACCGTTGGCCGATACGTATACGAGGGGGAAGAAAAAACTCCCCGACAGCCATACCTTTGGTGCTACCTGCTGCCCGTACCCCCCACACCAAGGAGCAGCCAGTCATATTATTGTCCGCGGGAGCAACATGCATAGCCCTCGCAAGCCTCTTTATCAGCCCCCGTCGTCATAACTGACCGTGTACAGGTAGAAAAGGAGCAAGGGTCAGCTAGCCTTTGATTTCCTCAGGATACTGGAATTTGGAGGGTAATGGTTTCAATTGGATTTCACGAGGTAAACCCCCTGAACAATTCACTCAGCTCACTGCTTGATACCACGAGCTATCTGGTAATGATCCATGAGAGACGGGTTGGCTGGCTGATGTGCGACAACAGCTCACCACATGGGGACCGCTTCATATGCTTTCGAGATGCATATCCCTACGATGCATGTCCCTGCTGCTGCCTCTACTACTGCAAGAGCCACATGCAGTGGGGATATACAAACAAAGGAGAAACAAACACGCACCGTCGACCCGTTATAGGCAACAGCCCGTATCACCGGCGGTTTCTTCATCAAACGGAAACCCTGGCTGCAGATCCGCCACATTTCATTGTACCGGAGATATCCATGGACCCCATTATATCCCACTCCCACTCACTAGCACCGAGTTGCTAAATAAGACTAATACTCTGTGTGCAGTACTAGCTAACGACGACTCCATGAAACGTTCGCTTATACCCGGCACGTCGTGTGCCACCATTGGCTCGAGACAATTTGCCCACCAAGGAAAACAAAGTTTGCGCCTCGGAGATGTCCATGTCGACCACATATTACCCTCTGGCGCCAACTGTTAATAGCGTGGCAGGGTTCCCTCAAACTCGGGATCATCATCCTAGTACTCTTTGTAGTAATGCATACGAGTACTATTACACACAAGTTGGGAGCCGATGGGAGCGCGGGGTGGACAAAGCACCAGTGGCCACACACACACACACACACACACACGCGCGCGCGATACAAAAAAAAAACGGCTCATGGCCCGAGGGGGGACCAACGTCTGCGTTAACTACCAGCCTTACGCCTTTTGGAAGCTCGTGTTCATCGTGACACACAACTGCCACGAGTAACGGAGTAACGGACTAGCAAACATGTCGGTGCCGTAGCGGCAAACCTGTCTAGCCCCTTTTCTCTTGCCATGTGCCGCAGAGGGGTAACAGCCCACCGGCACTACTACTACTTAATTTACCATTTAGTTGAAGAAGACGAAAAAAAGGAGATCCGCCTGGCTGTCGATCAGTCGCCTCTCTCACCCGTGCGCATCATGATAGGGCGTCGAATCAAACGAATATCAACCTAGTTGAATGAGTCCACGCCAAGATGCAGTGGATACAGAGGTTCTTACACCCATGACGGATGACTCCGTGAATCTCCTTTTGCCAACAGCAGCCGCAACATGACTCTCTGGTCAATGCTCATCGATGAAGCGCGAAAAGCCGAAATTTGAAAACGTGTCAATCGAGCCACCATGATCCATGTGGTGGTGCATCCCTCAAACCACATGTCACGCCACGTCGTTTCACCAAGCCCTTGATCCAGACAAGGTCCAGACAAGTATCCTAAAAGAGGAAAGAAGGAAAGAAAAAAAAAGTTTGATTTGGACATGCCGGTTAATCAATAGGAGGGGGAAGCAAAGAAGACAGGACTAATTTTACATTGAGCTACTCTAATGCACACGCCCAAGATGGTGGATCAATGGGTTGACCCCCTATGAAACGCACCATCTGAAAGCCACCAACGGTTCTTTCTTATGAGAGAGTTTTTTTTGCTTATGGTCCTTGCCTTGTAGGGTTACATTATTTGCCACCGAGGCCATTTAGTTGTATATAGGATGTTTGAAGTGGATTCCATATTCAAAAATGCTTCTCACCCCTTGAATACAAGTTTGATGCCCAACTCGTTCGGGGCTTTTGTCAACACTTTCTTTATCCGAGCAAGTTTTTGTTCTTGTTTCTCTCTGTTTCCATGATCAAAGCTCTTTCTTATTCTTCCTAGTAAATCACAGAGACTGTGAGGTTTTGTAGAGTGCCAAGTACCATGGAACATCCCGTTCCAGTCCCCTCCCCCCGTAGCGTCCAGTCATGTAACCCATGATTCAAAAGAAGCTCTGGGAGGTGCATAAGTTTCTAACGCGAGTCCCCCTCTCTTCGGAGTCGACGAATAACTTCTAGGCAAGAAGGGTCATATGATGGTTCCCCGCTCAATTTCCTTTCTTCCTTTACTCTCATTCCCGATAGTCGTGGAGCTTTTACAGTATGTCAGTTGACCAACCCCTTGGGATCTTGACGGCACTCCCGTGAGCGAAAAGAAAGAAGAAAAAAAAAAGTATTATTAGATATGACATCTCGCCCCGTTGGAAATTAAACCTTGTTAGTTTCTGATCATAGATGACCCATCTAGAATTCAACTCTTCTTTTTGCAAGGTTGTTGTTGATGATCAACGGGTATTCGAGTCCCCTTTTGAGTGACAAGTGCCGATGTTGAACTCGGAGATGCGGAGTTTTTTTGTTTGTTCTTTCTTTTGTTTTAACTATGTAATAGTATTTTTGAATTGTTGTACACAGTAGTATCCCACGAGGTTAGATTGACGGGGAGGCCGACAGGTGTCATGCCACGTAGGCATCCACATCTGACATGACGCCGTTGGTTTCTTGGTGGG
>FYEV01001800.1:282671-316128 GCA_900188565.1 Geosmithia flava
GGGGGGGGGGGAGGAGGATTGGAATTTCTGACTTGTTGCCATGGCGGTCGTTTGGTCACGAGGTCGAGTATTGATGTTGATTCATGTGTTGAGGATGCAGTGGGATGGATGGGGTATCGGGTATTCTGGGTCTTTGGGGTGTTTTGGATGTGAGTTGTGTGTTCTGGTATGTGTTCTGATATGTCCAGTCTGGTGTTTATGTGTTTGGTCGTGTAAGTTGCGTGGTAGTATGGTTTGATAGGGCTGAAAGAGGTACGTCGTTGATTGAATTGCATATATGAATTCTCCAGAAACAGAAGAATATGAAGAGAGTGTGAATTTAGTTGCTTGTATGAGTTTTTCGTAGTAATGGCTGAGTGTTTGAAGTGCATCATGACATGGCCTCGGATTGTCGATGTCTGGAGAATCTGAAAGTGACGTCGTCCTCCCGGGTAAGTAAAAGTAAGGCGGTCATAAGTCACGTGCAAAGCACATTGCGTAGATGGCATCGTGTCTGAGAGGACTTACATGACGACTTGAAAAATGACTGTCTTGTGTTGTAGTAGTTCAACGTTATATGAGTTTCATTTGCAATAGAGTAAAAATGCTATTAACTCCATATTCTCTCCCTGTCGTTGTGTTCCGATGCCATGTCGTCACTCACGTCGAAGATTTTGGGCTACCCTGTGGCGCATACGACAAACGACGATATCAACACCACGGGAAGAAACGACGAATTATGACTGGAGAAGTATACAAAACACTTCAAATAATCTATAAACAGCATGGTTATAACCTGTGTAAAGTCGACTATCAATCCAGCTATTATCCATGATTAGTAGTGATATGCACATGAGGATATATCCACGAGAGACTGCAAAATTTCATCACTCTGCGTCATGACGGCGGGGGGGATCATCGAACCAGTGCACAAGAATGGAGCCCAGCCACAGGAATTCCATCGGCAGATATTCCTACTACAATAAGTAGACTAGATAGAGCTCATGGGTAACTTCAGGCACAATTGGTTCTACGGGGGAGCATGCGTGCGTGCGTGTGTATGTGTAACTGCAACGTCAGATAAGCTCATATGGGCACGGGAAGATCTTTTGAGTATATCTTGCGTACTACAGATACTCCGTACAAACACGCAGATGGTGGAGCACACGGAGATGTTGTTGCTTTCTGCGTACATGTCACACATGATACAACGAGGCCTTGCCTTGCCTATCTGTCTATCATTCTTGTTTAAAGTTTTGAAAGATCAACTGATGATCAGCCATGTGTTGCACTTATACGTAGTGGGACTACAAGGCTAGATTGTGTCTTTGACAAGGAGAAACATGTATACAGAGAGGCGAGTGAGGGTTGGACAAGAAACACAGAAGAAAGAAAGAAACCAAAAAAAAAAAGACACAGGTGGCCTCAGGCAAGCATAGAGAAGAAGAAAAGATTGAAGGGAAGGAGCGAGGTTGTCCAAAGTTCAATGAAGGGGGGGAAGGCGCGACTCCCTCACGATGTGATGTCTTCTCTTTTCCCTCTCTCATGCAAGGACAAGTTCCGAGAACAGAAAGACGGTAGCAGTACGAGTAATCAAGATGCCTGAACAACATGGTTGGTTATTTTACATGTAATACTTGGTTTACGACAACTACCATGTCCGTTTCTATCGCTCATTCTTACGCGATCTCGTAATACACGAGATGGCATTGCGGAGAGGGAAGTTGCATGTTTGCAGCACAGACCAATTATTGTCCGGGGGGTCCACACTCTCTCTTTTCGCGTGCGTGCGTGCGTTGCGACGCGGTTTTTTGACAACCGGAAATGAAGGAGTCTTCATATGGGTCTTGATGAGAAGGATTTACGAGAAGAGAAGTGCTACTCCGTACAGCTACTAGTTTGCTACGCCGTAATACAAAAAAGTATGGAGCACATGGAGCAAAAGCACATGGAGCAACATATGGAGACATGGGGGGGAAGAAAGGGTGGAGGGATCCGTAAATACTGCCTGTAATAGTAGTCCGTACTATGGAGTAAACTGCTAGTACTAAGTATGGAGTCGAAAGGAGAGAGAATATGGAGTATGCCGGCCGGCCGTGAGAGCTGTAAAGGGCAATAGATGGTACAGTTCGTAATCAAAGGGAAATTCACGAAAAAGTACTCCGTAGACCGACCAACAAGACGGATGCGTTGCAACTCTGCTCTTTACTTGTTCGGTAATGATGTACGGGGTATTAAAGTACTATGGGGAATGCATCACGATGGATGCAGAACTGGGGAAATGCATCTCGGGGTTGAGAGAGAGAGAGAGAGGGGGGGGGAGAGAAAATGGGCCTTTTGCATTGGGGGGGAAAGCGGGGGAGAGAGAGAGAGAGAGAGAGACGGCACAAGACCTGGGGAAAGATAGAGCCAATTTGAAAGCAAGGAAATCACACGAGGCGAAATTCACGCAAATGGGATGGGATGCAAGATTGAGTTTCCCCTTCAATTGCGGGATGAATGATGCGGAGAAGGAGGGAGAGCTGGGGGAGAGAATGNGGGGGGGGAGGATTCTACAGACGCGGGGAAAAACCGAGGAGAATGAGGTCTCATGACTATGAACAGGTTTCGGGGTATCTATCTCGGTATGGCAACCCCGAGATGAGCGGGAAAGAACCAGGGGTGGTCTCTTGCCTTGTCTCGTACTATTTCCTAATTCATCCATTACGAGCACGGGGTTGTTTGCTGTTGGGTTGAATTGAATCACATGATTACATAGTACGAGGTATTACTTAGTAGTAGTACGGAGTAGTAGGTACTCCCATTACCCGAAACCCACCCGTCGGAACAGGTTTTGAAACCAACAGCCGAAAAGAAAAAAAAGCAAGGCAAGCGATTACCAACAAAAAAAAACCTGGGGGATTTGAGGAGAAAATTTTAAACTCATCGCGGGGAAACAAATGATGAGGGAAAAAAAAGGTTTGATATGGGGTATGGGGGAGAAAAGAAGATGTATGATGATATCGATTTTTTTTTAAACTCTTTACTATGTATTACACACACATTTTTCCCTTAGTTAGTACCAAGACTTTTATTACCGCTAGTAAGCTGTTCTTTCCCTTTTGTTCCTTTCGCCCTCGGCAGTGTTGGAACTCCCAAGACATCCCAAGACTCTTGGCCCTAAGTAATTGCCGTTTTAATGCCAACATCCGACGGTAAACGGCAAGAAAAATTTCTTAGGTGTGAGCGCTTCGGATGCTGAACCCGGTCAAGTATTTGTAAGTATTTTTCAACGACTGCCAAGCAACGCATGTATCTTTTTCTACTTTTGTGTGAAGAGATTTTAACAACACCAACAACGCAGGTATCTACAGATGCAACTCATGATACTACTTCAAACACAACCAACTCTGATATCCCAACACAACCAACAAAATAATCCCCGTAGTGCACATGACAATCGTAAAATAAGACTCATTTTTAAGCATAGACACTAGCAAGGTATGTACATGACAATGCTGCCTGACAATTACACATCTTTTCCCTTTCTTGCAAACTCATTCCCGAGCCTCCTTCCCGCTGTCCCGATCCCATACAGAGTAATGATGCGTTCTTCTGAAATCAGAATAGTAAGGGCCCCATAGACCCATGACAAGGCCTTGCATCGCAGACGTCAGTACTAGTCCTCTCTCTCTCTCTCTTTCCCCGTACAGAGTAGCATTGTAGACTATCGTGAAAAATGTGACGACACATCCCCCCCACGTGCGGGCTGTTATGGGTGGCGCAACGGCGGCGAAAGTGAGGAGAAAAAGAAAAAGAGGGAAAAGAGAGCGAAACAGGGGACCTTGTCTCGTTCTTTCTGTACGCATACGTCGTACTCGTACGAGTTTTCCTTCTTTCTTACGAGTAGTAATAATTAACCCCCCTTGTCGGACTTTTTGAATTGTAAGATGCATTTGCCGAGATGTATTACAAAGAAAACTTGGCCCCCTCCCCCCGCCTCTCCGATATGTTTTCATACGTACATACTACTACGGAGTACCTGTAGTTGGCTGTTCGTGTGTGTGTGTGTGTGTGTGTGTGTCGGTTGGTTGCCTACGGATGGAGGGGCCGGTGGGTTTTTTGTCCTTTACGACGTAAGGTAAAGTGCAGGCATGTCATGTACGCCGCGGGCTCCGTATGCAGTAGTCCTCGTAGTTTACTCCGTAGTTACCTGTACTCGTACTCCGTACTTCTCAGATGATGGCATCTCAGTCCTCACTGCTCACAATGCAAAAAAACGGGAATCACAAGGATCATATTTTTTCAAGGTTCCATAATAATTGTTCCAGTTGGTCGTGATTCGGTGAAACAGGACCGAAGAGTGGGTGAGGTCCTCCTCTAGGCCCGCAGTGGTGGTGGTGGTGATGCCAACAGGTTGACCGTGCTCGTACACCTTTCCTCTCTCTCTCTCTTACGCCGTAACTATCCTTTATTCCACACCTGTATTACTCCGTACTCGTACGAGTACATGTATCTGTCGCCAAGGTGCGGCGCTTTAACCGGTACGTACTATGACTTTTTGGCGGTTACAGATTCTCAGGTAGGGTGGAGGACATGACTGATGTTTTCTTTTACGACCAACAAGGGAGGAAGGAGAGCCCGGACACATGAATAATTCCGTCGCATATTATCCTTTACAGGTAGGAGCGTTCACTACCTCTAGTACTCTGTAGTATACGAGTAGTAAGAAGTAGTACCATTGATAGCCAAAGGGATAACTCATCAGACACTGTACTCGTACGTTTTGAGGCACATGGTGAGGCAACAATTCATCATCACCGATTGTACGAGTACAGGAGAGAAAAACTCTCTTTCATCATGATGATATTTTGCCTTTTCACCGTTTTGCCGCCAGGTAAAACATCTCAAGCCATGGCGTCATGTTCGATCCCACGCAGTTGGCCCCTCTGTATTCGTAATACCTGCTTTTTTGCTTTGTTCTCGGAAAGAAGAGGCTGTAATGCTGTAATGCTGCCATGCTGCCATGCTGCCATGCTGCCATGCTGTAATGTTGTAATGCTACGGAGTATTAGTGGTGCAGAAAGACATTATCTATCAATAGACTGATAATGTTGCATATTTTGCTGCTACCGCTAGAGCCTAGTGATGATATGTTGCGTATGGTTCCGTAGGACCGCAGGTCGGTGATGTAGACTTGCATGCAAGGAACATGGGTTCGTAGTATGGGAATCAGTCAAAGAGACCCAACGGCCCTTGTGTTTTACCATTGTCAATCAGCACGAGTACAGACGGGAGACGCATGCGGTGTCATGGGTCCCCATCACTCTTGGTTACATGTAGGGTCCATAGTAGAGATCCAGTTAAGAGAGGGAGGAGAGGGAGGACAGCGAAAGAGAATACAGAGAGAGAGAGAGAGAAAAAAAAAAAATAGGAATAAAAAAAATCAAGCGCGACATGCGGCTGTTCAAGCTGAATGACGCAGATGGAACCACAATAATAAGGAAAATAGTGCATGGCAGAACTCCGTAACCAGTGACAATGTCGAAGCGCAACGGAGTAATGTAGTAACAATAATTTAATTCCATGTAACAAAGTAGCACCACTCGTACATTGTCCCCTTCATAAGTCTCTTTTTTTATCCTTGCACTCAATAAAGAAATCACGATTTTTTCATTAACAATGGTGGGGAAGGTACAAAGTGTTGAAGCAGGGAAGGAGCCAACAAGGGCGAAGAGTGAAGAAAATTTCTTTCTCTTTTACGAGTTTACCTTGTACATGTAAGCCATTACTCGTAACGACGTAAGAAGGAGGGCGAAAAAAATAAGAATAAGGTATTATTACTCGGGATTGGTAAGATGGAGAGAGAAGGAGGGGGAATAAGGCAAAAAAAAAAAAAAGCCTGGGGGAAATCGCACAGGGCAGGCTTTTTGCGGGTGAACAGGTTCATACGAGTAGGCGAAAAGGCAAAACAAAGAGAGAGAGAGAAGGTGAGAGGGTAGAGGGAGGGTACAAAGTGAGAGAAAGAATGAGAAAAGGTACATTGTCGTAACTTGGTTACAAAGTCCCTTCGGACGCTTACCGGCACTATTTCGTCTTGGCAGAGACTCCACAATCTACGTCATTTTACATTTGATGATCCACATGATAAAGGTACGTACCTCTGCTGACGGTGGGAATCGGGGGGGCAGAAGAGGAGGGTACGGAGTAAAAAAAAAGGATTTCTTCTCTTCGGTAGTTGATCCGATGTATTATAGTAGTTGGTGTATTACGTGTAAGAGTGAAAAAAAAAGGAGAGGATTGAATCGTTGATGACTTGCTTGAGATTGTGAGAGATAAAAAACAACAATGACAAGAACACAACTACCGAGTACAGGTGTTATAGATATGGGGGTGGGAGAAATAGAGTCGTCATGATTCTTGGGGTATCGTGGGGGAAAGTACAGATAGTACGGACACAAGCATCAGCAGAATTACGGAGCCCAAGTGCGGAGTACCCAGGTCAGGGCCCTCTCTGTGTTATTACGAGCTTTAGGGTCCCCACGACTCCACGGGACATAATATCAAAGCATTACGTCGTAATAGCATGGCACTGCGAGTATTACAGCACCTTCTTGTGGGAAGCACGATGGGCAACGATGGCTACGATGGCTACGATGGCTGTCGCGTCGGAGCACTTGCCTGCTATTTCACCATACAGGGCATGTGTATGGCTGCTCCAGCCCTTCATGGTGGTTGCCAATACGTAACTGCGGGTCGGTGATGGATGCCCGAGATGCTGCTAATGTGCGGCTCCTTTTCGACTCTCCACAATTAAAAAATAATGAAAAAATAATGAAAAAAAAAATACAAACAAACAACAGTACCAGACCTGCGTGTGTGTGTGCGTGTGTGTGGTCACTATGGTGTGTGTCTTCAAGCCTCTTTTTTCCCCGTCTAATACGGGTTACGTCTTCAAAGTACCTCGCACACTAAGACAACGGTGAAAGGTACTTGACAACTGCTCAACTCCAGTTGGTTGCCTCTTGCCCCGAGCATCGACCGAACGCGCCTTCCACAACCATCCCAGTCGTCTCTCTTCTGTGTCTTTGACCCACACACCGCCTGCCAACTGCAACCAGGGCAGAATCTTTTATGGATCTTTGAACCCCACCTCCATCCAATCCAGCCAATCCATCCACATGCTTTCTCTCTCCCCTCCTCCTCCACCCTCCACATTGCCGCCCCTCACACACACAAACACACACACACACACACGAAAAACTTCTCTCTCTCTCCAGTCTTTTCACACTTACCGAGTACGTCGTAATACCGTGTATTATTACCACCACGACAAGTACAGAGGTACACACGAGTACGATGGAACCATTTACCGGGGCCCAGTAACATGATACGCCGACATCTGGGGCATTGAGCGGGCCCCATCATGACATGGGTACCACCATCACACACGCTTCCCCCCCGCCGCTCTTGTTCAAAAGATGACGACCTTTGTGGATTCCTGTGTGGGTGGGACCCCTGTTTTTTTTTTTCCCTCTCACTCTCTCTCGTGCATTCCCACCTACGTAGTGAATGCAATCCTACAGGGACATTGGTTACGAGAGCGGACGACCTTGGCTTGGCTCGGTTCTTGGGCTGTACCTTTCTCGGACTTGGACTACTCCGTATGGAGTAGTGCGCCTCATGGGATGGTGGGAGCCAGTAGTCATGTCTGATCGTCCCAAATTAATCTGTCTTCCTCCTTCTCCCTCCAATCTGCCTATATAACAATCCTCCCCATCCTCTTCTCCAAACTTTGGTCTTCCGTTGTCTAAGGCAGGTCTCCTCAACCCCATTCTTTCCTCTCTCTTCCTCCTTCTTCCTCCCCCACCCCCAGACCGAAACATATATATATCCTCTTCACCCATCCTCGACAAAAGAGAAACAAACCAAGACACCAAACTACTACACCAACAGGTACTGCAGCCCAACATGGCTCCCCCCACGTACCTCGGCCTCTCTGGCCGCTGGCTCAGCATCGTCCTGTCCGGCATTGCCACCAATGGCTTCCTGCTCTTCGGTTACGATCAGGGTGTCATGAGTGGTATCATTTCCGCCGCCCCCTTCAACGACTACTTCCCCGCCACCAAGGATGAAACCATGCAGGGATTCGTCACTGCCATCTACGAGATTGGCTGCCTTGCTGGTGCCATGTCCGTCCTCGCCTGGGGTGACCGCCTTGGTCGCCGCAAGGCTATGATCATTGGTGGTATCATCATGATTCTCGGTACCATCATCCAGATCACCCCCGAGAGGGGTGCCAGCCCCCTTGCCCAGCTCATCGTCGGCCGTATCGTCACTGGTGTCGGAAACGGCATGAACACCTCCACCATCCCCACCTACCAGGCCGAGTGCTCCAAGTCTACCAACCGTGGTCTTCTCATCTGTATCGAGGGTGGTATCATTGCCTTTGGTACCCTCATCGCCTACTGGGTCGACTTTGGTGCTGCTTACGGAAACGAGGATCTGTCGTGGCGCCTCCCCATTGCCCTCCAGATCATCTTTGGTCTCGTCCTCTCCATCTTCATGGTCTGGCTCCCCGAGTCCCCCCGCTGGCTGCTCACTCACGAGCGCTACGAGGAGGCCGAGCACGTCATTGCCGCCATCCGTGGCTACGACATTGACAGCGACGACACCCGTGCCGAGCGCGACGTCATCCTCGACTCTATCCGTGCTTCTGGCTTCAGCGGCCAGCGCTCCACCCCCGTCAAGGCTCTTTTCACTGGCGGCAGGACCCAGCATTGCCGCCGCATGATCCTCGGCTCCCTTACTCAGCTCATGCAGCAGGTCGGTGGCTGCAACGCCGTCATCTACTTCTGCCCCATCCTGTTCAAGACGTCGCTCAAGAAGTCCGATCACCAGGCTATGCTTCTCGGTGGTATCAACATGATTGTCTACGCCATCTTCGCCACTACCTCGTGGTTCGTCGTCGAGCGTCTTGGTCGCCGCAAGCTGTTCCTCATCGGTACTTTCGGCCAGATGTCTGCCATGATCATCACCTTTGCCAGTCTGATTCCCGGAGACCCCAACTCGGCCAAGGGTGCTGCCTTTGGTCTCTTCCTGTACATTGCCTCTTTCGGTGCCTCGTGGCTGCCCCTCCCCTGGCTGTACCCCGCCGAGATCAACCCTCTCAAGACCCGTGCGAAGGCCAACGCCGTCTCCACCTGCACCAACTGGCTCTTCAACTTCCTCATTGTCATGGTTACCCCCATCATGATCAGGAACATTGGCTGGGGAACCTACCTGTTCTTCGGTGTCATGAACGCCATCTTCTTCCCCATCATCTACTTCTTCTTCCCCGAGACTGCCAATCGCTCTCTCGAGGAGATTGACATCATCTTTGCCAAGGGTTTCGTCGAGAAGAAGTCGTACGTCCAGGCCGCCAAGGAGATCCCCTTCCTCAGCCCCACCGAGGTCGAGGCCGAGGCCATCCGCTTTGGTCTTGTCGACTCGCGCGCCGATGGTGGTGCTCTCCGCGACAATGACGAGAAGAACACCTTTGAGTCTGACTCGCGCGACGAGTAAGCTCAGTCTGTGTGATTGATATTTCTTTATTTTGTTTGATATTTTTCATTTTGTCTTTATTTTCACGTTTTCTTATTTCTGTCAAGGAATGACACGAAAGGAACGATGCATATTTGAGTTTCATGTTACGCCACACTTTTTTTTGAAATACTGTTTTTTCTTTATCATGCACAAGAGGAGGAATGCGACGACGAGAGATTATACCACGGATGGTGTTGATACCAAGGGAAACAGACTAGATCCCAATGCATAGATGCTAGAAGGATAGCAATGAAAGAATTAAGCATTCAAAAAAACATACTTCCGCCCTCAATCTAGACTCGTGAATGATTGCAGTTTAAAAAGAACAAAACAATGATAACAAAATGTATGCCCTAGACCTTCTTGGCAGTGTCTTGGCAACTATTACCGGTCATCTGAGTGATAATGGGTCCGTTGCGAGTAGAAACAGGTTCCGTCACTGAGCCTGTTTGCATATAGACAAGTCCTGAATGTTGGGAATAGTCCGGACCGTGCCTAGGCGTAGTCTAGCCTCATAACAAAACACATACCTTGTATGTACACGTTGTATTTTGAATATTGGTAGAGCAAGCCCAATCCTATTCGCCAAGAAAAGGAATTCCCTATTTGTACAGAAAATTTGAAAGAAAAGCCGGGCTTACTGTCATTTGATTATTCACCACTCTCCTCGCTTTTCTCCTTTTTCTCTATAGCATGTTATGGTAGAGGAAGAAAGTAGTAGAGGAGGCTGCAAGACGAAGTGGCCTAGACAACATTGAACTCGCCAAGTCCCAAGTGTGAATAGAGAAACGTTTCTGCACGGATAGGCTTACTCGAAATATTAGTACTTACATACTCATGTACAAGGCATCATGGCGGACATTGACATGTACGCAGAGCTCCATCCGGACGTCCCATGGCATGATGTTTACGAGGGACATCCGCCTTGATGACGGCGCGCTAATCCTCAACCGCGGTTGATCAAATCATGATCCTTGAGGGCACACCGTAGGGCGGGGGGGTAGGGAAGCGGTTGGAGCAAACGCAGAAATGCTCATTTACGCCTGCTCGGCAAATGAACCGAGGATGCTACCTGTGTGAGAGCACAAGGCGTATGTGCGGCACAGGGCCGGACGGCACATGCAGCTTCCCGACTTCCGTCGTGATGTGACCCCATACGAGTACTCGTACTATATGGCATACAGACATGGATTTATGCTTATTGGTAGATCAATCTACATAGCTACATGGAACGGCAAGTACTCCATAGCTATTACGCGTACATGGATATACGAGATATCAATGTGTACTCTCTGATGTCCCAACCGCCTCGGATGCCTTGGTGCAACGGCCGACGAACGGCGTGTACGAGTACACGATATGTAGGCAGTTGATCACAACCTCTAGAGAAGTGCCATTGGTATTGAGAACAGTCACCAACACCAAGAAGTAGTCAAACGTGCACGCACACGGTCGTTCTGTCCCTTGAAATTGGTCAAACAAAGCCCCCCCGCTTGTCTCCATACATACAGGCGCGTAGGACTACGAGCGTTGTTTTTCTTTAGAGGCATCTTGCCCTCGTATCGAGGTGATCTACTTACATGTACTTTTTACGGTTAGTCAGGGGAAAGGGGGGCAAGGTCCGGCGGTTGAGTCAACCAGTCAAGTCGCCCCGGTGTGAAGAGGGACACCCGGTCTAGGCGTAGTGGAACGAACCAGAATGCATTGATCGACGGCCTACAACCAGGAAGAAACTCTCATGCTGATTCTTTATTAGAGTGATGACGTAGAAAAGAGTTACATTGTGGAGGTCTTTTGGCCCGGACGAGGTAAATGATCTCTAGGTTCTACATACTTTCTTGCTTTCCTTGTTTTCCCCGGCTTGGCCTTGGTCCGCCTGA
The DNA here is from genome assembly GCA_900188565.1 of Geosmithia flava. Taxonomy (NCBI): domain Eukaryota; kingdom Fungi; phylum Ascomycota; class Sordariomycetes; order Hypocreales; family Bionectriaceae; genus Geosmithia; species Geosmithia flava. The sequence continues at coordinate 294,095 of FYEV01001800.1, forward strand.
CGCTATATCACTGGGCATACTGTCGGTTGTAAACCTTCGAGTTGGGGGTTTCCATGCTGTTGGCTGCTAGCTTATGCTCAATGTTACTCTGGCAGTGGAGAAGGTTGACGATCTTCTTCTTGTGGGATCAAAAATTTCGTATCCGGCCAACGTCGAATACTCATGCTGGCACTAAAGACTACTAGTAGATACCTTCTGTTGTTCAGCCTGGAAAACTCGGGGAACGGGTCAAGACGGGGAGGAGGAGGGGGAGAAAACAGTAGAAAGTGCCAGAGGAGAGAATGGGTATAAATAGGCCGCTTCGCCAGCTTCCGAAAGATATCTGTTTCTGGTCATCATCAATCTTGAATATATTTTCAATCCTTCCGTTCCTTGGTAGCCGGGGAAAACAGAACGACATCCAACTCAACGGCATCACAACGCAGGTATGGATTGACGTTCTACACGTGCCGAGTGCCCTCGACGCTGCTTGTGTATCACTTGTATTGAGAAGTAGACTCGAGAATGCTAACAACACGAAAACAAACACAAAGTAACAAACATCACACCATGCCTTCTTTCCGCCAGATATGCCTCTCCATGGTGGCCATGGTAGCCACGACCGCTCACGCCGAGCATCTCCGAGTGGCCTTCTCTGCAGGCCACTTCGCGACCATTTCGGGGCCGGCTGGTGGTAACCAGAACGGCCACTTCAACGGCTTCGCCATCATCAATGACGACGGCGAGGCCATATACAACGAGCCCAGCCCGGACGACCGCGTGCCCTGCTACTCCACCAAAGGCGGGCGCACATTCACCATTGACGGAGACTGCTGGGACAGTCCCCGCGTCTTCACCTGCAAGTGCAACCTCGGGGGCAACCCGACCAGCTGCTCCGTATCTGACGCCAACGGTAAAGTTCTCGGCGAGGCCAAAGGCGAGACGGAACGTACTTTCATAGGCATCGCTATTTCGTCTGACGCTACCTGTGTTGTCGAGTTTGAGTCGGACGGCAACGGATGCCCCGTTGACAACGGCAACGGCCCCCTCCATGTCGTTGATGGTTAGGTGTATCAGTTCCTAGGCATGTAATTAGGCTGTGCGATGCTAGCAATACTAGCACTCAACTAGGTAACACTACTACAACTACTAAGTAGTAATAGCACTTTCGATGAATACCTGTATTTACCCTCTCTTCGATATTACACCCTCTTCATCCTTATTTACTCCCCATCATACGACTCGTAGCTGCCACTCCGAGAGGAGGAGCGCTGCATACTGTGAGGCTACGATATAAGGTGGACAGCCACTTTTGATGTTGACAGTCATGTTGTCTACATGTATTTGAGAAGAGTGACTCTATTCGTACTGGAGAAATAATGAACCGAGCCAACTATCATTCAGATTTTTACTACACCCCTTTTTATCCCTTTTCTCTATAGTATATAATACTATCGTACTGGCCTACAATAGCGATAGATGAGATAATGGCGGAATTAATAGAGTAAGGAGCGGAGGGGGTAGAGAGAGTAGTAGTAGTAGAGGGAGGAGTAGAGGAGGTGGCAGAGGAACATGAAGGGGCAGAAGAAACGACCCGGGAAATTCACCAAGTCCCCAGCGCGAATAGGGAAGCCTTTCGGTGCGAATAGGATGATTCGTAGTATTCCTGTCTCGTGCTTGGTCAAAGGCCCTCCCCTGTGGCGATGTTGTTGGCTCTACCCAGGTTTGAAATTGCCACGACTGTCGGCATATTCACGACGGAAACCGCCCTGTTGCAGCTTTGGTCGATGCCGGGGTCGCCGAGCCGGCATCGAGATTGCCTGAGTCTCCATCTCGCTTGGCTGGCAGTTTACTAACATTAAACAAGGGTCTACCTGGTTTGCTTTGGTTGAACCAGCAGCTATGACGAACTATTATAAAGACGGCTGTACATGACGTAGGATGGCACTTTCCTGGCAGATGTCTAATGCCGAGGGAGAAGCAGTTCATGTGTCTCTTGCAGGTTATTTTCTTCTGTGCTTGTTCATGGGAGGAGCGATGCTTTTGTCACGAGGGGATGAGAGGCGGCGGTGATAGTAGTAGCAGCAGCTACAGTAGCTCCCCTGGGAGCTATCGCCTCGCAACAGATCCGTCACACTTGTATAGTAGCTCCGGGTGGGAAGATGACTGACTAGATAATGGACCCAAGAGTACCGTCATTCTCACTGAGAAGGCGACGACCAGAGCTTGGCGAGGTCGCATGTCAAGCGGCCAAGGACATGTATCATTATGCTTTGCCGTCTCTGTGGAGTGCAAGCCGACATAATGTACGCGGTGACCCATAAATGTCACTTGTGATATCCCCCCCACTGAGTTGTCGGCTAGCTTGGAACCTTTGCTGGTACGTATGCTGTAGGACTGATCTAGGTTGTTGGGAGTACAAGTTGGCCTCTTTTCCTTGTTCCTTTGGGGTTTCATGCGTCATGTGTCGAAAGTGGCTTGCCTTGAGGTGTAATAGTGACGATGGCTTGTGGCGGGAAAGAGTTTGTGGGATTGATATAGGACAGAAATGGACTGGATGAGCACGTAGGTACTGGTAGTAATAGTAGTGGTGAACAATGTATTGGTTCTAGAGATAACAAGACACTTTGTCGAATGATTTTTTTTTCTATAACTACATCGAGTCTAATAAGTACAATGGGGCGGCGGAACCCCTAGGTTGATTGTAACAGGTAATAACAGTGACAATAATTGGTGGCAGGCCATGAAAATAATGGGAACAAGTACATCTGACGAAAGAAGGAGAGAAAAGACTATCGCTTGACCCAGGCTGGGCTCTTGCGGGCCTTGAGGTGGCCGTGCTTCTTCCTCTCGACCTTTCTGCCGTCTCGTGTGATGCAGCCGGCTATTATATCAGGGTTAGCATGATTCTAGAGCCAGAAGGGGACAAGAGAGGGACATGTGATATAGGGAGTAAAGACCACCTCAAGGATGACCAAGGGGAAGGGTAAGGTGTAGACACCAGAGGGCAAAAGAGTAAACGAGAAAGGAATGATATAGGGGTAAATAAAACTCACCAGCTCTCAGCGCCTTCTTCAGTGCAGGCTCGTGAGCAACAAGACCATTCGCGATAGCCATGGTGATAGCCTCGGCCTGGCCGGTGGTGCCGCCACCCCTAGCGATGACCCAGACGTTGTACTTGTCGAGCCTGTTCGTGGCGGTGAGGGCCCAGATGGCGGACTCGCGATCGTGGACGCGGCCAAAGGCGTCGCTGAGCGTCTTGCCGTTGACGAGGACCTCGCCGGTGCCCTCGACGACAAAGGCGCGGGCGGTGGACTCCTTGCGGCTGCCGACGCCGACGGCACGGCCGTGCTTGTCGACGGTGGTGGGCTTGCGGAAGCTGACGGTGGCCTCGACGGGTCGGCTGAGCTGCTGGAGGGCCTTGTCGACCTCGGCGGGCCGCATGCTCGGCTCGATCAGGTTGAGGCGGCGGGCGACCTTCATGACCTTGGAGAAGTGGGCGGCCTTGATGGGCTCGCCGGTCTGGTGCCTGACGCCCTCTAGCTTGAGCCAAGGCTTCAGGGGCGCGTCGCGCGACTCCACCATCGGCAGGTCGTGGTGCTTGGCCAGCAGGTTGAACAGCCGGACGTGGAGGTCGTTGAAGCGCGGTTCTCGCGAGAAGTACGACCCCAGCGACGGCACTTGGCGCGCGTGCTTGACGTTCTGGAAGGGGATCTTGATGGCGTCGACCGGGTTTATCCCACCCAGATTACCCGGACCCGGGACCGGAGGTCCCACGTCGTTGCCGGTCGGAGTCGACGTCGTCAGGGATGCTGTTCGTGATGAGGTCGTGCTCAGCTGTCGTGCCTTGGGTCGGATGGCTAGCTGCCAGGTGTTACGGCTCGTCAATTGCCGTGCGCATTGGCGCCCACTCGCTAGTGACGCCATTTCTGTCGGAAAACAATTTCAAAAAAACGAACACAAAGAAGAAAAAACAGACACACACAGCAGAGCGAGATGTGGGTTCGGCCGGTCGTCGGGACGTGTCGTCGTCGGCGTCTTCGTCGTCGTCGTCGGTCTACCCCTACAAAATCTTGCAGCTTCAAACGCGGTCCGGTAATCACCCGTCATCAAGTCACGTGGATGAAAGGAGTGCAGTGAATGGAGGACGACAGCTCCAGCCACATGAGGTACGTACCTGTGTAAGTAGCTTGGCACTACTAGCCACAACTGATTAAAAGGCGTGATTTTTTCTTTTTTAGTATGAAACAGGGAAGGCGTAACCTTGGAAGATGCCAAGGTGGAATTTTATTGCCCTCAAGGGACAAAAAAAAAAGAACAAGTGATTCTCCAAGGTTACGACTACGCGAGAGAGAGAGAGAGTACAGCATCTTTCTTATCCTTAATGGCTAAATAGAGAATATTGATATAGTGTTTTTACAATGAATGGTTGCTTGTATTCATGGCCGTTGCCAGGTGATACTGTTTGTATCTGTTATCTTATCGTACGAATTCCCTGTCATATTTGCTTAAATTACCCTCAAAGGGGAAAAGAGGACAAAGGACATGCAATTTTAGCGCGGGGCACGTCCGAACCCCCGCTGCCCGGCAGAAAAATTTCCACCGTCGCGCGGCCTGTGCTGCTGCTATATTTTCTCTTCCCCCCCCTCCTTCCTCTTGCTTCCTCTTCTTTCCCTTCTCCCTTCTCCTTGTTCCAAACAAAATCATCCTTTTTTTGTTCAAAGAAAACCGTCAAGATGGCTTTCGGCACTCTCTTCACCAAGGGCACTGTGAGTTACTCTTTCCCCCTTTACTTAATGTTTCAGAGGTTATTACCTTTGTGTGTCGCCACACAGAGTTCTGCTGCTTCTGCTGCCCTACCTGTTCTCTTGTCGTTTCATCATCACTAACCTCAAGTTTTCCCCTCAAATAGGACAACCCGCGCACCACGGCCATCAAGGCTGTTGCCAAGGCCAACGGTCTCGAGATCAACTTCGTTGATGCCGACACCGAGAAGCCTACCGTTGAGCACCTCAAGGCCAGCGGTCTCGGCAAGGTCCCCGCCTTCATTGGCGAGGATGGCTTTGTCCTGTCCGAGGCTATTGCCGTCGCCATCTACAGTACGTATATATAGCAGCGTCTTTCTTTCTTCTTGTTCTTGCCTTTGTGTGTGCGTGTGCCTGCAACTCTCTGTTGTGCACTCGCATATCCCCCTCCTTTTATGATGATCTAGCCTTTTTATTACAGTTATCCCTGTCTGAACAAGGTCAACTACGGTTGGCTTATTTGTTGATAACGTCTAACTTCTGATTCTTGCATTGCAATTTGCTTTTGCTATTCGCATTTCTCCTCGTTTACCACACATTGAGTTGAGATCATCTTACTGACTTCATGTCTCTAGTCACCTCCCAGAACGAGAAGACCACCCTCCTCGGCAAGACCAAGCAGGAGTAAGTTTTGATCACCCTGATAATTGCGCGAGGAAAAAAAGACTGCAGAAAGCTGACTTGACGCCTAATAGCTACGCTTCCATCCTGAAGTGGATGTCCTTCTTCAACTCCGAGGTCCTCCCCGCCCTGGGTGGCTGGTTCCGCCCTCTCATCGGCCGTGACCCCTACAACAAGAAGTCGGTCGACGACTCCTCCAAGAAGGCCCTCAAGGCCGTCGGTGTCGTCGAGGAGTACCTCCTCCGCCACACCTACCTGGTTGGTGACCGCATCACCCTTGCCGACCTCTTCGCTGCTGGCATCATCTCCCGCGGCTTCCAGTACTTCTTCGACAAGAAGTGGCGCCAGGAGAACCCCAACACCTCTCGCTGGTTCGAGACCGTCATCAACCAGCCCATCTACTCGGCTGTTGCCGACAAGCTCGAGCTCCTTGAGAAGCCCGCCCTTGTCAACCAGGCCCCCAAGAAGGAGGAGAAGCCCAAGGCCGCCAAGCCTGCCGCTGCTGCCGCCCCCGCCGCTGAGGAGGAGGCTGCCCCCGCCCCTAAGCCCAAGCACCCCTGTGAGGCTCTCGGCCGTCCCACCTACGCTCTGGACGACTGGAAGCGCTACTTCTCCAACCACGACGAGAAGGACTCGATGAAGCACTTCTGGGAGAACATCCCCTTCGAGGAGTACTCCATCTGGCGCGTCGACTACAAGTACAACGACGAGCTTACCCTGGTCTTCATGTCCAACAACCTCCTCGGTGGCTTCAACGCCCGTCTTGAGGCTTCCCGCAAGTACCTCTTCGGCTGCGGTTCCGTCTACGGAGAGAACAACAACTCGGTCATCCAGGGTGCCTTCATCATCCGTGGCCAGGACTTCGAGCCCGTCTTCGACGTCGCTCCCGACTACGAGAGCTACTCCTTCAAGAAGCTCGACCCCAAGAGCGCCGAGGACCGCGAGTTCGTCGAGGCTCAGTGGCTCTGGGACCGCCCCGTCACTGTTGACGGCAAGGAGTACCCCCACGCCGACGGCAAGATCTTCAAGTAAACGCCTCTTAATCAGGGTGTGAAGCTTCAAGGTTAACCGAAAGCAACACAAAGAAATAAAAAAAAAAGAAACAAAAAGGACAAAAAAAAAGAAATGATTATGAGAAATGGGTTCCCGCATTGACCATTGTCAATGATGGAGAGGAAAGGCACGAGTAATGATTTCAAGGATGGGGTATCTCACATGGAATGTAGTTCATGATGGGATACATTGGTTCAGGTTGAAAGATACACTCTCTCAAAAGTTTTCCTTTGTCGTGGATATGACTCGTAAGGTCATTCTGCAGTTCAATAAGCCAATATTTAAAGCGGTTAAGAACAAAGAACGAGAGACTACGGTCTCTTGAGATTTAGTCTCATGCTTTCGTCCATGTTACTACTGTATGCGCACTCTGTGATTATATCGATGATATGGGTATCTATTCCTTTTTCAACCTGGTTCCCATGCCTATTCTAATATGCATAGTAATAGCTAGTAGTACTGAGTAGACAAAATAGCCGTATATGGTACAAGTATTTGTATGCGCACGTAATTCAAGAAAACCCTACATCTCCTATGATGCAGGCAAAGAGTATCGCGCGTTGAGACGAAAGGGGTTCTGGCGAAGATGCCTGCTGACGTCGGACTGCCAGCACAAGTTGTTAAGGTAGTCATGGACCTGGGGCAGAACCTGGGTAGACTCGTCGGACGAGGCGGAGAACTCAGGCAGGGCGAGGATATTAAAGGGCTCTGACCTTCCCTTCTCCGTCGAGTCATCGACGAGGACAGTGTTTGTCTGATCCCAGCGGCCGGGACCCGGGTGGGAGCGCCTGACGTCCGGATCATCCCATATCCTGTCGAGGCGCTTGTAGCACTGAACGCGGGAGTTGTAGTCTTCGTTGCTCAGGCCGAAGCGGTCCCTGCCCCAGACGACGACGCACCTCTCCCGCTGCTCGGGGGTCAGCAGCCTCGAGACCATTCTGTCGACGTTCTCGGGCCGGGCAGAGGACCAAATGGCCAGGTGGAATGTGTCGAGGCAGTACTGTAGGAAGCGACGGGCGTGAGGCCTCTCGACAAAGTTGAAGGGACGATGACGCGAGGGCCGGTGCAGGAGAGTCCCGTTCAGATCCATTACTACCAGGATCGGACGGGGCGATGTGAGACGCGACGGGGCGGAGAGCGCTCGGGCTATGTACCGCGGGGACGGGTCGGGGACACCGCCGGATGATGCGCTAGGGATGGAGCGGGTGTCCTTGGGCGCGGCGGCGGCAGCAGCTGCTGCTTCGGCCTTCTTTCTGTCCTTCTTCTTGTGGGGTTTCTTGAGTGGTGTTGGGGTGTCACTTGGGGTGGTGTCTGTTAGTTGGATGTGATGATATGCATGTACTGGTTCGTGAGAGCTTACTGCGACTCGACTGGTATCGTCGGATCCGCTGATCCAGACTGTGGGGTTTGGCGTTCAGAGGGTCGTGCCATTTTGGAGGATGAAGGAGGAGGAGAGGCGGGTTGGAATTGTTTATAGCCAAATCTCGTTGAGCGTCTCAACTGGATGGTCGAGGGTGGTGATGAGTGAAAGACCCTCCTTGGTGCAGTTAGATGGGTACACAACCAGTGGGGTTGTGAGATGGATATCGCTCTAACGCACGTTCCTGGCCTGCAAGACATGAGTGATAGAAGTGTTGGAGGGTATCGAGGGAATATTGATATTTGGCGCCAGCGGGCTAGTAATGGGCGTGGTGGTTCTCATAGGGGGCCCCTCTATAATCATATAAAAACTCGGTTGAGTTGAGGTTGAGATGAGACTGACATGGCATTTGGGTAGGTGCATAATCACGAAGGATATTCATTACATGCATATATACTTTGATATTTCTGTAAGCCGATATAGAAAGCGATAAGCTTATCGTGGGATGTCAGAAAAAAAAAAGTCCATCCCACCGCCCGCATTAGCTTTGGTCGATCAGACATACAACAAAGAAACCAACAATCACAATTTCATCATGTCGGCAAAGAGGAAGATGCCATCTCTGGGTCTCGACCGTCGCGTACGGCCGAGAAAGGAAGACGAGTGGGAGCCTGAACCGGAGGAGGCCAGCGACGCTTCTGAGGACGAGTCGGGGTCGGACCAGGCTCCCGATGACGATGACGAAGAGGGCTCTTCCGAAGAAGAAGAAGAAGGATCAGACGCAGAGGTACGGAACTCTCTTTGGATCGAAGAAGAAGGGAAAAAGAGCTGATTTGCTAACGACGTCGGGACAGGCGGACCCCAAGAAAGCCCTTGCATCCATATCGTTTGGCGCACTAGCACGAGCGCAAGCCTCACTACCACCGTCAGAGAAGCAACTGAAGAAGCGAAAGCTCGCACCAGGCGGCAAAGACGACGAATCAGAAGAAGACGAGGACAACGACCAGGACGACGAGAAGAGCAAGAAGAAGCCGCTCAGCAAGGCAGAAATGGCCGCCAAGCTGAAGCGCTCGTCCAAGCACGCGCCGCAAGAGCAGACGTCGAAGCGGCCGGTATCCCGACGACGCGAGGTGGTACTGACAGAGGAGAGGCGGGCACCCGCACGCGACCCGCGCTTCGACCCCCTCTCGACGGGCGGCGCGGCCCACTTCGACGAGGCCAAGGCCCGCAAGGCCTACGCCTTCCTGGACGAGTACCGCGACAAGGAGCTGGCGGACCTGCGCGCCCAGGCCAAGAAGACCAAGGACCCCTATCTCAAGGAGGAGCTCAAGAGGCAGGTTCTGTCGATGGACTCGAAGCGCAAGGCGCAGAAGAAGAAGGACGAGGAGCAGGCCCTGCTGGCCGAGCACCGGAGGCGCGAGAAGGAGCTCGTCGCCCAGGGAAAGCAGCCATTCTACCTCAAGAAGAGCGAGCAGAAGAAGCAGCTCCTCACCAACCGCTTCGACAGTATGTCCAAGGGACAGGTCGACAAGGCTATCGCCCGCAAGAGGAAGAAGGTTTCTGGAAAGGAGAAGAAGGAGCTCGATTCGCTGCAGAGGGTCACGGATCGGAGGGGGGGACGTTATTAGTAACTTTTCTTCTTTCCTTTTTCATGCATGCAACGACATATTTTATCAAGCCTGGGAAATACAAACAGAAAAACAAAAATGGCTTATACCGTCTATATCTTTTTTTTTATTAAGATTATTTCTACATTGTGTGTGTGGTGTTGATACATGGAATGGTTACAATGGTTGTCCTTAGTTGACATATCCGGACTTGGCGACGCTCTGAGCAAACAGTTCGCGACAATTGACCTTGCTGCCCAGCCTGGCGCACAGGAGGAAAGCGCCGCTGAGCTTGCGATGGAGACTGTACGTCTCCTCGGGGGGCGGGGCCAACCTCTCCTGCAGCATGACGGGGATGAAGGACTTGACGCGCTCGGTGATGGTCTGGTCCCTGAAGTCGTAGACCTCGGGCGCGGACTGGAGGAAGGGCTCGGCGAGGGTGAGCACGGAGCCGATGTGGGCGTCGAGCATGGCGCGGCTCTCGTGCCCCGTCAGGTAGCCCAGGTCCTCGGAGAGGGACTTGACGGCGGCGCGGTCGGAGCGGGCAGCGGCGTCGAGAAGACGGACGTACTGGCTCACGAACTGGTCGGGGAACTCGCGCGAGGCGCCAAAGTCGAGGAGCACGAGGCGGTCGGCGTCGGCGTTGTACAGGAAGTTGGTCCAGTTGGGGTCCGTCTGCATGAAGCGGAACTCGGTGATCTCCCGGAGACACAGGCGCATGATCTGCGTGCCGATCCAGTCGCGCTGCTCCTGCGAGAAGGACTGCACGCGCGTCACCGTCACGCCCTCCATGAAGTCCATGGTCAGCACCTGACGGCCCGACGCCTCGGTGTACACGTGCGGCACCAGGAAGACGTCGCGGCCCTCGTCGCCGCTCAGCATCTCCTTGTACCGCGCCGCGCACGCCGCCTCGCGCTCGTAGTCGCACTCCCACCCCAGCTCCAGCCGCGCGTTGGCAATCGTCTTGTCAAGGTACAGGCCCTTGGGCAGCAGGCTCGTCGCGTTCAGCAGCACCCCCAGGTTGTCCAGGTCCGAGTTGATCGAGTCCGCCACCCCGGGGAACTGGATCTTGACAGCCACCTTGGCCCCGTTGGACGCCAGCGTCGCCCGGTGCACCTGCCCGATCGACGCTGCCGCGATGGGCGTCTCCTCAAAGTCGCTGTACAGCGACCGCCAGTCCTTGCCCAGGTTCGCCGTGAGCACCCGGTCCCGCTGCCACGCGGGCATGTAGTCCGCCCGGTCTTGTACTCGCTGGAGCACCTCCTGCAGCGGCTGCGGAAGCATCTTGGAGTCCTGGAAGCTCATCATCTGCCCGAGCTTGAGCGCCGCTCCGCGCATGCGCGACAACCGCGACACCAGACGCTCCATGTTCTTCCCGCTCATCAGCACGGACCCCTCGCCGCCGCTGCCGAATGCCCGGCTCACGCCCTCTGTCATGGCGCCGCCCAGCATACCAGCTGCCAGACTGCTGTAGTTCCACAGACGTCCGAAGCGGCTGGATGGTACGCGCGACTCTTGCAGCTTGCGTGTCTGCTCTCTTTGCTCTCCGGCGATTTCCCTGGCCAGCTGTGAGATATCCTCCTTGGCGGCCTCCTTCTCGACCTCCTTGGCTGGCGGTGTATCGTGAACGACAGCGGCGGGGCTGACTGTCGGCTTGCTGACGGGCGTTTCCTTCTGTATTGCTGAGGCGGGCTGAGCGGGAGCAGGAGTCTGAGCAACCTTCTCAACCGTCGCACTCGGCACGTCCTCGACCTTTGGTTCCACAGGGGCAGCAGCCGACGGCGCCGGCGGCGGGTTCGGCCAGTACCGCATAGGATGCTCCTTTGGCGTAGCACCCGGTGTTTGCCTCTGGCTCTGCTGCTGCTGTCCGACCTGTCCACCCTTTTGCTTGCGCATCGAATCCAAGATCTGCGATCCTTTACCCGTGTAAAAGATGTTGACGTCAACGCCCGGCGGGGCAATCGGTTCTTCCTCTTGTTCCGTCTTGGCCTTCTCCTCCTTCTTCTTCAAGTCGGGGACATGTTCGGTGGCGGGAGAGGCATCGACGGCCGAGGTCGACTTGGGTTCCGCATCGATGGTGCTGGGCTGTGCCTGTTCTTGCGTCTGTGCTTGCGACTGAGTATATGCCGGGGCCGCCGCCGTCGTAGCAACAGCGTGCCTCTTGGCGTTCAACGACGTTGACGCTCGCGTGTAGGCTCCGACCTGCCGGCTGCGAAGGGCAACGTGCTTGGTCGCGACGGATCGGGACACGCCGACCACGGCCGCGAGGTCAATGGCCACATCGAGGAACCTCATTGGGAGCCTTGTTAGCCTCCAAAAGGCGGGATTTCGGATTTCGGGTTTGTCGGGGGTGGATGGGTTGGATTGCAAGGAAGAGAGAGCTGGGTCCGATCCGGGGGAGCTTTTTTTTGGTCCAGTCTAGCAATTATCCGGATATATGCATTTATCGGTGCTACATCTCAGACCACTTACTACATTGAACCGCGATACTTGTACGGACAGAAGATGACAAAAAGATGTTTAAGGGTATATAATTGATTCTATTATTATTACATATGTTGTTGTGTTCATATCTCATTTGCGCGTAATTATTTGTTCAGAGGGTGAGAGTTGTTACCCATCACTCATGGCTTGGAAGAAGGCGTTGGAGTGCCATGGGCACTCCTCAAAAGTGAACCCCTAGGCTTCATGGGCGTCGACTGGCCAAAAGATCCACCGGGAGTCTTATTCTTCCCTGGTCCAAGTTTACTCCAGAGCCTCTGCGCCGCGGGCGTCAAGTTCCCTGTGACGCGTGGACTGCTGGGGAACTTGGGCACGGGCGTCTTGTCTGCTTTACCCAGGAGGCCATGCCGCGACGCCTCCTTGTTATTCTTAGCTATGCGTTCGACCATACGCTCGTGCAGCATCTCCCTGTCCCTCTGGCCCTGAATCTTGAAAGGCATGTGCGCGTCTCCAGAGCCCAGGTCGATGCGAGGGACAGGACCTGCCGTGTCTTCGCTGTCGTCTTCGTCATCCACGAACGAGTACCCATTTACCCGTGGCGTCTCGCCTCCCCCGACGACACCGGAATCCTGGTCCCTGGCGCGGGGCCGGCCAGCAACAGCGTCGCGTATAGAAGAGGCAGTCGGTGAGGGTGGCCTCTTGGGGACATAAGGCTCGGGCATCCTCGTGTTCTCGTAGACGATTGTCCGGGGACCCATGCGGGACGCCTCGGCCTGTTTGTCTGCCACGGTGACGGTGCCATCCTTCATGTCATCAGGTCCATACATGAGGCTGTTCTTGGGGGCCGATTTCCAGTGGTCGGGCTTGGCTGGCCGGTCGTCGGACGAGCTCTTGATGGCCAGCCGACCACTCTTCATGTAGCCATCGTCAATCAGACGACCCTGCTGCGCGAGCTTGTCCTGCACCTCCTTCTGCTTGATCATCTGCTTCGAGGGCAGCTTGTTGCCGCGCCAGAGCCAGGCGTACTTGTCGGCGCGCTTCTGGTTCTGCTTGTCCACCAGTTTGTAGAAGCTCTCGTTGTCCTCGCTCGTGTACGTCTCTTGGAACTTGGACAGGCTCATGCCCGCGTCGGGCCCTGACGGCGCGTCGCGTGCAGTCCGCACTGATGAAGCTACTGATCCTGGTGTATCGCCCGCATATGTCATAGGGGTCTGCGCGGCGTCTCCGAGGGTCGTTTTCGTGGCCGAGGCCTTGCGACTCCTGTCGCCTCGCCCGGGGGTCATGACGCTCTGTAGTCGAAGCCCAGCGCTCGATATCCACGCTTCGTCCTTGGACTCGAGGGCATCGAGATATTCTTGCTTGGTCTCCGTTTCAAGAAGACCCGGGAAGAAGTCCCTCGCGATGATGCGCGATAGTGCATCCGTGTATGAGTCCTCGTCTAGAACCTTTTTGGGGCGCTTAATCTTTCGGACTTGAGGTGGTGGCGGCATCAAGGCCATGTCGGCAGGCCTCTTGCGCACCAGCGCTTTGGATGAGGGTGTTTGTGATGGATCCATTTTCGAATGTGGGAGATGTGATGTGTCGAGGTTGTCGTTGAGATGTTGGATGAACGGGATCCCGGTCGAGTCCGGCCGTCATCTGGATTTGGGGACAATGAGTAAAAGACAAAGGACAAAGACAAAGATTGATAAACGGCATGACGTTGAAAATGGTCAGCACTCTCTTATCGATAGTGGCAATATTCATATACCGGGGAGGAGGGGATAGTGATATTTCTAGGGTCTTTCTAGGGGCTTTTTAGGGGCACCAATACAGACTCAGTACCCGTATAAGCTCCTAGAAGAGCCCCGGCAGTGGGCGGTAGCTCTGGTAGGGACTTGAACAGGAACTCACCGGATAAATGAATAATTTTGCCTGGTGCCCACTTTCTGCTCTTGCCGCAAAAGTCTTGTCGCCTCCTTCACGTTGGCGGGATACTTTTAATCTACACAACCCTCAGGACTTTCCTTCTTTCTTGTAGGATTGACCGATTCGCTGTACCTTGGGAATCTGCTTCGTCTTAGTTCTCCGTTTGCCAGTGTTTCGTTCTTTCACGTGCAGCCGACCGACCGACCGAGTTACACGCGACCATCCCCCCACACGAACGGCCCTCCCCCGCCTTCAATCCTCGACAACGAAACAACCCGCTTCTATAGTCCCTTTGTGTTTCCTAGATACCCCCCCAAAAAAAAACAGAAGAAGAGGCAGAAACAATGTCTAAGTCGGCTGTGGACCTCAAAAATGAGGGCAACAAGGCCTTTGTGGGAGGCGACTACCCCCACGCTGTCGATCTGTACAGCCAAGCAATAAAGCTCAACGACACGGAGCCTCTTTTCTTCACCAACCGAGCTCAGGTGCGCAACATGTTTGTCTTGGTGGAAGGCGAGAAGAGCGTAACTGACATTGTGACACTGTTTGTGTCTCTCAGGCGTACATCAAGACGGAGGCATTCGGATATGCTATCGCCGACACGACTAAGGCCCTGGAGCTGAACCCCAAGCTCGTCAAGGCGCACTACCGCCGGGGACTTGCGCGGGCGGCCATCCTCCGACCCAAGGAGGCCATTGACGACTTCAAGGAGTGCGTCAAGCTGGACCCCAGCAACAAGGATGCGCGCCTCAAGCTCGAGGACTGCAAGAAGATTGTGCGCCAGATGGCCTTTTTCGCCGCCATCGAGGTGGGCGACGAGCCCTCGGCCGCCGAGGGCCTGGACCTGGACAGCATGGCCGTTGACGCCAGCTATGACGGTGCCCACCTTGGCAGCGAGATGACGGAGGAGTTTATCGAAGACATGACGGAGCGCTTCAAGACGGGCAAGAAGATCCACCGCAAATACGTCTACCAGATTATCCTGGCCGTCAAGAAGCTGGTGTACGACGAGCCGACAATGGTGGAGATGTCGGTTGACGACGACGTTCAGCTGACGGTGTGCGGTGATACACATGGTGGGTTCTTTCTTGGATGAGCACAGTCTCGAGGTATGCCGGGAAAAGTGACAACGCGCTGACAGACATATAACAACCAAACAGGCCAGTACTTTGACCTCATGGAGCTCTTCCGTCGCAACGGAAAGCCCAGCGACAAGCACTGGTACCTCTTCAACGGTGACTTTGTGGACCGTGGCTCGTGGTCTTGCGAGATTGCCCTCCTCTTGTACGCATACAAGTGGCTGCGTCCCCACGCCTTCTTCCTCAACCGCGGCAACCACGAGACAGACGACATGAACAGGGTGTATGGTTTCGAGGGAGAGTGCAAGGCCAAGTACAACGAGAGGTATGTCCCTTTGCTATTTTTTCTCTTCTTGTTTCTGCTCCACTCCGGCACAATGGATAATCTAACGTCTTCGAAACAGGGTATTCAAGCTCTTCTCCGAGAGTTTCTCAGCCCTGCCCCTGGCCACCCTCGTGGGCAAGAGCTACCTCGTCCTCCACGGCGGACTCTTCTCCGACGACAAGGTGACTCTCGACGACATCCGCAAGCTCAACAGGCACAACCAGAGGCAGCCCGGCCAGTCAGGTCTGATGATGGAGATGCTGTGGACGGATCCTCAGGACGAGCCCGGGCGTGGCCCCAGCAAGCGCGGTGTCGGCATGCAGTTCGGCCCGGACATCACCAAGAGGTTCTGCGAGAACAATGGTCTTGAGGCCGTCATCCGCAGTCACGAGGTTCGCATGGACGGATACGAGGTGCAGCACGACGGAAGGTGCATCACAGGTAAGACTACCATTCGTCCCTTGCAGAAATGTGCATGGATGCGTGTGTATATCTTGGGTATTGTCGTTTGTTGGCTAACAGCTGCTTGTGTGTCAGTCTTTTCCGCTCCGAGGTACTGCGACTCGACCGAGAACAGGGGTGCTTACATCAACATTGGATCGGATTACAAGCTCAAGTTTGAGAAGTTTGACGCGGTACCGCATCCGGATATCAAGCCGATGGTGAGTTCTCTACCCTCCTCTTTCCCTTTCCTTGTTTTCAGTCTCTTTCTCTCCTCATTGAACCTCCTTCTGACCGAAACTTTCTACAGGCATATGCCCAGAATTCCGTCATGTCGTCTTTGATGTAAAAAAACAAAATAAAAAACAGAACATAGATAAATAATAAAAAAGACACCCCAAAAGGCACGACAGAAATAAAAGGATGTCGAGAAAAGTGTAGCATGAGTCCATGAGGAAGAGAAGGGCATGTCGACAAAGCAGGAATAGGGCAGGTAGAGCACGGCGTACCGCATAACCAGGCATTTAGTAGTCAATGCAGATTGTCGAAACCTGAACATGGTAGTGTGAATGTATCCAGGGGTCGTGATCGTCCGTTGACATGTTGTATCCCAGGATGAATGAATATGAGATGTTGACGAGAGGACCCCATGTTCAAGCATTCCACAACTCATCCTGACCAAGACTACCGACCATGGCACCAAGCCAGTCAGAGCACTGCTTAACCCTCAGCAGACACTGCACCCCATCCTCCCTCGTACCCCTCCATGCCGTCATGGCAGCAGCAAAGGAGGCTAGATCATCCCGTGGCACGCGCACCCAGCAATCCGTCCCCTGGGCCTTGAGAACGTCGACGGACATGGCTGCCCCCGTGAGGCCTAGGAACTGCCGTAGAGCGTTTGTGCAGTATGTTTTCACCTGGAGAGAATCCAGGGATAGGTTCTTAGATGAAGAGGACGATTCATTGGTGCTGGTGACGATGGTGTCGTGGGTGACGAGTTCAAGGTGGGCGTAGGAGAATTGGGGGGATCGAATGGTGCATGTGAGGATTTCGTGGGATTTAGGGATTCCGCTTCTCTTTGATTCCGACATTTTATATAGGAGAGAAAGAAAAAAGAAGAAAAGTGTAGTAATTAATGGTGAGTATATAAAAGTGAAGTGGTGACTTGAACTGGTTTTGGTGTGTGAAAAAGAGTCGAAGCAAAAAAGGGTTTTACGTTTATTCGCATACATGCATAAAAATGGTTGGTGGGCTCCCAACTCAACCCGCGTTGTTCTGTCGCCCATCTTCAAGACCAACTACTATTCTCATCAACCTTGATCGCGAAGCATCACACAACGCAGCGCCAACGCACAGGGGTTTTCATAAAAGAGACATCAAAGGTTATTTGACTATAGACTACTGTCAAAAACAATGTCTTCTGCCTTTGTCGCTCCCGGTCAGCAGCGCTACCTACGCGCCTGCATGGTATGCTCCATTGTCCAGACATACGCGGTAAGTTTGTCATCTCACACAGAGAAAGAGAGAAAAAGGAACCAAAGAAGGGCCAAGAGAAAATGGCGAGAAAGAAGAAGAAAAAAAAGGCTGACAAGAACAAAAACAGCGCTTCCGTGATGAAGGTTGCCCCAACTGCGAAGAGTTCCTCCACCTCCAAGGATCTCAGGACCAGATCGAGAGCTGCACGTCCCAGGTATTCGAGGGTGTCATCACCCTTGCTGACCCGACTAAGAGCTGGGTAGCCAAGTGGCAGCGTCTGGATAATTATATCCCGGGTATGTACGCTATCAAGGTATCCGGTCAGTTGCCGGATGAGGTGCGGTCTACCATTGAGGAGGAGTACAGGATACAGTATATCCCGTGAGTTTGTCCCTTTTCTTCTAGGTCTTACCTCCTAAGTAGGAACCTACACCTTGGTAATGACCTCGTACTAACACCCATATAGGAGAGATGGAAGTGAAGCCGAGGTGGATCAGTAGGAGAAATAAACCAGGTTATCATTCTTATCAGGTTTTTAATGGCGAGTTACAACATGTTGCAAAAGAAAACACAAAGAGGCGTTTGACATTGGGAGTTTTTTCATCTTTAAAAAAATACAAAATAGTGTGCTTATATATTTACTACATACAAAGAAAGCAACGCTTAACAATATTTCCCATGGTGATGTGATGTGGTAACTCCAATAGACGCCAGATATAACAAGACAAGTCTCATGACGAGTTCAAAATCAACTCCTCTGCTTCTTCCCTCCGGGCATACCAAACCCGGCTGACTCTCTGGACCTCTTCTTCTCCATCTCCTGCTTCATGATCCTCTCCGCCTCACTCATCTTCTTAGGCTGTTCGAAGCCAGAAGACGTCTTCTTTGACCCTCCACCCAGGGCATTATTCTTCTTAGCCTGAGAAAAGACGTTTTTCGTCTGTGGTTTACCACCCATCTTGAGAGACATGCCCCCAAAGGCAGGTTTACTACTAGTAGCAGCAGTAGCAGCAGCAGCAGCAGCATCCTTTTGCGGCGCGTCGCCTTCTGTGGTCTTCTTATCTTCTTCTTTCTCGGCAGAGGGTGCTGCAGCAGCTGGCGATTCCGACTTCTTGGCAGGTTTCGCGCCAAACGACAGTTTCACCTTTTCCCCATCCTGTCTCTGCAGCAGACCACGATCCTCGTCGTCCTCGGCGGGAGGATTCTGCTGTTGCTTCTGCGCATTGGCCTGGGCCCTCTTGATCTGCTCGCGAATGATGCGCTGCTCGACCTGCTCGTTGCCCTGGTCCTGGGCCTCCTTCCTGCGCAGGGCGTCGCGCCGCCTCAGCGCCTCGGGCGAGTCGTCTATCCAGGCGATGTGGAGGCCCCTGTCGGTCTCGTCGACGCGGCAGATGCCCTCCCGCCCCAGGTACTTTGCGAACTCGGTCAGGGAGGGCCACTTGGTCGAGTTCATGTGGATGTGGTCCTTGTTGGCGATGTACTCCTGGTAGAAGTGGTTCATGTTGACCTGCTTCTCGCCGTGGCCCGTCTTGAGCAGCTGCACGAAGTCGTGCAGGAACTCCTTGCTGTACTCCTCGACGTACTTCTTGGGGTCCTCGCCCACCACCAGCATCTGCCTCACGTGGCTCTCCGACGACGTGTGCATCTTGAAGGCGTGCGCGTCCCGGCATGGCTTCTCGCATACCTGGCAGTACCAGCGGAGTCGCGTCAGTCCCTTGGCCTTGAGCTTGTTGCTCAGGTACTTGTTTGAGCCGACCTCGGCTTTTGGCATGATGGCGGTTTTTGTGTTCTTTTTTTTTCTTTCTTCTTCAAATGCTTCTTTGGATATCTCGGTTCGGTTTTCTTTTGTCTCGGTCGCGTAGTATTCGAAATGAGTTGTGATGTTTGGTTGGTGGTTATGATGAAGCAACACTAAATAAACTTGATGCGACTTGACCTACGATTTTCTAAACGTGGGGGCTTATCTAATCTGACCGCCAACTTTATCGCATCACATGCCAGAAACCAGCCAATCATGTAATCTCAGGAGAGGCAGAGTAAGAACATTTGAGATACCGTCCTGTTTATTTTAGCTCTACCAAAAACCTGACTCCTCCATTCAACCACAACGAGAATCATCAACAAAAACAACTGCCCAAGATGTCGGAACGAAAAGTGCTTCAGGTATGCTCTACATCCTCCTCTTCCTTATTCTCCCTATTTCCATCTCCCATCTAACCACTTTGATTAGAAATACTACCCCCCAGACTTCGACTACCGCGAGATCGGGCGTCGCAAAGGGCCCAAGCAGACAGGGCCGAAAGTCCAAACCGTCCGACTGATGGCGCCCTTCTCGATGCGATGCACCTCGTGCGGCGAGTTCATCTACAAGGGCCGCAAGTTCAACTCGCGCAAGGAGATACCCCAGGACGAGAAGTACCTCAACATCCAGATCTTCTTCTTCCACATCAAGTGCACCCGGTGCTCGGGGGAGATCACGTTCCGCACGGACCCCAAGAACAACGACTACGCTATGGTGAGGGGCGCGGTGCGCAACATGGAGCCCTGGCGCAACCGCGACGCGGAGGAGGAGTCCATCAACGACCGTCTCGACCGCATCGAGCGCGAGGAGGCCGAGGCCCCCGCCGAGGAGGAGAGGAACGCCATGGCCGAGCTCGAGGCCAAGAATGACGAGACGAGGAGGGAGATGGCCGCCGCCGACGCCCTCGACGAGATTCGCAAGCGCAACGCTAGGATCAACCGCTCTGAGAAGGAAGGGGTGGACTTTGCTGATGCTGTCGTCCGCACTGAGGACGAGGAGCGCCAGAGGCAGGATGAGGAGGATGAGGCTGCGGCCAGGAGGGCGTTTGCTGCCGCTAGGGGGCAGACTGACGGTGATGTTGGTGGGAAGACTACACCAGCAGAGGCGTCGACTTCTGCTTCGGTGCCGTCGGTCATGGATCAGTCGCTGGATCTTGATGCCGATGAGGCTTTGATGCCCCCTCCGCCTGTGCCTGCGCCGGTGACAAAGACGACGACATCACAGGCATCGGTTGGTGCTGCAGCTCCGAGTTTCAAGAGGGTTGTCAAAAAGAAGAAGGATCATTCGGCATTGCTGGGGATTAAAAAGAAGCCTTCATTGGTGTAGATAATTGTGAATAGTTGTACAACATGATATACGAATGACGATACCCAGATTTCAAGATTTATGTGGCGCTCGAAAAGGCCATATAGTGAATCACGATGTTTACCTTCCTTTTGACGAGGTTGTCATTCATTAATAAGTTGGTGTCGGGGGTTGGACGATACATATTATCACAACGATATAAGGAACATTATTTGAATAGTAGCATCTGACTTTGGCCAGTTCGTGTTTCCATTTGTATTGGTTAAGAAGATATATAAAAAAAATGCGAGGGTCCTTGTTTCACCCCGTATGGTTCTAATAAACGCCGTAACAAGAAGCAATAAAAGAGTATAAAAGAAGCGAAGATGAAGTAGAATCATAGTTTACTCGTACAAGAGCTCATAAAAATGTTTCAAAAAACGCCCAAGGTACTCCGTATACCGCACCGAAATCGTTTTTTTTTTGAAGGGAGGGTTGCTTCGCCTTGATGCAGGTAAAACATTGCCCCCGGAACCGAACAAAAAAAAAATCAGATAAATAAACGCCGTTGCATATGGTTTTGACAGATTGAAAAAAACAAAAGACAAGTAAGATTGCGTTTGTTGTTGATTGGTGTTTGACGCTTTTCGTTGCTTAGATTGTCGTCGTGTTTCATATCGTAAAGGTGTGGTGATGTTGGTGGAAAAAAAGAAGATGTGTGGTCCAGGTGTGTTGGGTCTCAGGGCCACATCATCTTAGAGTGATGGAGAAATATATCTCTATATGAAAGAGAGATTGGAAGGATTGACGAAGAGAAAGTCTTAAGAGTGGTACTCTGTAGGACTAGAGCTCCCGTTGGTGAAACCACCCCTGGCAGCAGCGGCAGACTTGCGGTCGCCGGAAGAGGTACGGTCTAGCGCATGGTGACCCTGAGCCTCCATCTGACGCTTTGTGTGGTCATGGATGAAGCGGGAATAGCTCGAGAGGTCGCTAGGGGGAGGGGGAGAGACGGGGATGTTCATGGAGTAGCTGTCTGAAGGGCCGGGCATGATGACGGTAGTTGGGGGGGGGAGATGTATTGTCGAAGTGGGTGACTATCGGTAGATGAGGCCCAAGATGGAGAGACAGAAGGTTGATTGATAGTAGAACCTTTGTGTGTGGTAAAGGAGAATAGGACCCTTGGAAGTATTATTGAAGAGGAGGAATTATAGGATTAAAGATTGTTTTCTTGAGAATGATGATGAATTAGAATGATGGGGGAAAGAGGAGGGATGCAGGGTCTTTATAAAAGGAAGAGAGAGAGAGAGAGAGAGAGAGTAAAGGTGGAGTGGAGTATGGGAGTGGGGAGGGGAGAGAGAGAGAGAGGGAGAGAGTGTGTGTGTCGGCGGGGAGAAGTGTACAGGGCGGTACTCGTAGACAGACACACACAAGGCTTTCTCTGAACCAAGTCCTCCCCCCCAAGGCAAACAAGGCAAGGCCAAACTGATCGGCGGCATACACCAGAAAACCAAGAAGCGAGGAGGAGGAGACAGAGAGAGAAAGCTTGATGGGGGGGGAGTGGGATTGGAGTCATTGGGACTGGGCATATTCGGACTGGGATTGGACTGGGATTCAACTTGATGGCGTAACCGGTTCTAGGATTGGATAGACAGTGGCGTATGACTCCACTTTTTGTCTTTTTTTGAAGGTCTAGGGTACATGATGAATGTATCTTTATGATGTATCCACATTGGAGTACCGTCATCGCCCAGTTTTTTTTTTTCAAGAGGGCAGGTACGTCTCTTTTTCACTCTTTCCCTCTCTTGTGTGTGTACGGAGTATGTCTCTCTCTCTCTCTCTCTCTGCCCCCCCCC
>FYEV01001800.1:316151-350151 GCA_900188565.1 Geosmithia flava
CCCCTCGAGTGTTAACTTTACCTGCAGATACGTGCATCTGCAAATTTCAGGGTCCTTTGCCACTTGCGAAAGCCGGTTGGTCAAGGACCCACACCTTCATTTTCTTTTCTCTGGGTCTCTTTCTCACTCTGTGTGTGTGTGTGTCTGTCTTTTTGTGTACCACTGTGTGCCTGTATCCTGATTTTCCTGTCCATTATGATGCAAACCCTTTTTTTGATCTCCTTTGATGATGAGAGATTCTGTTTGACGTATAGCTCGTAGTACCATGACGGAACAATAATACCCTGAATTACTCTACTACTAGTTTACACACACACCCCCCTCCCAAAGCAACTTTCTTTTCTTTCCCCGCTCCAGGAAGGACCCTGAAGATCTGCCAGTTCGTGACTCGTTGGTTCTGGTACTCTGGATTGTCTAGTACAAGTAGATAATAGTAGTCATGACTACGGAGAGTACTGATCGTACGAGTATTCGTACATGTTGTGAATACTCTGCTTGAGCGGGTTGGTCAAAGTGGAGAGGCAGGGTATGATGACATGGCTTGTCTTGGGTCTTGGACCCTGAGATCTCGACTCCCAATCTCTTGGGTTCTATCATCGTGTGATGTCCCAACGTCGTCATGCACGGGAAATGGGAGACAATGTTACAATACGAACACCGCTATTACCATGACTACTATTACTACCGTTCTTACAGAGCATTCTAGACTCTAGAGTAGAGTAGAGTAGAGTAGAGTAAAGTGACGCATTATGGTCCTTGCTGACTCTCACCTGACTTGGTCATTGCGACCGTCGACCGTCGACCGTCGACCGGACGCCCCGTTACCGCTACCGCTACTAGTAGCAATAGACAATTGGTATTGATAAATGCAGGTTACTATTACTGCTATTACTGCTACTATTACAGCTCACACAGGTAATATTCATCAACACTACAGCTACCAGGACTACTCCGTATGTTGATTAATTGATAATTCTACCATGCACGTGTACGGAGTATGCAGATGCGTGGGGAAAGTGCGTGTGTCTAGTAGATTCCTGCTCTTTCCCTGAATCCTTGGCAAACCTGCCTCTTCGCTGCATTCTGCCGCTGCTGCACCTCTACCGCACTCGTACACTCGTACTCCGTAAACACTCTCACACCACATGCAATGGATGACCGCTGCACGCTGTAATACTGCAATGCGCTGTACGGAGTACAGCCTGTCCTGTACGGCCTGTACTTACAGTGGATGTACGAGTACGAGTAGTAGTACTGCGCCTTCTCCGCCTTAGTACCCATGCCTGCATGATGTCATTGGTCGCCGTGTCTGCTCTTTCCGTCTTCTGCCTCTCCCCGACTTTCACTGACTAGCTCCTTCCTTTACTCCGTACTCCGTACATGCGTACTCGTACTGAGCCTCCCCCCCGGCACATCCGTCATTTTTGTGTCACAAGGCAGGACAAGGCAGGACAAGGCAGGCACCATCCATCCTGCCCTTGCACACACTCACACACTCACACGCACACTCACACGCACACTCACAAGGCAACCAGCCAGCCACCTTTTACTCATACAGTAATATTATCTCTACAGAAGTCTCACCTACAGTCTCACCAACATACTCCGTACATCTCACCAACGCCAACTGCATCATTGATACTATCGTGACTCTCACTCTCTTCATCCACTCATCCTCTCTCTATCCACTCCAACACCGCTCTCCAAACTCATTCAGCCCTTTCCCCTTCCATTCTAGCGGGCCCAGATCATCACCAATGACCAACCCCCGTCCTCCCGTCTACGACTACGATTAGTACGAGTATTGCATGGCCTCATGCGTCTTCGCCTACTCCGTTAGTACGAGGACGATAATAGTTCACACGATAATAGTATTCGTGCACGATAATTGTACGAATCCCCTTCATTATGGATCCAGCTTCCTGCAAGACAAAAGATGGGCCCCTCTCTGCCAAGCGAATAAGTTTGCCCATGGCCCCATGATGCTACGAATTCGCATTTTTCATCAAATACCCTCATCTCACGATACTATCCCATCCTGTCCCATCGTCTCCGCTCTCTGTTTCTCGACCCTTGCTTACGAGTATGATGATAGCATACGACTATTTTTACTGCGCCTTGCTAGCCTTGCTGGCTTTGCTCACCTTGCTGCGCCCTTGTTTTTATTTTCTCTCTTACTCCTCTCTTCTTCCTTTCTTTTTTCTCCTTCTCCCCACTTGGTTTATTCCTTGGCAGTTTTTATTCTTCCTAACACTTTCCCTCCCCCTAGGTTGCATTGAGCTCTCAATCAGCTCACCGTCATTACCACAAGCTAAAAACAAACAAACAAGGACAAGTTACGAGTACAACACACCAACAACAAAAAAAAAATAAGATCAAAACTGCCAGTAATAATGCTTACGAGTACGAAAGTATTGCCTGTGCGCATATTGTTATTCAACGTAATAACGCTCACAAAGGTACGAGTACTCCGTACACAGGTAATAGTGCCCGTAATAACAGCGTCGCACCGCAACACACCATCATTGTGCGCCGCTCATTCCAACTCATGGCACCGTCTCCACTACAAACGCACACCAAATGGCCAAAATGGTCAGCCCCTCCGTCATTATGCAAAACGGTGGCGACCGTCGTGGCGACAAAACGGAACACGGTGCGCCATGACATCAAACTGCACGTCACCGGTGGTCAGACCAAGCCAACCTCACCGGATCTGTCTTTGTCTTCCACTTTCCATCTCCCTCTGTGACTCTCTCTCTACGAGCTTGACCCTAGACTTTGATGCTTCTGCTTCCGAGTCTCTACCTGTGAGACTCTCACTCTACCACTCACTCTACCTGTTTATCTGTAGCCCTGATCCCCATGTCATCTCCACCCCCAGACATGCATACACACCTCACATACAACTACGGAGTACACACACCTCTCACACATACACGCCTCTCACACCCCCACAACACACATACACACAGAACACGGTGACATACCCACAGACGAATCCCAACAAGGAAATATGCCTACCCAATATGTACATGATACTCTCTATCCAACCACCAAATTGGAGTCTTGAGTCCTGAACCAACCATGATCGGCTGATGATACTTGGGCCCCCGTCCAGCATGCGGATCGTCGCTTCATGACTGGCTGGACTCTCTGGACTCTCTGGACTCTCTGGGTCGTCGCCGTCAACGGATGAACCGTTTGACCACCGTCCCGTCCATTTTCTATCACTATTCCAACATACGGAGTACACAGGTACGGAGCACACAGAATGCACCGGTACAGTAACACCCAATACCTTGGTTGAGGCTGCATCTCGTCAATTTCGTTGCGCATATATGATGTCAATTGGTCCGCCGTTTTACATGATGCATCAGAAACGGTGAGCCCCTCCAAGTATCGACACTGTAACACACACCCACAACTCACACACTCTCACACATTGACACTGTTTGACAGTTTGTCCCAAAGCCCCTTGGCCCTCTCTTCTTTCTCTCTCTCTCTCTCTCCACCTTTTCTACCTGTAGCCGTACTCGTACTCTCGGTATGCTGTTACTCAAGAGTTCCTTTTCCTCTCCTCTCCTCTTTTCCTTCCCCGAGACGTGGAGAAGGATATTCCCTGTTCCCTGTTTACATGTACGCGTGTGAACGGGTATGACAACAGACGACGTCGAGCTTGATATCATATGTACCCATCCAACCATCCAACCATCCAACCATCTGGAGGGCCAAGAGCCAAGGGCCATGGGCCCTGCCCTGTACATCGTTCATCCCAACTTTTTGGTGGAGAAGGCATCGAACGGCAACACCAGTAAACCCATATGATCTCAAAGACGTGCAAGGAACCTATCAAGAGTTCTTGTTAGAGATGAGACCCCCAGTTGCCCCGATCGCATCTGACACTGGTGTTTGCTTCATATGATTTCAACTTCATCTAGATCTCTTGGGGAAAGCCTTTGCCATCATTATTCACATGGTCATCATCAAGGTCATCATCATCTAGATGCTCGATCATTTCGTCAGTCTCTTGTCTGATCTCTCTTGATATTCTTCTCACCCTTGCCATTTGCCTCGTATGGCGGATCGCCGATGATGATGACGATGATGTCGATATGATATGACTTCAACGCCAGTTATGACTTCAATGTTTGCCTCTTGTGCGCTTTGGAGGGCACACACGCACACACGCACACACGCACACACGCACACAAAGCACATGTTTGATCAGAGGGAAGCGACAGATACATGCTGGTGCCTGGGTCGAACAGGTTAGAACAAAGTCGTTTGTCGCCATCAATGATCCTTGTGCCTCCCCTCCCCAGGGTTTGCAAAGGGCGGGAACTACCCTCAAACACTAAAGAGTCTCCAAAGTGCTGCTACTACCGGTTTGTACTACATACGAGTAGGTGTCACCCCCAGGCTTCAACGTGGCTCGATGACTGCACCGTCGTTTCGATTTGGAGGCTGGAGGCTATTACATAGTTGGCCACCAACTTGTAGAACGACTGACCTCATCACAGGTGAATCTGGAAATTGCTCCGCAAATGTTCAGGGTAGGTGTTTTTGGTCTATTTTTCTTGTTCTTGTTGTCTAGATTCAATTTGACCTGTTTTACCTGGCTTTCGATTGATGAATGTATGACGATTGAGGAAAGTGGTCTTGTGAGTTTTGTGGTTTGGTGAGCACTCACGGGTACTTGTACACTTCCCATACACTTGGCTTTAAAGATGACAGATTTTTCTTTTCTTTTCTTTTCTTCTCTCATTTTACAAAGAAAAAAACAAACCAAAGCATCATGCATCATTCAACATCAACATCTGGTGGGATATTCGTTACCTGGCACTCACATGAACACGACCTCTGTCGTTGACATTAAGCTCAGTCCCACCAAATACGGCCATGACAAGCCAGCATGGGTCTGTCGGACTTTCCAACATCGGGGTTTACAATCTCCCGCAATTGTATTATGTCATCATATCCGACGGACTCTACCAAGGGAACCAGTTTGAACCCCAGACCTGGTCAGAACAGGCGGACTATGAGTAGTACTATCCCGCGCGGTTCCTGAATAAAGCGAAGCGTCCGGTCTGATGGCCTTCTTTTCAGGTCAGGAAGATCACGAACAAGGAATGACTAATGTATCATCAATCAAGTGCGAGTCTAGTGACACTTGATGAAATGACAAAGCAGCTGATTGATCATCAGATGTCCCATTTTATGAAAATATTGCATTCTATACACCATGTCGTATCACGTTGAAAAAAACAATTCCAGCCCAAGTCTGACAAGCGAAAAAAAAGTCTAGAATATCCAAATGTGAAGACCATCGCGCGCGGGATCTAAAAGAGGTCTAGTGTCCGCCAGTCAGGAACCATCGTGATTGGCCTTTCGGTCTAGACAAGCATCCCGGGTGGTCCACTTTCAAGGCCCCGGGGGCACGGGAGTGGATACTGGAAGTCGACTCTAATGCATTGGTGAATTGCGAAACGGTTGCTGACCGAGTGAGATGCTGCTCTGACAAGAGTATAAGTATGATGGGGTGATGTCCTTGATTTGGGGATGACCTGAATCCCATCATCAATACTGTTGTGCTCAGCCTATTTCATCACCAGCAGCAATCACCATCTTCAACACCATCATCATCATCATGACCAAAAACATCGTCGTCCTAGGCGCTGGCATCGCCTCCGTCTCCGTCATCCGCCAGCTGATGCGCAACGTCGTGCTACCCAGCAGCGAGTGGAAGCTGATAGTCATCTCGCCCAACACGCACCTGCAGTTCCCCATCCCCATGCCGCGCGTGCTGATCCCCGGTCAAATCGCCGACGACAAGGTCTTTGCGCCCCTGGACCTCCAATTCGGCCAGTACAAGGACAGCAGCAAGTTCGAGTTCATCCTGGGCACAGCCTCCCAGCTGGACCCCGCGACCAAGTCCGTCACCGTCTCCGTCGCCAGCAACGGCACGACCAGGTCCGTCAGCTACGACAAGCTCCTCATCGCCACGGGCGCCCGCACGGCCGACGGCCTCCCCTGGAAGACGCTCAACTCGACAGAGGAGACGCGGGCGCACATCGCCACCCTTCAAAAGGCCATCAAGTCCGCCAAGACGATTGTCGTTGCCGGCGGCGGCGCCACGGGCACAGAGATGGCCGGCGAGCTGGGCAGCGAGTACGGCAAGTCGGGCAAGAAGACGATCCACTTCGTCTACAGCGGTGCCCTGCCCCTCGACCCGCAGGGCATGGAGTCCATCCAGCGCCAGGCCAAGATCGAGCTGGAGCGCCAGAACACCAAGCTCATCCCCAACACCAAGGTGACGTCCTCCACCGTCGGCGCAGACGGCCAGACGACGCTGCAGCTCACGGGACCCGGCGGCAAGATCTCCACCCTCAAGACGGACGTGTACCTCCCCGCCCTGGGTGTCGTGGCCAACACGGCCTTTGCGCCCGAGGGCATGCTCGACTCCCACGGCCAGATCAAGCAGACCAACCGTCTTCAGGCCGAGGGGTACACTGACATCTTTGTCGCGGGCGACGTCGGGTCCCTCGAGCTGTCCAAGTTCATGGTCGCCAGCACCCAGGCTCACCATCTCGCCGTTCATCTGCCGGCGCTGCTGAAGAGTGGTACGCCTATCCCCGAGTATGTCCCTGATACCAAGAATGTGCTCGCTGTTACGCTGGGCAGGAGTAAGGCCACGGGACAGATGAAGGGGTGGAAGTTGCCGAGTATCATGATTTGGGCGCTCAAGGGACGGGATATGTTTTTGGGACAGTTTGATGGCTTTGTCCTGGGTAAGAAGGTGAATAATGCTGTTTTGGAGAAGTAGGTTTTGGGGAAGCACTTTTCTGCTGTTTAAGACAGGTTTCTTTCTCATTCTCTTTTTATATTCATTGTTATATCCATTTCTTTTATACATTCCTATATATCTGTTTGATTTCGTCACGTTCTGTCCATACTTGGTTGTTCTTAGTCAATCTACTATGCTTTGGCCTTTCCGTCTTCTTTTAAACAACCCGTTGAGGCATGACATGTTTGGGTATAAGCTAGTACTATTGCACTTGCTTAGACACCCCGTAGACAATAACTCGATACCATATATGTTGCACTTAGCTATGTGTACACTTCTCTTATAAACTGACGCTTCAAATGGTAGCATCCCAAACACGTCTCACACCATGGCACCTAATAGCATGAACACATCCATCTCTTTTTCAAATGTTGCGGCAAGTGACGACACTGTGGTAGCCAACGATCTAGCCCCATGTACACCTCAAGTGATACCTCAAGTCATGGCATTCAACACTCACATTGCGCAACATAAATTGCCAGAAGTATGATTGATATGGATACTTATTCTACATCACAACTACCCCGAATGATAATACACATCGTACTCTACCTCACCAAAACAATACATCTCTCCCTCACACCTCACCCCCTACCCCAAATCCATTCCATCTCCCCAATCTATCCCGTCCAAAGCAGCAGCATCCAACTGGGTATCAAGCCCACCAAACAGGTCAGCATCACCACCTACATCCCCCCCGTCACCATGCAGTCCATCGAGAGAAGACATGTCCAGTCCCATGGCCGAGGCATCACCATGCATAGCAGCCATGGCATCGAGCGACACGTCTCCTCCTGCTCCTGCCCCTGCCCCCGCATCTCCGCCTGCACCAGTATCGTTGCCATTGTTGTTGACATTGCTGTCCATGTCCATTGCTGCTGCGGCGGCGGCGGCGGCAGCAGCAGCACCGGCTTCGCCACCTTGAGGCTGGGTGTACTCCATCTGGGCTTCTACGCGACGATGAAGACGGACGACAATGTCCGCTAGGACGGGGTCCTGCTTGTGTATCTCTCTGCACTTGTCGGCTTCCATCTTCAGCATGTCGCGGAGGGTGAGCAGTCTCTGCGGCTGTTGCGACTGGGTCTGGGGGTGCGTGTTGTCGATGCTGGCAGCCGGTGGTTCGTTGGTCACGTCGGGAGCGCAGATGATCGATGTGGCTACGTCGTTGACCACGCCGGCCACGTTGCTCGGTGCGGGGGCGTTGCTGGGGTTGGCACCGTCAACTTGGTGTCGGCGTCGGACTTCCTCGAGAATCAGGCGGAGCACGCGTCGGGGGCCCATCATCTTGACTCCCAGGATGAACTGTCGGTGCGTGTACACTATAGGCGCAATCGTCATCTGCGGTTGCATGGCCCACTGCATGAGACCCTGCGTCGTGGTGCGTATGCTTGTCCATAGCCCCTGCGGCTCGGCCCGCGCCCAATCCGTCATCTCTCCTGCGTCGGCCCACCCGGACCGTCGCGACAGCGGGAGACTCTCCTTGAGAGTGTCTAGGAGCGGTGTCACGTCTTCGTTCTTCGGGTCCCGCTTGTGAAGGTACATCTGCAGCGAGTTGGCCAATGGCTTGGCCACGATGCGCTTCACAGACGAGAGCATCGCTGTCGCCTCGCTTGATATCGTTGCTGGCAGCAGAATCAACTGAAGCACCTTGATGACGGCCTTTTGCTCCTGCTGGTCTACCTTGAGGTAGTCGGCTAGGAAGAGGAGAGCCGGTACCAAGGACGGGTACAGGAATGTGTCGACCAGGTCTACATTTTAGTCAGTATTGTTGCGTTGGGGCGGGGCGGGGGGTAAAGGAAGTAGTAGAAGAAAAGAAGACAATAAAAAGGGACACTCACACTCCACACCACTCTTGAGGCTCTCGTCATTGATGTAATCGTGCGAATACCCAACGACAATGTTATAAAACAGCGGCGCAATGAGCAAATAAAACTCCTGCGGCGGACACGATGACATGAGCTCGTCGCCCAGACCGCCGGCCTCAGTGTCAAACAGGCCCAAGATCCACCCATTAAGGCACTTGTCCTCCGCTTCCGACAGCTGCTCCTTGCCGCGGTACGTCTGCGACTGGGTGATGATCTTGCGTAGCTTAGAGTCGGGCGCATACAGCCCCAGGTCCGACGGCGTAAGCGTGTAGCGATTGGTGAAAGCCAGAACGAGCAGCAGGATGGCCCCAAACTCCTCGTACACGGGCTGGTACTCGGCCTGGTCGTCCTCGTACTGCCACCCCTCCAGGAGTTGGCACAGCGGGCCGAGGATCGACGGGAGCGTCTCGAACAGCAGCAGAATGTCTAGGAACTGCAGCTTCTGCGCCATGTCGGTGCACACAGCTTTCAAGGACGCCGTGTCCTTTTCACTGCAAAGTCTCCGGATAATCTACGCCAAACGGTTAGCGCCCTCCTCCTTTTCCCTTCGATTCACTTGCTAGTTTTGCGAGTAGCATACCTGGACAATGGCACGGGCTACAGCCCCAACATTTCCATCCATCTTGTCCAGGTCCCTCAAGAGATCGACCATCCTGAGTGACCCAGCCTGATAGTCATTGACGAGCTTCTCAGTCGACTTCTTCTCCGGTTCATACGACATGGACATTTCCCCGAGGATCGCTTCAACATGCTCTTGGTTGATGAGACCGTGGAGGACACACGCGGCGCAAAAATCCTCGCGCACGCTCTCCGTGTAAGGGTTGTTGTTGCGCGACTCATCAAACATGAGAGACGTAGTCGGGAACAGGCTCCTGTCCACTTGGTTGAGCGCACTGGTGATGCACATCTCGGCCGATGCTGTCGAGAATCCTGGCGGAAGGAGCTGGCGGAGGAGAAGCGGGACCTTGTTTATGAGAAAGGAGCGGAGCAAGGGCGCGTCTTGTCTACCGCTGTCCCTGAATACGGCGTTGGCGAGGACGTCGAAGGATGCCAGCACAAGGTCAATGGCAGCCGTTTGGTTATCGCCCTAGGGTGTTTGTTAGAGGTGATGAATGCAAGGGCTGGGTATGAACCAGAAAGACTCACTTGATATCTATTGTTGATAAAGTTGAAAAAGAGGCCGTCGTCCACAAGGGGACGACCGACGAGCTGTCGTAACAAGATATCATCAGCGCCATGTTGACAGCTAGGAGAGGGGGAAGACTAGAGACTCACCACAGCGTTGAGATG
The DNA here is from genome assembly GCA_900188565.1 of Geosmithia flava. Classification (NCBI taxonomy): domain Eukaryota; kingdom Fungi; phylum Ascomycota; class Sordariomycetes; order Hypocreales; family Bionectriaceae; genus Geosmithia; species Geosmithia flava. The sequence continues at coordinate 326,151 of FYEV01001800.1, forward strand.
AACATACATGCCAACGCGTGTCGTCACGATGGGCACCTGGGCAATCTCAAAGGCATCAGGGCCAACAGCTGAGTCGAGCATCTCGTTCATGGCAGCATCAGCAGCCTGCTTCTTCTTCTTGTCGACGGGGTCGAGACTGGCAAGCACGCGTGTGCGGAAGAACTCGAGCTTCTCCGTTATCGACTTCTCGGTCCCAGTATTGACGAGCTGCAACGTGGGTACAAAGGCAGCGAGGTTCTGGGACAGCTCCCTGCGGGCGTGCTTAGCGGCAGGTTTGGCCAGGACTCTAAGCAGTGCCGGGTTGTCGGTCAGACGCAGCAGGAGGGGCACAAAGGCAGCCCTGGCCGTCTCCATCTCCATCTGCAGCGTGTGCGAGGAGCCAGAAGCGTCACTGCTGAGCAGGTCGTGTGCGAAGGCCGACGACGCCTCGGTGAAGAGGGCCAGCCACTTGGCCACAATCTTGAGGACGTCAAAGGCCGTCCTGGCATTCTGGACGGCGCGTCCCTCGTGAACAGACTTGCACAGGCGGAAGAAGATGACCTCCTCGACCCAGTACGAGTTCTTCCACCTTGTCATCGGAGTCGTGGTCTGTTCGGAAGCAGCGGAAGCGTCAGCAGCAGCAGCAGGATCCTTCTGCTGTCCATCAGACTGCTGGCTTCGACGTCGCTGCGCCTCGACAAGCGTGTGGGATGACGAGTATCGGTACAGCGCCCTAAGCATGGCCGGGGCATCAATATACTTGAGGTCGCTCAGGACCTGCAGGTAGGGCGGGACGCGCGGGTCGAGGCTGTAGCAGCAGTTGTGCTGGGGGCGGAGAAACAGGTCGGCAATGGCGGGGGCAGGGAGCGGATGCTCGTCGTGGACGGCGCGCACGAGCGATTGGAAACTGTCGGGCTCGAGACGCCTGTTGATGCAGCGCTCTATAAACTCGGACCAGAAGCAGACTGACTGGCGCAGACGGCGGTCGCGCGCCGGCAGAGCGGCCGTCCCGGCGGCGCCAGCGGCCTTTTTTGTCGTCTTGCCGCCATCCATCATGGGCAAACCCTGGGAGGCGCCGGGCTGTTTCTCATTACACGTTATGTGGCGCGCGTCGTCGTGGTCAATCGGGATCGCTTCGAAAAAAGGCAAGTTCGGGACGGGTGAGGGAAACAAAAACCGGGCTGATGGCGGTGTCGGTGATGGGTGTGTGTCGTTTGATGGATGAGGCTGTCTAGGATGTGATGGACGGTGGGTAATCGCAAGGCTACCGGCGGTTGAAGACAAGGGAAGGTACTACGAAGTCCGGTAATAAGGCTAGTAGCTCCCTTTCATAAGAGTTATGCAGATTTTATACCCTCCCTACTACGTAATCCTCACTAACTCATTAACCCTGGGTTATAGGGGGGAGTTCTACTGGAGCTATGGCCCCTACGCCTAAATCGCGTGCCTGCAGTGGATCCCCCTCCCGGGGGTGGTCCAAACTGGGGTCCGATCGCCTAAACAGGCAACTCCCCCCCCAGAACCTTCCACGTCACAACTTGATCTCCCATCACGAACCCTTCCCTTCATCTTCTCTCCCTCATTCATTCATTGCACGCCGGTCTCTCCTGTATCCCCCGTCACCATGCTCTTCAAGCCATCCGCCCTCGCCATGCTGGCGCTTCAGTTCCTCGGAGCTCTAGCCCAGGTAAGTTGAAAGCACCTAGAGCTCTCTCTAAAGTGTCGCCATACTGACCACGCGCGTACCAGGATGCCGAACCCGCCGCCGAGCAAGTCTCCGTCCTCAACGCCGACGTGTCCGCCTCATTCCCCGACGCCGACATCTTCGGCGTGAAGCTCGTCAACGGACGTCCTACGACGGCTCTGATTGAGCTGGCCAACAAGGACGACGGCCCCGTGCAGATCGCCTTCGTGTCCGGCTCCCTCCTCACGACCGCCAACGTCCCCGACGACACGCCCCTCTACGACACCATCCTGCGCAACCTGACGGTCGTGCAGCAGCAGGTCCTCGTGCCCGCCGGCGAGTCTAAGAGCGTGCCTTACTCCTTCTCCGTCGACATGCAGCCCCAGGACGTGCGTGTTCGTCTGCTAGCCGTCGTCAGCGACAGCAAGGGCAACGTCTTCCAGGTGGAGGCTCATAATGATCTTGCTGCCATTGTAGAGGCCCCCGTCAGCTTCTTTGATCCTCAGATGTAAGACACCCTCACGCCTCCCTCTTCTCATTGACTCTGCTAACAAACATGGACAGCATCTTCCTGTACATCTTCATCAGCGCTGCCTTCGGTGGTATCCTCTACTTTGTCTACAAGACGTGGATCGAGGCTCTCTTCCCCGCCTCTGCGCCCAAGCGTCGATCCGGCCCCGGCGCTGCTCCCAAGACGCCCAGGAAGTCGGAAGACACTGCTGCTTCCACTGCCACCGTCGACGACAGCTGGATCCCCGAGCACCACCGTGTCCGTCCTACTGCTCGTCGTGGCAAGTCTGCTACCAAGGGTTCCGAGTAGGATATCTTTTCTACTGAAATCCAATCTATCCACTACATGCACACGATAATTTGCATATAGTACTACGTAATAGCACGTAAAATAAAAAATGATTGTTGTTTTTTCCCGAGTCCCCCCTTTTTCATACGCTGCGTATAATACTAGTCATAAGATATTCAAAAAAAAGGAAAATGGGCGGTCATCTACATGACGAGACAATCAAGACCATACATGGCCCTCTCGACACTCTTCCGCACATGATACCAGTCCGCCCTCCTCTGCGCAAACTCATACACCTCTTCAGCACGGAAGATACCACCGAACCTATCCCCGTCCGCAATAACGGTAGCCATCTCCTTCGCGTGACCCGGGTCAATGAGGTATATCTGGCTCAGCTCACGCAGGGCGCGGAAGTAGGCCAGGAGGTCCTGGTTGCGCAGGGTGCGCACGTAGTCAAAGTACAGGTTCATGTCGGCGATGAGCTTGACGGCACCGTCGGTGCTGATGCGCTGACGCTTGAGGTGCTTGCATATGGCCGTGAAGAGGCGCAGGCCCACCTCTGCGTTGAAGACGTCGAGCATGGACTTGTCCGTCGTGCCCACGAGCATCTTTGTGTGCGAAGAGACGAGGTCGACGATGCGCTTGGCCGTGGCCGTGGGACCAATGTCCTCCAGATCGAGGCCGGGGTTGGTGAACACCGATGCGCGCTTGTCGCTGTTCGACCCGCCCCCCGACGATGATGTCCCCGCCGCAGTGGCCGTGGTGCCGGCAGGGTTGTAGTCCGTGGGGAGCTGCATGGTGCCATTGAGGTATTCCACCTCGTCCATGAGCACGTCGATGCCCTTGTTCAGCCCAGCCGCTACGCTCTCGTCGAGCATCTGCTCAAACTTCTTCTTGGCTAGACCAGACGGGTCGAGGAAGTCGTTCTTGTCGGCAATCTTGGGCCCCGTGAGCTGCTGCTCGTAAAAGACGTCAATCATCTGCGAGATCAGGTCGCCCACGTTGACCAGCTCGATAAACGTCACAAGGGGCGCCACGCCCGCAGCATTGTGCTCGCTGACCTCGCGCGGGTTGTAGTGGGACAGGTGGTCGACGGCGCGGGCGAAGCCGCTCTTGACGTGGTGCTGGCCCAGGATCCGCAGGAGCACCACAAACATGTTGGAGCACTGCTCCCGCGCCTCCCCGCCCACCTGTCCGCCCAGCTGCATGAGGAGCCGGGCCCGGCCGAGGCTCACCTTGGCCGCGTGCACCAGGTCCAGCGCCACCTCGATGCTGAACAGGGACCGGATGCCCTCGAGCTTGGACGCCATCAGCGCTGCCTTGGCCGCTAGCTCGTCCGTCGGTGCTGCTGCCGTCCCCTGCAGGGGACTCTTGCGTCCCATATCCAGTCCCGGGGTGATCGCCACCGGTTGGGATAGTCGGTTCGACTCCAGCTGCTGCTGCTGGGCTGCCGCCACGGGACCATTAGAGGCTGTCTTGGCTGCGAAGGGCGATCCGATGCTGGGTAGCACTGTCACGGGCATCATGACCACCTTCTTGAAGGAGCTGAGGAAGTCCTTCTTGTCGGCCGACCGGTTGATGTTGGACATGTAGAAGGACTCGAGCGACGAGTCCTGCTCCGACAGCTTCTTCTCCCACAGGTCCACCTGCGACTCGGCGTGCTTTGTGAATGTATCAAGTTCCTCCTGGAGGTAGAGGTCGACATGGGGTTCAAAAACCCTGAGGGTGAGGGCCTTGGCACGTTCCAAGACGTCGTTGTCGGCCTTTTTCTTGTTACTGGTGCTGGTGCTGTTGTTGTTGGCTTCGCTCTGTTGCTTTGCACCAGATGACGGTGGCGTGACAGACTTGAAGAAGAGCAGCGTCTGCTCAAAGACACCAGACACGACCCTGACGTAGGCAGTTGTGCTGCGCTCGTGGGCTTCGTCAAACAGCGGCGTGGTGTACTCCATGATGAGGTCGTCCCTGACCCTGTCCAGCAGAGACCAGAAGACGGCGGGGGCCTCCGCGGCAAAGATGCGCTCGACGATGCCCGCCTGCTCATTCACCTTGGTGAGGAGTGTCTCGAAGAAGACGCGCGACGGCTCGAGCGACACCTCGTCGGGCGTGACGCGGCTGAGGCAGTGGACCGGGTTGATGGCCAGGTCACCGTCGTCAAAGAGCGGGTGCTTCTGTATGAAGACGTCGGCACCCCTCTGACCCCCGTTGAGGACGTGCAGCACGTGGGCGTACCGTCGCATGCGGCCGTCCACGTCCCAGAACTCGTACCCCTGCTCGAACTCGCGCAGCACGGCACCCTCGAACACGCCCATCATCGAGTCCACCTTGGCCACGCGCTCGTCGTACCCGTCCGTCCAGTCGGCGCGCGCGAATCGTCGCAGGTTGGCCAGCATCTGCGCCTGCCGCTCCGGGTCGCGGAACGCCTTGAACACCACGGGCTCCGTGTGCGTGCGCGCCCGCGCCAGGTCCGAGTAGAAGGGGTTCAGGGCCCCGTGGACCTTCCCGTACTCTTGTCGCGCCCCGCCCCGCACGCTCTGCACCCGCGAGAACACATCCAGGTATCCCTCTGGGTTCTCCTCTGGGCTTGCCCCCGTTGCTGCTGCTCCCGATATCTCCATTGTCTCGAACCCATCGCGTAGCTCCGATGTGGCCCTCCTCCTCGCGCCAGCCTGCTCTTGTACTTGTAGTTGCTGCTTTTGTTGTTCCTCTGTTGCGTCGAATAATGCCGGTACAGGCGGTGCTGCTGCTCCTCCGTTGGCCGCGGCGGCTCTTTGCTGCTGCTGTTGCTGCTGTTGTCGTTGCATGGCCTCTTTCCTCCGTCGTACCGACTCGTCGAATCTCCTGCGCGCCTCTGCCTCGTCCCAGCACTCCATAGCCTTCAGTCGTGATACCCATCTCGTGTCGTCGTATACCATGTCCTTCATTCGTCGTGATGTACGGGCGAATCGCATCTGGTCGGAAACGGGGAGGTAATCGAGGATGCTAACGAGGATTTCTGGGGGGAGACTGTCTGTCAGTAATCTGTTCCATTGAGCTCAGGAAGGGGAAACATACCTGCTGGCAACCTTGCTCTCACGTCGACCATCTCTGAGGCCTTGAGGGCTGTCAGGATGCCGCCACCCCGATTACGGGATGTCTTGTACATGGTGAGGGGGAGGGGGGATGAGGGGATGAGGGGAGCTGTTCTGTAATGTGGATGTTGTCGTGTGAATAATGACAATCAATGGGTGTGTGTATAATCTTCAACCGCCGTTGGATGCCGCTTCTAGCATAGATCGTTGCATCATAAAGGTCGTAATGCCTACTAATAACAGATGGCCATGGCAGCAGCTGTCTCTCTCTCTCTCTCTCTTTCTCTCTGTGTGTGCCCGGGATTGTTGTGGAGTTTCGAGGTTGTCAGAGGGAAGCTTGCGGCAGATGTGTTGGATGGCGGTCTGTGAGTGGATGAGCGTCATTATTACGGTGTCATGGTCCGCGTACAGGTGGCGGCCCCTGACATTTGACTCGCCCGCATTTACGTACGATCTAGTGTGTACTATTAACCCACAGTGTGATTTGATATTCTTGTAAATTATATCAATTGTTTTTGTTTCTTTTTGTTTGTTTATTTTCCCTAGTGAATATAGAAAGGAAGAAGAAAAAATACAATACAGCAATGCAAATACTACTACCACCAACACTGTGAACGACCCCTCTTCCCCAGGATGTACCTCTAAAGTGATATTTTTTTCTAGCAAAACACCGAATTGAAGAAAACTCCCAAGACTCCATGCGGGGGAAGAGGGAGAGAAAGATGATGAGAAAGCTGTGTCTCTCCCTCTCTCTCTCTTTGAAGCCCATGTATATGTATATAAATCGCATTCCCCCCTTTCCCCCCAAGTAAAAAATGAAGAACAGTAGCTTGTGGTTCCCTGCTCAGCTCTGCTTCCAATATAAATGTGTGTTTCTAGTAATGGAATATATAAACCACCTTGTTTAATCCAAAAAGGTAAACAGGTGAGTGTGCAAGACGTTCATGGCCCTCGTGGCGTCCTCGGCGGCAATGACACACGAGATGTTGATTTCGCTGGCGCCTGTTTGAATAGTCAGTATGATATTATCAAAGATAAAGGAGAACAGTAAAGAGAGAAAGACAAAAAGAACATACCCTGCGAAATCATTTCAAGATTGACCTGGTGCTCTCCGAGGGTAGAGAACATCCTCCCAGCAATACCCTTCATCTGGCGCATCTCAGCACCGACAAGACTGAGGATAGCCATGTTGGACTGTATCGACACCTCGCCGACCTCCTCGAGCTCCTTCTGCGCGGCCGAGATGTTGCTGAGCTGCTGGCTGCTAGAGTGGATGGCGAGGGAGACGTGAACCTCGGAGGTGGAGATGAGATCCACGGAGACGGCGTGCTTGTCGAGGATAGAGAAGACGCGGGCGAAGAAGCCGTGGGAGATGGACCGCTTGTTGGAGTGGATGTTGATGATGCTCATGTGGTCCTTGATGGTGACGGCGGTGGGCCTCTTGGGCTTAGCAGGGGCGACGGCGGCTGCGGCAGCAGCAGCATCCTTGGGGACGACGAGGGTGCCGTTTCCGCGCGGGTTGTTGACGTTCTTGATGCGGATGGGGATGGGGGGCTGGGCGTGGATGACCTGGTCCATGGTGAGGTGGTGGATGACCTCTGATCCGTAAAAGGTGAGCTCTGCGGCCTCGGAGGGCGTGATGGACGACAGCAGCGACGCCGTGGGCACCTTTGTCGGGTCGGCGGTGAAGATGCCGTCGACCTCCTTCCAGATCTGGAGCTCCTCGGCGCGGACGCCCACGGCGCACAGGGCGGCGCACAGGTCCGTGTAGCCGCGGCCGATGTCGCCCTCCATCAGGCTGCCGGGGACGTTGCCGAAGAAGCCGGTGACGACGGGCACGCGCGTGCCGCAGGCGGCCATCTTCTTGGCGAAGGCGGCGGCGGCCAGGCGGTAGAATTCCGGGCCAAGGCCGCGCGACGAGTCGTTGTGGAACACCTCGGACAGGTCGACGTACTCGGCCTCGACGCCCTGGGTCCTCAGCAGGGCCGCCATGAACAGACAGCTGAGCTTCTCGCCGAAGCTGATGACGCGGTCCTTGGAGCGCGCGTTGATCTCCAGGTTGAAGCGCTTGGCCGCGGCAATGTACTCGATGACCTCCTGGCACTCCTTCTTGATGCTGTCAATCAGCTCCCGACGGATCTCCTCGTCGCTGACGTACGCCTCGCTGGCAAAGACGTGGTCGTTGCAGATGTCGAGCATCAGCCCGTTGGCGCTCTCAACCAATGTGGCCTGGTCATCTTCCGTGACGCCAGCCGTGTTAACGGCTTTGAGTTTCTCGTAGACACCAAGTAGGCTTTTTCATCCCTTCAATCTCAGCATTCACGTTCATCATCGTCATCATGGTGTGACTCTTGTGTTCAACTCACCGGCTAGTAGTACCCTCTGCTTTCTTCCCCGTGCTTCTGGCAGAACAGACGACAATGACTCTGTTTTTAGAGAGGTTCGCCCTATGTTTCAGAAAAGATGTGTCAGTCAATTGTCATTCCTTTTTCGGTTCCCTCTGAGTCGACATACTTGACAATATCACGGGCAATCTGCAAAAGAAAACAAAAAAAGGCACGTCAGCGACTCATTCTCATACTCTGAAAGGATGACCATGGAATCTCACCTTTTCCGGAAACTTTCCCACACTCGTTCCACCGAACTTCTGCACCACCCATCCCAGTTCTGGTGAGTTGCCGTGCATCTTGACTGTGTCTGTTTCTCTGTCTCTCTCCCAGCAGCAGCAGCAGCACACACACAATAGCGGGGTTTTGAACCGAATGCAGCAAAGAGAAGGAAATGTGTGATCAGAAAGAAGAAGAAGAATGAGAGCAGTATAAAATAAAGGGTATAGATAAGTATGAGGGTATAGACGAGACGAGAGGGGAGAGGGAGATGTCAAAGTGTTATGCTTCAAAATGCTGTCGTACGTCTTTCAAGTCGGCGGCATAAATGTCAATCCAAGTCACACTTTTTTTTTTTTTTTCTCTGGCTGACTCTGGCTGGCTGGTTTGTTCGCCTTCGCCTGGTCGCTCCTTCCCCACCGATTCAGGAACCGGACTTGGGGGGGGAGACCTTACGATTGTTCTGACTCATTGGCATGTATCACAGCACGACAATAGTAGGAGATTCAATTCATTCAATGGGATTAAAACAATCAGTTTCAATTCATGGATATGTTTTTCCTATTTTTTTTCTTCTTCTTCTCTTTTTCTAATCTATATAGTACGTACACATTACCTGTACTCGCAGTAACCCCCCCTCCCCCAATGGAGCACCCACCACTTGGTATTATTAACCCGATGCCGGCATTGGACAGAGGTACGTACCCCACGTCGTTTCTGACTGCTCCGTAAAGCGGCATCCATATACGAATACGACAATGATGAGTGGTCCCTATTTCTCTACTCCGTACTAGTAGTATTATGACTGCTATGACGTCTCATCATCATCACCATCACCAACTCTTCAACTCAGAACAGCACAGTCAATCACCATCATCACCATCTCTTATAAGGAATGAAAAATGCAAGTTGAATTATATATAAGAAACGTCGTATAAAAAACCCAACAATAAAAAATAAACCATTGCCTCATCCAGAACAGAAAAGAAAAAGCAATAAAACACCCCATACCCAAATCCCAGATATTGACATTATAAAGAAAAGAAGTCTGGCTGGTTTTTTCTTCTTTTTCTCTCCTCATGTTTTCTTTTCCTTTTCAAGGGTGAATACTTAATAGTAACTTCCTCTTCAAAAGTGAATAGTAATAACTTCATCCTGAAAGGTGAATACTTAATAGTAACTTCATCAAAGGTGAATAGTAGTAGTAATACTCCCCCTTCCAACCCAGGATATCTCCCAAAAAGCCAAAGAAACAAATAACAGAAAGAGAAGAAAATCAAAAACACGAAAAAAAAAACCCAATGTCCAATATGTCCGAAAGAATAAAAAAATCATCTCTTCGTCCTGTTGCAACGTAACAAAGAGAGAGGGGGGGAGAACTCAATAAAAAGGGTATCCCATATACTCGTACAAGGGAGGAAGAAGAAGAAGAGAATAAGACAAAAAGAAGAAGACAAAAAAAGTTGTATAACACTTCTCCCTCCCCCCTTTCCCCTTGGTTGCACAGATTATTAAAATAAAACACACACACATATGAAACGCCATAAACAAAAACAAACACTTCATCCTGCCAATTCCGAGTTTTCCACTCCACCAAATGTAGTGTACTTGTCCATGGGCAGATCAGTCTCCGGAGTACGGATCCCTATCCCACTGTCCTCGGGGAGGTCCCCCGCCGCATCCATGGCCGGTTGCTGACTGGGCTTGGGGGGAAAAGGGGCGCGGTCAGAGTTTCCCGGCGATGCGACTGCTGCTGCTGCAGATGGGTTGATGTTGTGGAGGTTGTTGTTCGTCGTGAGCGACCGGTCCTGCGACATGTCCATATGGTCCATCGTCATCGACTGGTCGGCTGACCGTCGGCTCATGAGGCGCTGCTGCTCGTCTGATGACAACCCTGTTGCTGCTGTTGCTGCTGCCGTCGCCGATGCCTCTCGCGTCGTCTCTGGACGGATCGACTTGGTCCGGAAGAAACCGCCCACCTCCGCCAGGAACCACACCTCCTCGTCGAAGAACGTCTTGGCCACCCACCATGCACTGAAACTGGGGCTCTCATAGATGGTCAGATCCCTCATGATGGCCGACCCTATGCGCTCAACGCACCAGGCAATGTCCGTGTGCGACGCGTAGGGGAACTTGGACGGGAGGCTCATGAGGAAACTCCTCCAGCGCTCCACGCACGAGCCGGGACCACTGCTGCTGCCACCTCCTGCTTGCGCCGAGCCAAACAGGCCAAAGGGGTCGGCGTCAAGAGGCAGCGTCTCCGGATCGACGAGATCCTTAATCACGTCGCTGAGGAGCCAGACTGCGTCGTCCATGCCCCGTGTTGGCACGCACTCGGCAATCTTGTGCGGGTTGATCGTCTTCACCCAGTCTCCAAACATCTGGTCCCTGTTGGCTCCGACCGACATCGAGTTGGCCGCAGCGTGCGCCGTCAGGTTGACACGCAGCATGCGCTCGAGGATGCCGGCAAAGATGGTCGCCGGGCCCACCTTGGCCTGGATGACGTGTGCGGGCTGGCCGTGGAAGGCGTCGCGGATGTGGCTCACCAGTCGCGTGGCTATCGTGTGCATGCGGTTGATGACGGGCTTGGGGATGGCCTGCAGCGACAGCTGGACAACAAGTCGCGTGAGGCGCTGGTACAGGACCACGTCGCACTCCTCAATCCACGGTGCGATGCTCGGGTGGGCAAACAATTTCTGGACGGGCATTGTCAGGGTGCCGTGGAATGATGTGTAGAGGTGGAAGAAGTTCTTCTCCCTGCAGTAACGGAAGCTCTCGATGATCGAAGTGCACTGCGAGCGGTAGAGGGCGACCAGGGACTGGGCGGCGTCTTGGTCCGTGTTGGGGGGCAGGAACGGTCCTATCCTGGGCAGAACGACAGGCTCGGACGAGTCGGCGGCCATGTCTTCCTCCGTCATAAACTCGAGGTTGATAGGTGTCTTTGTAGAGGCTGAGTTGCCATTGTCCGAATTCCGAGTCATGTGTGAAATATTATAGCGGCTATGTGATCGCGCACCACGGTTATTCTGCAATGCCGGGCGGCGAGGCTGGTTGTCGATGGGTATCTCGGGGGAGGGGAAGGCACCGTGACCGGTGTCGTCTTGTGTCTGTGCGGGAGCGGTGCTGCGGAGGAAAGGTTAACAAAGGCTGCCCAGCTTTCATCATAAACAAAAGAGACAAGACATGTACTTACTTGAAGTCAAAGTCTCCAGTGGGCACCGCCGTGTCGGGAGCAGGAAGTGAGTTGCGCGGCACCTCGTCAACCAACTCGGGCGGCGGCGGCTCACGAAGATCAAAGTGGCAGTAGTGGTACTTAGACTCGCCCCTCACACCCAATCGTCTCGTCTTTATAGCCGGGAAGACGACGCGCACGAGCTTTCCAAAGCTTGCAGGGTTCAAGACCATGACCCTATCGTCTGAGCATCGCGACGCGTACATGTGGTAGACTCGACCGCGAGGAATCGAGTTCTTGCTCTCGACACAAGCCGAGTTGAGCCTAGAAGAGAGAGAAAAGGCAAGGTCAGGTATTTTGCAATGCGATATACCATTGATCAGTATTACTCACCAGAGCATGGCATAGAGCTGGCGCTTGCGCTCAGCCTGGGGGCCGCGCTCGTTACCACGAAGGTCCAGGGCAACATCGTCGAGAGGGCGACTGCGGTTGGTGGCAAAGAGATCACGCATCTCTCCGTCGTTGTTGGCGTTCGACTTCTTCCTCGAAGGCTTGCCAGAGGCCGTCTTGGCGCCAGCAGCATCGACAGGGGTCTGGCTAGCCGACAAATCCTCGTGAGCAGACACCATGCGGGTATCCTCGTGTCCCCAGTTGACTTGGTGAGCGGGGTGGTGGTGCTGCGGCGGGGCCTGGTGAGGGTTAAAGGCCATGTGCTGCTGATGGTGATGTTGTTGTTGTTGCTGTTGGTGGTGGTGATGCTGCTGGTGATGTTGCGGGTGGTGAGCCATGGGGGCTCCCATTGCGTCGGCCATGGCATAGTCGCCGGCGGTGGCCTGCATGTGGGGGATGGCCTGGACGAGCATGTCCTCGGGGCCTATGGGGTGCTGAGCCTGCTGGGCGGCAGCGTGATGGTGATCCTGCCATTGGCCGGCGTAGAGACCAGACATGTCGGCGAAGCTGGCATGATCGAGGTTTGGTTGTGTCGTGACGCTGTGGGCCGACGTCGTCGAGGCTCGGGACTGTGGACGCATCTTGGGCCGGGCAGAGGGATGCGCGGTGGCCGAGTCGACTGTGTGGGGATTGATGATGGTGAGAATTGATTGAATTTGACAAAAGACGCGTGGGTGGGTTTATTATTAGGGGAGAGGAGAGGAAGGGTAAGGTGAGGGCACAAGGCTTACCTTGCTGCATAGTTAAAATTATGGCGGTGTCGTAAAAGAAAGGTGAGAAGAGATGAGAGAGAACGGGGATCCTTCTTTTGTTACTCCACAACAAACATTGCCTGTGGGCTCTTTTTTTTCTCTCTGCTATGTTTTTTTCTCTGTCTCTTTGCGCGCCAAAAAAGACAACAAATAATACACACGCCAAGCCTCTCTCTCTCTCGATCTCTCTGGCGTGTAGAGATGGATCAATAGAGAAATGAGAAAAGAAAGAAAAAAAAGAAAGTGAAGGAGCAAACGAAGGTATGAAGATGCCGAATGCAGGGGTTCGAACAGGGCTTGCGATGTTGGGACGCGAGCGCGCTATGAATCGTCGTCAAAATGCAGGCGAGTCGCTTGTTGTGGTTGGAGTGTTTTTCTGTTGCGAGGCCAACGGGAGGAGAAGGAAGAGGGCGAATGGCGAATGCCAAACAATTGGTGACTTTGTGACTTGGTGTTGTTGTGGGTTGTTATGAGTGTTATGTAAGCCGGCACGCCCCTCATGCCCGAAAATTCCGGTCAGCCCCACCTGATGTTTTTCATTAGCCACAAACAAAGGTTGGTTTGTTGTGGTGTTTTGTGGCTGGTGTATGATTTGTGGCTGATACTATGATTGTACAACTAGCTACTACCAGTTAGTAGTAGTAGTATCTACAACTCAGCGTGCGAGGACAAACAAACAAACAGGATTATGAGAATTGCGAGTATTACAAATGATGTTATCGAGTCTCGAGTCTCGAATAATATCCCACGGACAATTCTAGTACCAGTCATTAGATGTTATTACGGAGTACTGCACCATGCAGTTGTTGATTCAATAATACCAACATACCTGTACATATCCCCTTTGTCCAAGCCCCAGATGTTCCCCGCTCCACTGTCTGGATCGTTTATGACGGGAGGGCAGATTGCAGGCAAACATGAATGAGACCTCGAGAGACGGGTAATAATAGTAAAATGACTTTACTATGAGTACTCATTCTCGGTAAATAAAAACAACAATACCATAACAATGCCTAGTACTCGTACTACGAGCTACTCCTCCCTACTACTCCGTAGACTCCCAGAATCTCCCCTCCCCCTCTCCCTCTGAATTCCTAGCTATGTAGGTTCTAGCTAAAGACGCACAGGCCCCCTCTTCGGAGCTGGCAGAGCAGATTCCTTATCGAGAGGGGCCCGGGCTAAGGATGGCCTGAAGAGATGGCCTCGGTCTGCCCGCTCTATGGGTGCTCAAGTGCTGTAATCGTAATCGTACTCGTACAGGTAATACCCCAGCTCATTACAGGCAGTATCTCTCCGTAGTAGGGAGTAGTAATACATTATTACCGAGCACTCTGATCCCTCCAGAGAACCCGAACCTGCAAACTGTCCACTGTTGGGGCTGAATGTACCAAAACGATAGCGTGGATCCTCGCCCCCTCACCTTGGTACACGCGGGGGGGGGCACGCACAGCACAAACAGGTACTCGTACTACTCGTACTACTCGTACTGCTACCAATACTCCGTAATACTCCCTACAGATACAGTCTATTAGTACCCCGGTAAGCAGAAAGAGATCGATGGTACCATTCAGGTTAACATGATACACTTGGTGCGTAACTCGCACAAAAAAAGTCGATGATACATTCTTATTCATGTAGATAATGGTGACATCACAAGTACCTTCTTCCTATTACCAGTACCTTTCGAGCTGTTTCCACACCCTTGATGACGCCGTCTCAGAGCCCAGTACACCAAGTCGCACAACCCACATCCCACACGTCAGTTTCCGCTCTCTCTTCCCTCCCCCCCAAGCAGTGGAAGCTCCCTCCCAGTAGTACTTTGCTCCCACTCTGAACACGCTGGTTTCTCATCATCCAACAGAGAACTCCATCATCACCCACAAACTTTTTTTTCTTCCCTTTCTTCCTTCTCTCTTCTTCCCCTCCCCTTCCCCCCCAATCTATTCTTCACATCATCACCATCTTGCTTCGTTTTATATATATATATAAACCATATAGCAAACGAGAACTCGCTTCATCTACACCCCACCACCAAACAGCTCTCTTTTTTTTCAATTTACCCCTCTCGCTCTCACGCAACGCACACACCGCACATCCCGGTTAACCCTTAGCTCCGCCCACAAACACACGCAAAGCTATACCCAAGTATCGCCTCAGCTATCAAATCCACAGCAACAATGTCTTCGGCTCAGGAAAAGGCGCAGAACTACCTCGGTGTTCTTGACAAGGAGGTAAGAAGATCTTTCTGGGGAAATGGACATGGGGGGGGGCCTGGTGGATGATGGGCGGTGGGCGGGTGTCTGCTTGACCGAGGAACCCTTTTTTTTCCTTGATGCCGTCATCGTCCCACCCGTTCCTTCCTTCCCTTGCCAAACGAAATACCAGAGTATAGTTCCGTTATCGCTGACCGCCTCACTCCATAGCTCTCCAAGTACCCTATCCTCAACAACCTCGAGAAGCAGGCTGGTGTTCCCAAGGCGTACGCCGCCCTCGGAGCTGCCGCTCTCTACTTCCTCTTCATCATCTTCAACATTGGTGGCCAGCTCCTCACCAACATTGCCGGCTTCATCATCCCCGGCTACTACTCTCTCAACGCCCTCTTTACCTCGTCCTCTTCCGATGACACGCAGTGGCTGACTGTAAGACTCTTCGCCCCGTCGTCAACATTATCCACAGGTTCTCATGACTAATTGCCTGAATAACAGTACTGGGTCGTCTTCTCCGCCTTCACCGTCCTGGAGAGCCTGATCAGCATCGTTTACTGGTTCCCCTTCTACTTTGCCTTCAAGTTTGCCTTCCTCCTCTGGCTCTCTCTCCCTCCCTTCTAGTACGTATCCCTCTCACCTGTACATCTATTCTGGAGATTCCCCAGATGGCTAACAACCCTACAGCGGTGCCCAGATCATCTTCCGTTCTTTCATCACCCCCACTCTGGGCCGTTACTTCGACGCCTCCGGCAGCTCATCTGGCCTCCGCTCCAAGGCCGACGGTCTCAGCAAGTCCGACTAAATTGATCGCTTCCGTCTCTTGCTAGCCCGCTTCAGTCGCCCGATCACCTCTCGTCGGTGTCGAGCAAGATTGACCAAGAAGAAAAGAGGCCCGTGCGGTGACTAGCTAAGCTCCCGATAAGCTCCAGAGAGCTTAAGAGTCGGAGTGATAGGACAGACAGGCAAAATTTGCATTCATTCCCCCTGGTGTATTCCAGAGAGGTACGATAGAACCACACTTTGGAGGTTGTCTACTACTACTATTTTGTTGGAAGATGACGGTCGGGGACCCTGCAGAGTAAATTATTACTACTAGATGGGTTGTTGGTATATGGCAGCTCAAACAACACAAAAAAAAAGGTTGCTCAGGTTTATTTTTTTTTCTATTTCTTGCTTCTTGGATCTTTTTTTCCCTCTTCTTCTTCTATGTCATGGTTCACCCGTTGAAGACGGCACATGACGACTGGAGTTCGGTGACAACAGGGTTATTGCTACTAGTAGTTGTTGATGATGCAATGAAATGTACTACACATGCTTTTGTGGAATCTCTAGGAATCTCTGGGAATACTCCCTCTATGACTATCTACATGACCATCACATGCTCCTCCCACGTGTTCAGCCCATCTACCTGTACCCTTTCACCTGCACCCTCTTATCTGTAGGACCCTTGATGTGTCGTCACCTGTCGCGTGCCACTCTTGTTTCTATTCTTGTACGCGTACATGAGTACGAGTCACGAGTCACTGAGCTTTATTCGATGCACCACCTTGGTAGTAGTAGTAGCCGTAGTAGTAGTACTCGTGCATTGCAGTGTAGACAGCTCCATGTCCTTGGGCGTCTCCCCCACGTCATATATCGGGTAATTTAGGCTACTCGTCAAAACCCCAGCTAGTATGGAGCCATGGAACCCCGGAATGCTACGGTACTGAGTAGTAATAGTACTCCGTACACTAATAAAAGTACACCAGCCAAAAATAATCACGATGACATTACCCTGTGCTTCAACTTTTATGAGGAATGCTACAATATGAGCTCAATTTCGGGTATTATTAACAGTTAACAGTATTATTGCTTTTTGAGTCGAAAGAGTCTGAATGTTTTGCTAATGCTGATAAAAAAGACTTTTGTTGTGTTTCACGTCTTGGTTTTCTGTCAAGACCTTTTTTACTTTACATGCGTCTTTGGCTCCTCATGTTTACTCTTGTATTTCCTCCTTGTCGATCCCCTTCAGGTTGTTGATAATAGACTGAACCCCGTTGAGCGAACCAACAAACATCACTTCCAAAGGGCACTCAACCGATGCGCAGCATTTGTGCCTCTGGGGGTCCTCTATAGCGAACTTCAGACATCGAACAACTTGGGAAAGTGTACAGTAGTCAAGGGGTGTTCCCATGGGCCATTCGTGGCGCTTTAGAAGAGAAAGGCATTCTGCAATTCTCCATTCCTTGTTGCACTCCTTGTTCGAGAAGAGCCTGTTATTCTCACAAAGATAGCAGTTTGAATAGTCACCCAGTATCGCCCTTCTGCAATCATTGCAGACCTTGCCGTATATGTCGTACTTTTCGGCGCTGAGGGTTCCAAGCTGCTCGAAGTCCTTTTGGAATGCCCGATATGTCCTCGACAACACCCCCATCATACGTTCAAATAGCATGTCTACAGGCATTCAGAATATAGGCGGTCAGTTTGTAGACGCAAAGCTTCGGCCGAATGCACTTACCTTTGAGGGTGTCCGGAATAAGTGCTAGAACGTCGTCCTTCTTCCAGACGTGGGGAAACCTGAGGGTCATGTTCTTCATAGCGTGGAGAGTGATGCTGTTGAAGTTTGGCGCATCGAACTTGTATGCTGCCAGGATCAGAAGCCCGTAATCCCTTGCCCCGGCTTTATTGTCATAGCCGCTGAGCCACTGCGAAACCCACGGCCGCATGGCCCGGTTGCAGTCGTACTTGTCGCAATGCATGGCGATCGAAACCAGTAACTCTGGCTTCACTGGGTTCGGGATGCTGTTGAATTGGAAATGAAGCGCGCCGAGAATCATCTCCATGATCTCTGGGTCATCCTCCTCGAGTTTGATCCTTGGGTGAGACTCGGACCGGAGTTGCGCTCCTTCCCTGAAGTGCGGACTGAACAAGACGGCGAAGTATGGTGATGCCAGAATGAGAGTTTTGGAAGACACTTGGAACTCTTTGATCGAATCGCGCTCAGAATTGCTGACGAAGAGTGTGACATCTGCATTTCGGTCAAGTGTGACTGTCTCGATCGAATTCCTCCGGGCCTTCTTGCTGTCCCCAGCTTGCTCTTCCTGGGGGGAAGCTCTTTTGCTGTCCATGTTGGGGGAGAGTGCGGGGAGGTATGAGTGGCCTCAAATAGTATGTTTAGTTCACCTGGGTCGAGGTGTAAGTGTGTTCAGTGATGGAGAGGGAGGATTCATCGGCCTCTAACAGATATATTGGAAGCATAAGAATGAGCCCAGTGCAGTGGAGGAAGAGGAAGAAGGAAGAGAGAAGTGACGGAAGAAAGAGGGGGGGAAATGCGAGAGAAGAGTGAAACGGGAAAGGAAGGCACGAAGGAGCAAGTGCCATTCACGCAGCTGCTGACGGCACCGTCGCCCACGCAGCTACAAACAGTTTGACGGTCTGATTCCATTCACGTTTCTTCAAGTGTGCAGCTTGATGGTCTGGTGCCGGCTAGTGACTGTTGCACAAAATGCTGGGAGGTGGGACGAATGAACGGAAGTCTAAATTCTCGCTCTGGAGAGGCCTTCTCTTCTCGAAACTTTCTCTCCTTCACATCATCATTGCTACACCCCCCGCCGCCATACTCTACTGAGCAGAGACAACCACATTGCCAGGCATTGAAGCCCTTGTGAGTACCACTGATACCATACGCCATGGCGAGTCAATCGTCACCCATCAGCTCTTCACAAAGGCAGGCCTACCATGATGCCGTCGACAGGTTTCTTGACTCCTCCAGAACACCGCAGGCTCATTTCAATCAAGGCATGCTCTTCCATTCTCCCATCGAGATAGCGGACGTCTCAATCCCTGATCACGCGGGAGAGATGGAAGAGAGGCTTGCCATTGCCAGAAAGTTGAGGCAAAGGGTTCGCGATTGCAATGCGAGCCTAACCAACTTTGACTTCAACATGATGCAGATCTCAGCTCTGCTCACTGTAGACCTCGAAGTTCTTCGCGACATATCGTCATCCCACGGCGGGATTGTCCTCCACAACATCATGGGGCACAGCGAAATGTTCATTAGCATTTGTAAGTACACGTTATTGCCACCTTTTCGCGAGTTTTGTCGGCAATCTAACCAAACGATTTCGCAGGCCGTGCCAAGGGGAGGACCCTGAAATCAGCCGCAGCGACAGACGACCCCAGTGCGTCGGACATGGCCCAGACTGACTTGGCCCAGCTTGACACTGGAGACGACAAGAGCAAGGGCAAGATGAAAGGCAAAGCAAATGTCGACGACGAAAAGGGCAGACGTAGAAACAAGGCCCAAGAAGTATGAAACAATCTTTTCCATGTAATGAACAGTCTCATGAAGAGCCGAGGACAGCCATTGACCGCATTCTTTCACCTAGTCGCATCGAAGAGACGAGGGCGTTTGCATGGCCTCTGAATACCCACAACCAGAAGCGGCCCACATTGTGCCTTACACTATCAATAATACACCCGCGAGAGCTGAGAATGCGCGAGAGATCCTCACGCTGTTTCTCGGGGCCATGGCACCGCGACTTCGCAGAGAAGTGCAGCCGCTGCTCTACCCGGAGGACCCCACCACTGGAAAGGTCATCATTTCAAACTCGGACGACAGCTACAACATGTTTTGTCTGAACCGACATCTGCATTGGCTATGGGACAGTGCCTTTTTCGGCCTGAAGCCCATCCAGGAGGTCGCACCTCGT
Source organism: Geosmithia flava (assembly GCA_900188565.1). Taxonomy (NCBI): domain Eukaryota; kingdom Fungi; phylum Ascomycota; class Sordariomycetes; order Hypocreales; family Bionectriaceae; genus Geosmithia; species Geosmithia flava. Next base: position 345,559 of record FYEV01001800.1, read on the forward strand.
TTCCTCGACCAGGACACGCAGCTGATCCGGGTAGAGTGGCGCTGGCTGCCGAAGCGCCTGTCGCAATCCTTGGCGACTCGCGGATTCACCCTCCCAGCGCAGGCCAGCACCAAGCCTCACAGAAGGAACATAGATCTCGATGCCGATGGCCTAGGGGTGTTCCTGAAGGAGAACCTTGAGGAGGCTCGCCATATCGGCGCCGACCCGGCAGAGGACGCCGACGGGGCAGGGTTTGCCCACCTTGCTTCTGGACGCCGCATCGAGTCCGGCTACCGATTCGATCTCAGGGTGGCCAAGGCAGATGCCGGATCGATGATGGCACTGCTGGAGCTTCAATGGCTGTCCGTCCGAATGGCGGCCATCTCGGGAGCCGCCGAATACCCAGAGACCCTCCGGGACGAGCCCCCCGATGACCACACAGCGATGCAAGCTCTTCTCGTGGAGAAGTTGCGGCAGAGTGTCCGGGAGCTATCTCAGGCTGAGGACTCGGACGAATAAGGAAACTGTAGGGGTATCGCACACATACACACACACACACACACACACACACACATATATATATATATATATATATATATATACCAGTATATGTCAATACTTCAAGTTATAGAAAAGGAGTGTCACAGAAAGCTGTACATGTCGTTCCTTCCTTCCTTTCCATGAAAGCGGCGAGTGACGCTATTCCCAATCTGGACTTCCCACAAATTAGGTAATTCTAGCAGGTACGGAGTACTTGCTTGTATGAGCGTTGAGAGTACTCGTACTCGTACGAGCGTAAGTACTGCATAAAATACTCCGTACATAATTCGGTACGTTACGCGTACCAGATCACAGCCCCTTCGTATCACAACCCACTGCCACGACCCTGCCAGCGGGCTCATCCTTCTTATATTATGGGCGGCACAGTCAGTCGCTCCCTGTCATCTGTCATTTACCAATGAGGATGCCATACACCATCAATCATCCGTCGACGAATACACACACACCTTGACGCCGCCGACTTCGAATCGAATCCCTTAGCAGCCGCAGCAGCAGCAGCCTATACCTGTAATCTTCAAAAAGAGGTACAGTGGGTGTAACTACTACTCCAAGTAGAGAATCCATCGCCCGCCGCCTGCCGCCCCCCGCTCTCCCTCTCCTCACCTAGGAGGCAGGATCTGCGCCCAGAAGATGCGGTCGAGTTCACGGTTGGCAGTATCCCTCGCTGCCATCCTCGCCATCACCTCGTCCTCCATCACCACCCTCGCCCAAGCAGCCGAACTCGTACCATCCGATGCGACGCCCCTCGACACCGGGCTGAACCACCAGGGCCTCGGCGAACAGCAGTTGGCGCCATCATACGAAGACGACCTCAACGAGCGCGGGGACGATGCCTTCCCATCATACCAGCCTGATATTGGCCCGTTTGGGCGTAGCATCGTCGGGAGGGCAGCCGCGAGCGCCATCCCCATCCAGCTGTCGCAGCCGTCACCGCAGAACATCCAGCCCAACGGGTCGACGTGCCTGGTGGTGTCGAAGAGCACGATATTTGGGACGAGCTCCTCGTCCAGTCAGAGACGTGACGTGCAGGACGGAGGGGAAGATGATCACGGGGACCGCGAGCGCCGAGCCACGACCAAGACCATCTACCTGTCGTCCACGACATGCCTGATGCCCGGGCTTACCGACGACGACGGGAAGAGAAAGCAGGCGCCGCAGCTGCAGCTGCTGGCGTCGACGTCGGAGAGTGCGGGGTGCCCGAAGAGCACCGACGACGTGGACGACGACATGTGGGCGTCGTTTGACCAGGGCATGGCGACGCTGTCGTTTGACGTGACGGACAGCCCCGTCTATATCAGCGTGGTGGCGCCCAAGACGAGCGGGCAGTTCTCCGACATCTACAACGTGGAGGTGGCGGCGACGACGGATGCGTACTACCACGCCTACGACGAGAACAGCGACAACGACAAGGCGGTGCTCTGGATGGACAGCGACTCGAGCGCCGCCCTGCTCGTCTCGCAGAACCTGACGAGCGACGGCACAAAGGTCCAGGAGATCATGAACCAGTCGGCCCCCTTTGAGCTCTACGTCTTCAACGACGCCTACCCCTCCCTCAAGGGCATGGAGCGCTCCCTCTGCGCCATGCAAGGGCAGGCCCTCATCTCGGCCAACAGGGCCAACACGGGCCGGCAGAACCAGCTCGTCCACACCACCATGACGACGCGGGGGCCCGGTGGGTTTCCCAAGCAGCAGTTTTACTTTGAGGGCCTCAACCACACATCCGTCTACACGGCCATTCTCGTCCAGGTGTCCAACTCGAGCGGCAGCGTCTCCAGCTTCGATGAGCGGCAGACGAGCGATGACTCGTCAGACCGTCCTTACACGGTCTTTTCACCAATTCAATTCCGGACTCTTTCTGGTACGTACTTTCTTTCTTTATATTCATTACTGGTAGTAGTACATGCAAACTGACCCACAACACACAGGCACGACCTGCAAAGTCATCACGGACCTCGACTTCTGCTCCGACACGCAGTACGCGGTACCCGGCGGCGGCGACAAGGTCAACGGGTCGGCGCTGGCCAAGCTGTACGACAACTACGCGCGGGACATGTACGCCAACTTTGAAAAGGCCATGATGCAGGTGGCGTGCGAGACGGACGCGACGTCGCGGTACTCTCTGGCGCGCGGGTGCGACGACTGCAAGGACGCCTACAAGCGGTGGCTGTGCAACGTGGCCATCCCGCGCTGCGAGGACTACACGAGCAGCAACGATTACGCGTACGAGCGCAACGTTGGCCAGCCCTTCCCCAACGGCACCTTCATCGACGATGACGAGCGCGAGGCCCTGTCCAAGACGCCCGGCCACAACTCTTCGCGCAACGCCTTTATCGACGACGCCGTCTCCCCGGGGCCCTACAAGGAGATCCTACCGTGCGAAGAGCTGTGCTACGAGGTCGTACAGAGCTGCCCTGCCGTCCTGGGGCTGGGATGTCCCCGTCCCGGCATGGTTGGTTTCGACGCTAGCTACGGACGTCGTGTGGGTGATGACTCACTCGTGACGTGTAATTACCCCGGTCAGCCTAGGACAAAGGTTGGTGGTGCGGCGATGCTAGCGCCATCTTCTCTCGTTAGTACCGTTCTTGCTGTGATGGTACTCGCTTTGATATAATGAATTGGAAAATGTGCATTGGAGTGGCGTTTGGGATTTGTCCTTGTTTTTTTTTTCTTCTTTTTTTGCACACTTTTTTTTCTTTGATAGATAGCGACATGGCGTTTATTTGTTTTATATGTGTATTGGGTATGATGATATATCTATTATACAAATTTCTTGCTTCTTGATACAGCTGGTGCTAGTAGATCATATGATGGTACATGTTTATTTCGACTTTTCGGATTTCTTGTACTCTTCCACCTTGGACTCGAGATGGGAAATGGTAGCTGAGGGTGTTAGTCCTGGGTGTAGACCATATATACGGTATACAAGAAGAAGAAGAAGAAAAAAAAAAAAGAAGAGGGAAAAGAAAGAAGATAGACTCACCTGCTGTTTCGGCGCGTACCTCATCCGTCTCAAGCTTCATCCATCCAAAGTAGACGAGCTGATATGTCAAGACGGCAATGAGGAGGACCTTGGCGACGGGTCGAGTAAAAGTCTTGTAGAATTGAGCCTGGCACATCACGACGTTAACCTCTTTTTCCGTCACTCTATTCTCACCCTCTGGGTGGTGGTCCTTACGGCAGGATTCTTGCTAGGAGGTTTGGCATCCTCCTTTGAAGGCGTCGCATACGTTCGGATAGAAGGGATTCGAGTCGTCTTGATCGTATTCGATAGTAGGACCCTTCGGAGGGGGTTTGCCCTCAACAGGCGTGTTGTCGACGTCATGGTGTCGGTATTGGTCGTTGTGTGGTTGTTGGTTTGGCTAGCAGTTGAGTTGCTGCTGTCGCGAATGGTAGTTCGTGATGTAGCGTACCCGCAGGATCAGCCACAGGAGAAGATTGAAAAAACGGTGGCTGTGCACCCCGCGTTCAAGCCACAGGTCCCCTGTCCCATGTCGTGTCAATCTGGCTCCCTCCGACCCGTGGGTCCCCCCCTGTAGGCCTTGTACGAGAGAGAGAGAGGGAAAACGGCTTAATATCGAAAGCTTCCTTGACCACAGGACACCATTGCCTCTTACAACTACTTTTTGTACATAAGAACACGTTTTTCTACACACTCACGCACACGCACACACAACTTGTTTCCTTGAAACATCATCACCTTGTCCTCCTCTTCTGTTTCCATTACTTTATTACCTTTTACTACTACTAACATCTATTCACAATGGTATGTCGCAACGCGCATCATCTCTGCCCCCCCCTTGAGGATGATACACGAAAAACTAACATAAAAGAAAAGGGTGCAAACGGAGCCCTCGAGCAGCGTAGGCGTAATGCCAAGTTTGCTAAGAAGCAGGAGAACCGTATGGGCAAGTCGGAGGAGCAGATCAAGGCCAACAAGGTCAAGGTTGTGCGCAAGTCGCCCATTTCTCCTATTTGGATAAGTATGTTGCCCTTCCGTCTCTGTTGCCCTCTGTTACCCTCCCGTCTCTTATCACCATCTTCCTCCCCCCCCCC
>FYEV01001800.1:350194-373881 GCA_900188565.1 Geosmithia flava
CTCTCCTGTTGCCCTTTCCTCTGCTAACACCTCATAGTCGTCCTTGGCTTCATCGTCTTTGGAAGTCTTCTATTCGAAGCCATTTCGCGATTCTTCTTCTAAACACCAACCACCCGCAACACCAAAACCGACCGACGCACATGCGCGCGCGCGCGACGCAAAAAAAACAAACAATATACCCTCTTTCTCCACGATTGCGCACATACACACCTTCTTTTTTCTTCTCGAGATATATAAGGGGAGGAACAAAAAAAACAACAACGTTGAGATCCTTAAAGGGTCCGATATCGCAACGTTGTCATTTCACTGGGCATGGGGAGGTCATGTACAAAGGGGGTATCTAGCCCATTTCTTTATTTCAGGGGGGGACTCTTGTCATTGTGGATGACTTCTTTTTCTTGTCTTTATTGTTCTCATTTACTGTACGGGAGTATTGTATTTCTTCATTTGTTATTTTTTGTAATTTCTTTTCTACTTCTTCTCCATTTTTTTAGGTCCTGACGCCATGCTGCCACAATGAGGCCGAATAAAAAAAAACAAATCAATCATATGAATGCAAAGCAATGTTTGTTGAGCGAGGGCATGTGAAAAAGAGCAACAAAGTCAAAACTTATGCGCCGAGACCACGACGTTGAGGACCACCCTCATTCTTCGTCTTCATACCCATCTCGAATTGCCGTTGGATATCAGCCTCGGCCTTGACAGAGTTCGACTTGCTGCTGCTTCCCGCGCCGGCCGAGAGGCCACTCTTCTTTCCACCCAGGAGACGGAGCATCTTCTCCTGACGAGCCTTGCCACCCTCCAGCTCGGTAATGTTCCACTGCTCAGCTTCGTTGCTGTCCTCGGTGGCGGCAGGGGTAGCAGCAGACTTGCTCTTCTTTTCCTTCTTGTCTTTCTTCTCCTTCTTCTCCTTCTTGGGCTTGGGCTCAGACTCGACCTCGGCCTCAACCTCGGGCTTAGTCTCCTCGGACCTCTTGCGCTTCTTCTCCTTCTTGCTGTCGGCCTTGACGTCATCATCGTCGGTCTTCTTGGTCTTCTTGATCTTCTTGTCCTTCTTCGACTTGGGTGCAGGCTCGCCGGCTTCGGAAACGCTCAGGACGGATGCATCACTCTCGCGACGCTTCTTGAGGACGACCTCATCAGCGGGGACACTAGGGATCTCGTCGTCGGCCACAGCCACGTCAGCTCCACCAGCGGGGGAGTCAGACTCGTCGTCGTCGTCATCGGAGGAGGAGGAGGAAGTCGCATCGTCGTCTTCGTCTTCGTCATCGTCGGCCTTGGTGGCGTCTTCCTTCTCAGCAGTAACGGGCTTGCCACCCTCCTGCGCGAGTCTCTTCTGTAGAAACGGTCAGTAAGTTTTGCGCAAAGAATATAGAGACGAAGAGAGAGAGAGAGAGAGAGAGAGAGAGAGAAAACGAACCTCCTCAATCTTGACAAGCTGCTGGTACTGCCTAGCAGCCTTGTCGGCCTCCTCCAGCATCCTGCCAGCCTTGACCTTTAGCTTCTCGGACCGCGCGAGCAGTCTCCTCCTCCGAGCCTCCATCTTGCTGGGTCGGTTGATGATAGCCTGAGCCTTGTCGTCTCCCTTGGCTGCGGCATCGCGAGCACGCTTGGCCTCGGACTTGGCCTGACGACGGACCTTGCGAGTCTCGGCCTTGCGCTCCTTGTTGGCCTCTGTTGTTGGTGGAAGAAGTAGACGTCAGCATATTTGTTTTTGCAAAAGGCGTCACCTTAATGAAAGGTAAAGATTGAACTGTTTCCCAAGGACTCACTCTTTTCGGCCTTTGACCTGCGAACGGGAACACCCATGATGTCTGATTGTGTGTCCTGTCAAACTGGGTATACACTTGATTGGACAATGATTTGTCGTTGGTAGACGCTCGGAGTCGAAAAGAGAAGAATTGGTGTAGGTTCATGGAAAGAGGTCGGGAACCAAAAAAAATTGGTGGGTCCGGGATTCTGCCGGGCGGTGAGGGAGTTGGTGGAAACGTTGCCCCACCATGAGGCTTCACTTTACAGGTACAAGGACCTGGACATGGACAACGACTCAACGATACCAGATGGCTAGATGAATATCAGAATAAATAAAAATGTACCCTACTATTGGTTTTTGCATTCTATGTATTTTGGTGTTATTATTAAAACCAGTATAATACTAGTACATAGTACTGTAAATCCATAATCAAGTCATCACAGCACACCGTCTTCCCAATTAGGAAACACCACTTACACCCTACACCTCATCCATCCTCGCATGGTCTCCTCGCTCATCACCATGTCCATAATCATCCATCCCTCGATAGAAAAGAAAATAAAATAAAATGCACAAGATCCAGACCCTACAAGATCCCTCAAGTACATGTTCTAGATCTACCAATACACCTTGTGAAACCACCTTTCAGCCCTAAGACCATGTACTCCAGACCCTTGAGCGCCACTTCGCTTACACCTAACCACAGAGAGTAGAGACTGCTACATCATCAACCATCATTCCAAGTCTACTCCGTGGATATATACACGGAAAGTAGACACTACAGTATTTAGTCTAGTCTCTTCCAATGCATCATACAAGTTGCATATCACTAGTAATGACATGCTGTAGCACCAACTTCATTACATCCACACCCATATAGAAGGAACTCGTATCATAGTCCATCCCATCCATAGTACATCACCATGACCGCTTCATCTCGCATTCATCGTATACGCACGTCTTCAACCGTGTCACACAACAAACTGCTTCTCGCCCCTTTTATTTCCTTTTGCCCAGGGCCCAGGCACAGAAAGTGACTCATGTCGGTAATCGGATAGAGGTACAGAGTACGGACTCACAGAGTACGAAGTACTTGAAGAAAGAAAGAACGAGTTTGTATGCTGCTAATTATAACTCTCCCTGTCTCATTCATTCACACCCTCAAATGTGTCCTTGCATATCTGTACTCGTACTCGTAAAGGCAATAAACATATGTCATTATATCTCAAGTTTACTCGTAGATAGACAGGCACAAAGGTGCGTGCCTTCAGTAACATAATATTCCAAAAATAGCATCTCCGTCTTGTATAACACGTAAGAAATAAAGTAGATATTCACATGAAATCAAGAGTAGAGAAAGAAATAATTGAAAAATAAACAAACAAGAAAAGAGCCATTAAAAAAGCACAGGAGGTATATTATGTCAGTTTTTCGCCAGAGACATTCGCTAGTAACAAAGAAAAAGAAAAGAGAGCAAGGAACAGAGCCGTCATCGTCGTAGCAGTAGAACGTTATCATCATCATAACGGCGCCAGTGAATCAAACCCTTGCATATAAGGGTTGAACATGTACTGCACATCGGGCATATACGAGTCATCGGGTAGACTGCTCTCGTACCCCGACATCGCCTGCGGGAAAACACACGGCGATGCCATCGGCTGCCTCGCCAGACTGATGCTGCTCCTGCCGCTGTTGCTGCTGCCGCTATCTGGTGTGCTCTCGTCGCCACCCACATATGCCGTGGTTGCGCGACCGCTGCTCCGCCTGCTCTCAAACTCATGCCCGCGCGCGACGGCGTGGCCAAAGTTAAGACCTCCCCACGGCAGGCCACAGGGTTCTGCGCTCCAGGAAAAGTCGTCTGCTGTGGGTATGCGGTAGACGTTGCCGGCGTTCTCTCTGTTCTTCGAATCTCGATCCGCCTTTTCTTTGTTGTCCCTCGCCTTCTTGCCTGTTTTTGATTCCGTGTTAGTCCACATGTGTATGATCCATCGAATTGGGTATTGGGCATGGGTCACGTACGGAACTTGCGTTGCGCAATGCGGTTCTGTATGCGCCGTCTCTCCTCAGGGTCTGTCACATCTGTCCAGTCTGGCTCCTGGAGAGTAGCCTTGGCTCGCTTGCCCTTGGAACGCGGCATCTCGGGCTCCTCTGGAGTTGCTGGGGATGCCATTGACACGGGAGAGCTGCCGCTGCTGCTGCTTGGTGTCGTCATTGTGAATTCCTTGGGCTCTTCCGAGGCCTCTCTCTTGGTGGTGCTTGTAGCAGTCAAAGACTTCTTTGGTGGTTGGCGTGGGCTGACGATGGCAGGCTTCTCCACGTCTTCAAAGAAGCACAAAGACTCCGAGTCGCTGTTGTAGCCTGGAGATGGTCTTTGGATCCGGATACTTGGCGGCGTCAAAGGTGTAAAGGCCCGGGGAAGGATGTCAGAAGACATTTATCAATTCCCAGTGTTCTTTGTAGAATATGCAGCTGTTGAGGCTTGTCGTTGATTTCTTCTGTCCAGACCCTGATGTCTCATGCGCTTGATGTTTGGAGACAATGAGTATTGGTGTTTGTGTTGCTTCCTAGTCGACGAGGTGGAGCTGTGGCAGTTGTTTTAAGAGAAGGTTATAGACTTGTTCATCCAACGTAGTTTAAAAGAACTCGAGGGGTTGATCCACGGGTCCCATGTTATATTATATATTTTCTGTTGTTTACGACTGCGGGGTGGTAAGGCGAGGCTCATTTTCTTTTTAACGAGCGACGAAGCGAGGCGGCGGCGGCCTATTCCGCAGGGCGTAGTGGTAAGGGTCGACAAGAACAGGGGGGGAGGGGTGTGAACAGACTAGGGTGGTAGATTGAGGAGATCAGCGACTTTGAATCCCGGTATTGGTGACTAGTACCAGTCCGTATTCCGTATTCCGTGCTTGTATCCGTACACCCAACTCCAACACGCAGGATACACGTAGAGCCCGGAATGCTTGGCTGACGGGGTTGGGGGCCCAAGGAGTGTTACTGTTACCTGTACTCCGTACGGAGTACATTCACTCGTGTAATACTCAATTCAACTTGTTACTCACTTGTACTCGTATGCTCGTAATACCTGCTTTCAGGATCAAGATGCCACCTCCACACAACAGGAGCCCGATGTCCAAACTATTATTGGAATCAGTAAATCACAGTTTGGGGATCGGGTATCGTCGACCAACCATGGGAACCCATTAGCACTTTGACGGGTCGACCAGTGCCCACCCAGGTGCTCTGTACTCCGTACTGGCAGCGCTGTTGATTTGACCAACGGGATTCCGGAGGGCAGGGCAGACAAGAATATTGACCGTGACCGGCAGGCAGACGGGGCCATCATTGTACTCTGTACGACTGTACAAGCCGATAGACTGCACACCCCTCCCCCCCCGCACAACACACATTTCCGCCTCCGTCTGAAAGCCGATACCCCTGTTGAGAACGGGTCCAGTCACCAGTGGCAGTGTGACAGATGGGGGCGTGTGGGTGTGGCCTTGCGCAACAGAGGACGTGGGTAGTATCCATATCTTGGCGACAAAAGCGTCGCCATTGTTAGCCCAATCCAAAATCCAGCATGTCACAACGGGTACGCGTTATTAACTTGTTAGTTTATTATTAGCGGCGTTTGTGAAGGGGGGACTCAACCGACTGGGGGCGATTCCCGAAGCCGCAATCCAGCATGGCCAAGATGACTCTTCCTTTTCTGGAGCCGCAACCTCTGGATGAAGAAAGAGACACGCACACAAAGGGGGAGAAAAGAAAGAGGCAGAGAGAGGGGTGGATGCGTGCTTCTGGGTTTCGCCGGTCTTGCTGTGTATCTGTACTCGCGTGGACTCGTAGTAGTTGTACGCTGTACATGCATACATGCGGGCTGTAAACATCTGGGGTGAAGGCGTAGGTACAGCAATCATGTACTCTGTACTTGGAAGTTGGAGGTGGTGCATGGCTCCGGTACGCCATAAGCGATGCAAGACCCCTACAGGCCGTGCCATGATCGTCGGCTGATCCAGCTGGAATGCCACATGGCAGACATTGTACGTAAGGTACTCAGTAGGAGAGAGCGGTACCTCCCCTGCAGATGTTGGACTGATTCCCGAGTTGGGGGGACATATTCATTAATCTGGTAATAACTGGTTATCTCATGACACTGCCAAGCCTATATTTGTAGTCATTATTATTAGCACCGTCTGGTATCTTGTCGTTTCTCCTTTCGGCCTGTTGCTTCTTTCGGTGTGTCGCTTTTGCCTCCCCACGTCCCTCGAGATGGTTACTCAACTTGAAGGTAACACGAGTCTAGATGTTGTCCGTGGTCAGCATTCGAGTTCATTTAGTGGGAAGTCAATCGCGTTCTAGTCCAGCCTTACAGAAACATGAACACGGCAACACACCACAAGTGACCACACCATCAGCCCGGGAGGAAGACAGTAAAAAGCAAAAAAAAAAAAAAAAAAGGGTCACTGGAGACGAGACGACATGAGACAGCGGCCCAGTGCCAAGACGGCGCATCGGGTCGGCCGCCAGATGGTTCAAGGTATCACGGCTGGCCGCCGTTATTGGGGTAAGACGCCGCGTGAGCTGGGTTCGCCGGCGGGAAATACGAACAAGGGGTCGTCTTTTTTTGTGCTTGTGTGTATTATAAATTATACGTTATGGTGACATGGGTATGAGTGATGCTGGCTCATTCGGGACGTTTGTTGGTGCGGAGAAAAATGAGCGAGTACGCATGATGCGAGTACAAGAATTGAGCATCATGATGTGATGATGTATTGGGGGGTTGAACACCGGCCCAGGTGTCTGTCTGCTTGGGGCCATCCGTCTTGGTATTACTACTAAACAAGGGAAGGAGCGCCTGGCTGCAGTTACCATGTCAATGGTTGACTACCCCCACAGTCAACCACGGAAGGCGCTACTCCTGTACATCTCGTGGCAAGTCTTACTACGAGTACTACTAGCCCATACCTGTCTGTACTCGTAGTTGTAGTATTATTTGCAGGCTGCTACAGTCTACCGCTCCTTCCCTGCTTCGTCAATCCCCCCTGTCGCACCTGCCCGCCTTACTTTCAGGGCCCGGCTCGATCCTTCCCCAACATGTTTGGTCTGTGCTCGCTTCTCCTTCTGTCTCTCCTCCTTTTCTCCGTGCGTGTGTGTGTGTGTCTTGTGAACCCTTGCACACCCCTGGACTAATCTATAATCGACTTGACATCAATACTACGACGTACTACGAATACTGCGCCCACGTTGTATGTACTCGAATGGAGTCCTTGGTGGCTCCTTGCCCACCAGAGCAATTACGCGATTGGTCCCATACAGGGCTTCCTTAATTTTAAGCTTGGGCGCAAGGCATTCTCCCTCCTGTCAGTTATTGCCTCGCAATGCCCCAGCCTCCAAGTGCGGAAACCATGAGGGACAAGCGAGGTGGAGGGCGGAAAAGCGGGAGGAGGGTTGCAATGGGGGCGCCAGAGGGCGCCGGGATCCAAGGGCGATCATGCCTTACAACTTACCTGATATAGGACAATGTAACTGACAAATGTGGCAGCCAGACTACGAATACATTTCTCAGATCACAGTTCGCAGCTCACGACGTACATGTGCCGTGACGCGTACCTACAGGAAAGGGGGATTGTCAAGGGGACTGTCACTCTTGTCACCCAGGGCTCTCTTTGACGCCACCGCCGCCGGTTTCTCGGTTCATCTATGCCACATATGGCAGAGACTACGAGTACGACATCTTCACGACCACAAACCCTGGTCCCCGACTCTCCAACCATTGCCAAGACTCTTCTGGGCGCTGATCTTCGCTCTCTGCCCTGGCCAGGCGTTGTGTGTCACTCGACTCTCCAAGTTCGCCGTTGTCGAGTTGTTGTACATGGATGCCTCCGTTATTGATCCTTGTTATTCCCTAGAGTATGCATATATTGTTCGTTATACCCCACCCCTGTTTGTTGTTCACCATACTATCAGATCTGTATAGCCGTGCTTTCTCTTTTGGTCTAGAGACTCACTTCCATCCATCGTGTCAGCCAGTTCCTCCCACCATGCGTCTGCGCTGGAGCTCCAAGCTCAGCCCAGGCACAGTCTTGTGCCATGGCATCATGGTTACCCAAAGCCAACATGTCCAGATGACAATGATCCGCTAATCTCCCTCATGACACGATGTACTACCTCACGTACATGTCTTTTTGGCTGAATTAGGACTTAAGAGTCTTGATTGGGCTGAAGAATCAATGCAATGAATGCCGCGAGTGTCACACCAGAGCCCGTGAAGCCTCACCGTACAGCAACATTTCTACCTGCATGCATGTATTGCATATCATGTACGAAGTACTCGCACATAGAATGTTGAGACTCAAACCGGCGGGTGTTTCTTAGTGCCGGATTGTTCCAAAAATACCCTTGACCAGTTGGACTTGACGACTGACCGACAACAACAGCAACGGGTCGACGGCAACAGCAAAAGAAAACAGCAACAAAGTCGACGTGTATTACGACATGCTTGTGCAACTAACACTTTACTGCTCCCACGTCGTAAAGGCTCCACCGACCAAGGACCAACTACGTCGTCCACCTGGACTTGAAACAAGAGCTACCTGGACTGGGCGATGATCACACGCTTCTTCCAAGTTGCTCTTCCAAGTTTCCCGGTCATGGGTATTGCCGTCAACGGTGGGCAGTGCGAACATGCCAAGATGCAACCTTTTCTCATCCATGCACGTGCGTTGTCCGTCGGTTCATTTTCATGATGTGAATCTTGAAAACAGATACGAGTGTTTAGTGTAGGAATGCTGACCATGCACGTCTACTCCATACAGTTTCCACTAATCCAACTCGTGACTCCTTGGAGACATACTTGAAAGTTGGAAGCAAGGCGAGGGGAACACCGGGCGTCAAACTCTTCCACCTCTCTCTATACATCTTTCCATTCGACCGGCGTCAAGTACGTGCATGCTTCGCGTATATACTTCCCGACGGATGTTGCGTCCGTCGGTCCCACGCCCTTGGAGCCAAAAAACGAAAAGCGTAAAAGGAGAGGAAAAATAATTTCCGTCCCAATGAAGGGTCTCCCCCGTAGCGCTTGTGAGGTTTGTAATGCTGAGAGGGGGGCGCCACATGAGCGGGAGCCTCGCCTTAATGCAACTCTCGACCCCTCATACTCTGTATACTATCGCATACGGTATGAGTGAATCCCGTAAATCGGAATTGGCCATTCTGTACTCGTACTCCGTACTCCGTACTCCATATGGAGTCGTCAATGTCAAGAACGCCCCGTACAATGGAGATGTTGAGAGTAGTAAGAGTAATAGTATGGAGTTATTGTGTGGAGTGGTACTCCGTAGTGTCGTATCGGTATAAGACAGGGGAGACCCTGAGAGGGGGAGAGGCGGGCAGAGCTTGGAGGGGGGGAGTTCCTTGGCCGCCGCGCCCCTATTAAGCGATGAGAGAACGGAGGCGTTCCGTGACTCAGTGCGGTACATTCGCACTAGTGAATTCCGCGTTTCTCGCTTATTCTCCCCACTCAGTGACCGTACTCGGCGCGGGAAGTTGACTGTCGCCTTTTTTTTTTCTTTTCTTTTTTTGTTGTATGAGAACTTGGGGTCCTCTTTTTTATTCTTTCTTGTCAATCCGTTGAATCTACTACGAGTGCTGCTAGTAACTTGACATGTTGAAAAACTATTTATCATGCGGGGATTTCTTTTTTCTAGTTCCTCCCTCTCTGTCTCTGTACGGGTATGTCATACAGTCAGTCAGTTCGTAATGACACTAGTCCTCTCTACTCTCTATAGTATCATGCTGTGTGAACATGTATTCATCTCTACCTGTAATACTATGCCTACTATGAAAACACACGTACGGCAATGTGCCGTGGTCGGCGTCCTTGAGTCTTGATGATTGGCAGCTTCGCACAGGATTCCCAATTAGGAAATCATCTCACCGTACGGAGTACAATGGCGGAACGGTCATAATGTGGGGCTCTCTTTTTCTCTCTCTCTCTCTCTCTCTCTCTCTCTCTTTTTTCTTTCTTTTCTTTCTCGGGACATAGAGAGGGGGGGAGGGGTGTGTATATAATACGAGATCATCGGCCGTCGCATGTACGAGTACATGCATACATTTTGTGTACAAAGTATATGACGGATTGGAGAGGAGGTAGAAAGAAAAGGGGAAAAGTCTAGGCGCAATGCAGAGCCCGGTTGCTGTCTTTTTTATTTTTTATTTTTTATTTTTGCTTTTTAATTGAAATTGGTATTACCAGGTAGACAGACACAGACAAGCTGGGGAGGCTTGCATATCTTTAGTCGTATGTAAGTAATTGCACTTTACAACTACTCTACTGGTAATATTGCATTTGGGCACGGGCATGAGACGAGAGCCCAAGGCTGATTGATTGCAGTGGCATTCATGTCTCTTCCAGGCTGTAAGAGCCGCATTCTTCAGGGTTTTTGGCACATCCCGCGTATCATGCACATACCAATAAGGGAACTCGGTCAAGCCTTTACTATTCGATTCTTAGTCATCCAGCTTCTAGACCTAGACTATCATGATGGTTTCAAGCTCTCCTTCTTCTATCCCGCGTATCAAGAGCATACCAATAGGGAACTCGGTCAAGTGCAACAGTTGGTGCACTGTCTTTTGCTATTCGTTGATACTACTAGGCACCTATTCTAGCCTGGTAGTAGCACTTGGCCATCCAACTTCCTAGACTATGATGATGGGTTCAAGCTGTTCTTCTTCCACTCGGTCCGGAGGAAATCCATTCATGTTGACCATCATGCCAATCCGCTTAAACATTGTCCGTTGCGCACCCGTAGGATCAGAGACCCGACGCAAAAGAAGGTGGTATGTCCTGCCCTCGCCGTCGCACTCATCGTTCAACAACATGACACTGTAGATCCCAGAGTCCTTGGGATTTGCCTCTTCCACCACGGGGTCGACATCGTAGTAGCATCGTATGTTCACAACATCGTTGTTAGAAGGGCAGTATCCATCCATAGATTGCTCATCCATAGACTGATCGTCCGTGGACTGGTCAACCGCGGACCGCTCAGCCATGGCCTGCTCAGCACGTTGGAAGAAGTCGCCGTCGAGGTGGCCAACAATGGTCAACTCGCCGCCGCCCAGCGTGCCCAGGCTGTCGTTCGAGGTGCGCGTGCAGAATGACTCGCCTACCCGGATATGCCAGGTGCGGCAACACATGTCGTTGTCTGAGCGCAGATGCGGCACGGGGAACGACACTGGGCTGTCCGACGACGCCCACGACCAAGAAGGCGCTCGATACTCGGCAGCCGGTGTGGCTGCAGCTGTGGGCCTCTGCGCGATCCAGACCAGCTCAATCTCCAGGTCCTTACGCCACATGCCTGCTAGGTAGTCGCCCACTTCGTTCAGATTGTACCGCTTTGCGATGGACCTGGCGATACTGATGATAGCGGGCAACTTGTCCTGCGGCCTCGCCAACGACATGGCAGAGTACTCGCTCACAAGCCTGACCCAAGCTGCGTGCATGGACCCAGCCGTCTCGATTCGGGAGTCCAAGTTCTTGATGCTACTGTAGTCGTCGATCGCGCCGCACTCGCAGAAGCTGCCAGTCTTGCACTCCATCATGACGCTGTTGTGGCCAAAGTGCAGGATTCGCGTGGACATGATGCGCTCCTGGAGACACCAACCGCGCGTGAGAAGAGGCAGCGGCCGAGGCAGCACTTGAGGAACCGATGGGTATGTGTCCACCGTATCCGGTAGCTTGCTTATGCTGGTGAAGGGGCCGTCAAGGCTGTGGTCTCGATGACCGTCTATCCACCGGGAATGCAGACCAGAGGCGTCGTCGCGCCAACTTGGCAGAGGCCGGAAGAGGCTCTTGCTGCTATCGTCAGAGTTAGTAGCAGCCAGCGTGACATAGGCGTTCGCATATATATCCCCAATGTGTGCTACCTGGTCCAGCCAGTCGTCGGGATTGTCATGGAACATGCACAGCGAGTCGACCCAGAGATATTGAACCTTGAGCCGCCGCGTCATGAGCACGGCCTCCTGGAGAGTACATGACAAACTGGCCCAGGGGATCCCTTGTTCCCTGAACTCGAGCTTATTGGACGTGGTCGTTTGCAGCATCTCGGTCTCGCCGCGGCCGTAGCTCAGGCAACAGTACTGGCCTCTTTTAGTGTTGGAACTCAGACGTAGCGTCTCGACATTCAAGAGTAGCTTAGGCAGGAGGACATCCATGTTATCTGGACAGTCCTGGTGTGTGCAGACGCAGTCTTCGATCCATGACTTTATATCGTCGTAGACCTCGTTGGAATCGGGCCCAGTAATGGCCCATGGGTTTGGCACTATTATTCATTCAACCAACAGTGGTCAGCCTGGGGTAAACACAGACAGAATAAGGATAATAAACGGTCAAGATCTGGACTGAGATGGATGTAATAGACACGGGACATACCTGCATAGGGGGGATAGATTTCGACCAAGCGCGGGAAAATCACTCTCTTGCCATAGCTCCGGCAGAGCTCTACCTTTCCGCGGCCCTTTTCTTGAAGCCCTCTCGTCACCCAGATATCCCATGAGTCCATTTTCGTTCGCTCGTCCCATCCCAGATCATACAACATCTGTTTGACCAGGGACGACACGGCCCTGCATCCTTCACACTCGGTGGCCGGTGTCTTCAGCATGCGGTATTTGCTCTGAAGCTCCGTTGTCGGCGCTTTGGACAATGGACGGAGAATGTCGAGGCAGTAGTGGCAGTCAATCTTTGGTTCGTGGAATCGGAACGACGCCGAGTCGGAGATTAGCTTCACCATCTTCGAATAGCTTGTCACTGCCTCTATGGTCAGTGGTTGAAGCCAAGAAGGGACGATGGTATTATTGCCAAAGATGCAGCGACGGTGTACCCTTGGTAGGGTTCAAAGGTGCAAATATATACTCTTTGTTTCTACTGCTCAATGGTCAGCTAGGTGAATGCGTTTAAACGATTGTATCTAGCTACTGGTCTTACCTTGCATGTTTGGACCTCCATAAAGACACAAACATACACACACACATGGCTCCTGGTCATGTTTGCGCTGAGAGTGAGCGGTCAAACTATAGGTGGCAGGATATTCTCTCCAGGATGCTATGTTGACAAACCCGTAGTGTTCTAATTGGCAAATGCCCAAATGTATTGCTTCAAGTAGTACAAGACATGCGTAGTAGTAATATACATAGTACAGACCATTCCCCATGGTCACAGGTAGCCCAAAGCCACCATCCTCCGCCCCCTTTTAACACAAACAATTGCAATCGACACACACACAGTTTTACAGCTTAGACAGGATCTCTGCCTCCCTCTCAGCCCTGCGCTCGGCCGACCTCTTCTTGAACTGGACCTCGGAGCGCCTCCTCTCACCGCCGTCAATCTTGCGGCCCTGGCGGTCCTCCCACATGCCCTCGGTGACCTTGACGCTGGCGCCGCTCTTGGCGAGCGGGACAGCAAAGGGGCCAGCAATCGTCTTCTCTCCGCGGACAGTGTATCCGAGCGGTCGGGGCAGGAGGACCTTCCCAGAGGCATCCTCAGCGGCACCCTCGGCCTCAGGGTGAGGCACATTGACGACAAACTTTGTCTGCTTGATCTCTCCGGCGGGCGGCAGCGCCGTCCTGAGCACGGCCTCGCCATCCTTGACAAACGCAAAGTCACCTCCGGGACCCAGGTCACCCTTGCGGTACTTCTGCATCCATCGAAGCAGGTATTTCCTGTTGCGCGCCGGCTCGATGCCCAGCTGCTGGAGCTCCGGGCCCGTCAGGGTGAAGAGGGACTCCCACGTAGGGAACTTGGACGCGTGCTTGCTCAGTCCCCGGCCGATCAGGGTGAGGAAGGTCGGCACATCGGGAACAAAGGGTCGCGGCGAGGGGATCGGGTGCGCCGCTCGTGTACGGTGCAGCCATCGTCGTGTCGTCTGGCTGCCAATCGTCGCCGCTGCCGAGAAGGGTTTCGTCGTCGCTGATGCCAGGAGGCCTAGGCATGGCCGTAGTCGCTCCATCCTGGTTGTCATGTTGTATCGGGTTTCTCGTCTGTTTGGGGAGCGGAGGGAATAATTGGTCAGATGGTGATGTTTCTTCCTGCTGAGAATGGGGCGTCGTAGAGTAGTAGCTCACCTGGAATCAACGGCGTGCGATAGTAGACGGAAACTTGGTCCCCAACTGCTTCAATCGCGCGACTGTCGTCTGTGAGACGTCAAAGGTCGAAATTTTGCCCAGGGGACGCGAAGTGACTAAGCTGTACATGTGGCGCATGAGCTAGCGCCACACTTCCGTAGCGCCACATCCGTCAGCAGGGATGCCAGGGTAGGCGCGGTGACGCGCTTCTGGCCTGCGCTCCTGCCGTTATCGATATCTCGTGGGGTCCGGGTGTACTTTCTTTGGCTCTCTCTTCTAAGCAATACGGATTTTGCGACCAACAACAACCCCGGCTCATAATGGACGGGGTTTTGTCGATTAACACTTATTCGCAATTCATCGCCATGCATTTGTCCCCGTTGATTTCATCTCCGTTTTCTTTTCGATACTGCGCCGTCTCACTGCTGTAAATTCAGATACCGGACTTTTCGCCGTCCTCGTACTTCGTCATGGCATCCCGGTCTGGTCCCGAACTTGTCGATATTCACGGTATATTCACTTGTCATCTTGACCCCTCCCTGTGGGACTACTACTGAACTGACTCTCATCGTGCAAGATCCTTTACCCCATCAGATTATCGACGCTATTACATCTCTTCCCACTCCCGAACCTGGTCATGCGACATCCGATGAGCCTTCATCGAAGCGCCGGAAGGTCGACCCGGGGAGGACCAGTTTTTGCATCGCAAAAGGCGGTTTATCTTTTCAGCGGCGGCTCCTCGATCCAGAACCGACACCGCGCACAGTAGAGCGCTCTGATATCGGCACCCATGTCCGGGTCTCTCTGAGTGACCTCGATCTCCAGCTTAGACTACGCGCAGCGTCCGGCAGAGGTCAATCGTCCTGGTTCCAGATACCCCTCTTGTCGCAACATGTCAGCGATGACGCCACCAAGATTCTTTCCATCTACACACCCGCGCAGATCACCAATCGTGACGCGGTTTGGATCAACGTCAATGCTTTCATGGAACTAAAAGGAACGCTGGCGACAGTACACTTCGACCTTCAACTATTCTGGGACGCTGCACTTTCGCCATGGGATGGATTCCGCAATAATGAGGGGTACAAACGTACAGGCTCTGTGATCGACACGTTCTACCCTACCCCCTATCGGCCAATGGCCGCGCGGTCTCCGATGGACTTTTACGAAGCTGCATTTACTCCAGATGGGCAGGACAGCCTACCATTGTCCATCAATCTTCCTGGCATGGATGCGACTCTGTTTCCATACCAAAGGAGGACACTTCAGTGGATGCTGGGAAGGGAAGGGGTCCAGTGGACAGGTTCTGGCGTAGAGTCGCTCACGGGGGAGATGCCCGCCCCGCTAAGCGAAAGCTCACGGATCGTTCAAGACAACGCTGGCCGGGACATGATTCTGAATGACGTCTTTCGTACCGTCTCTGAAAAGGACGAGTTTTTCAAGAAGGCGGAAAGATCTGTGCGCGGTGGGATCCTGGCTGAGGAGATGGGACTCGGCAAGACGCTTGAGGTCCTCGGACTTATACTGTTGCACCCCCACGTCGACATGGAAATGAATGGGTCAGCAACCGGTCTCATTTCGACCGGCGCGACCTTGATCGTTGCGCCGGAATCGTTGCGGAAGCAGTGGATATCTGAGATTTCGAAACATACACCTGGCTTGCGGCTCGAGTTTTACCAGGGATGCAAACGCGAGGGAGGTCAGGGAGATACAGTGGCGAAAAGACTCGCCCAATGCGACGTTGTTGTGACTACCTATAGGGTTCTGTCAGCCGAGATACACTTTGCCCAAGATGCGCCTGAGCGTTCTCGTCGTCGGGAGCGCAAATACGAGCGACAAAAGTCGCCTCTGGTGTTGATCAAGTGGTGGCGCTTGTGTCTCGACGAGGCTCAGATGATCGAGAACGGCATCAGCCAGGCAGCAACCGTCGCCCGCACGATTCCACGCGTTAATGCGTGGGGGGTTACAGGAACTCCGGTCAAGGACGATGTCAAAGACCTATATGGCTTGCTGTCGTTCCTTCAATATGAGCCCCTTTGCTCGACGCCACAGCTGTGGCAGTCCTTGATCAATGGTCACAAGCCCATATTTCAGAAACTTTTCAACACAATATCTCTGCGGCATACAAAGGCGCTGGTGCGACATGAAATCGCGTTGCCTCCTCAACGACGTTTTGCCATCAGTGTACCGTTCAGCGCCGTAGAGGAGCAACACTACCAGTCTCTCTACAAGGAAATGACAGAAGACTGCGGGGTTGATGCCGAGGGCAATCCAGTCATTGACAATTGGGACCCTGATGACTTCGCAGAGGTTATGAGGGTGTGGCTCGATCGCCTGAGACAGACTGCCCTTCACCCGGAGGTTGGAGCGTATAGCCGTCGCCTTCTGGGTCAGAATAGAACTCGACCGATGCGAACAGTGGAGGAGGTCCTCGACGCCATGATTGAGCAGAGCGAAACCGCCATCAAGGCTGACCACAGGGTGCTGCTATCTAACAAACTTCTACGAGGACAGCTCTTTGAAAACTCTCCACGCGTTAAAGAGGCTGCTGCGATATGGGAGGCTGTCAAAAAGGAGACAGGCAACATGCTCGCAGATGCACGCGCTGAGTTGAGAGCTGCCCTGGGTGACAAGGACGTCAATGGCGCCAGCAGCAAGGCGCTAGACGGGACTGAGGGCTCGGACGAATCGGACGATGATGATGCCCCCGGCTCCCAAAATCGCATTATAGAGCTACGTCGCAGGTTGCGGCCACCTTTGGAAATGTACCACAAGGCCGTCTTCTTCTGCGCCAACGCTGTCTTTCAGATGCGAGACAATAAGGAGATGACGGAACCAGATTCGGAAGAATTCCACAGGCTCAAGAAGCTGGAAGACGAAGGCTACGACGAGGCCAAGAAGATTCGGAGGGAGATTCTAAGAGAGAACCACCACAAGGCAACGCGCCTCATGAAACGCATCGCGCACAAGGCACAAGGCCAGTCGTTTACCGAAGTCTCCGAGCTCGTCGTCAAGGCAGAGAGGGGTATCGAGACTGGTCGCATCATCGACGGTCTGGAGGTGCTATATGGAGATCTCAACGACCAGGCGAACATAATTGATGAATGGCGCGAGCACGTGGTCCAGCTGCTGCTGAAGCCCCTGGTTGACGAAGAAGAGGACGTCGAGACGACAGGAGAGGAGATGGGAGAATCAGCAAAGATCCAGGACGAACTCATCATCTATGCGCAGGTCCTGCGAGTGGCCGTTGCCGATCGCCAAGATGCCATGTCAGGGCAGACCAACGAGCTCGTGAGCCACGAGGCCCAGGTGTCTATACGCATGGCTAAAAATGACGAAGGGCCAATGCCAGAGAAGCTGCTGGAGCTCTTTGCGCTGCGAGACCAGATCAAGCCCCAGGCGGAGCCTCTGTCGATGCGGGGGGCTATTAGCGAGCTACGTAGTCTGGTGACGAGGCTACGCAATGAGACCAGCCAGACAGACCGGGTGCGCTTGGAGCTCCGCTTGGCTACAAAACTTCTTTCGGAGACGCAGACAGCACTCAGCGAGCAATCGAAGGCATCGGCATCCTTGGAGTCGGAAATTGAGAGCTTCCGAGCAACGGTGAATGCACGACTCGAGTACTACCGCCAGCTTCAGAGTGTTTCTGACAGCGTGCTGCCATATGAGGGTCTCAAGACGGACGCGGTCGCCGCCAAGATCCTCAAGAACGAAGAGGACCTCGAGCGCAAGCTTGCTTCGGCGCAGGCCAAACATCGATACTGTAGGTGCACCGCACTTTTTTTTTTCCCTTTTCCTTCTTCTTTTCGGCAACTAACTTATTGTGCTGCGTACTACAGTGATTCATCTAAAAGAGGCAGGTTCCAAGACTAACGAGCCGCGGATATGCGTCATCTGCCAGATGCCGTTTGAGACGGGCGTCCTGACCATATGCGGACACCAGTTCTGCAAGGAGTGCATGATGATGTGGTACAAAGCGCACCGCAACTGTCCCGTCTGCAAGAAGCACCTGAACGTGTCGCAGTTGCACGACATTACCATGAAGCCTCAGGAGCTCCGTCTTCACGGCGGCGAGGCGACAGGGAGCGAGAATGGCAGCAGCGATGGTAATGGTGCCGATGCCGCGCAGGGAAGCGGCCAGGATGACGGTGACGGTGCGACGAAGAAGACGATGATATATTCGACTTTCAACGCCGAGAAGTTGGCGGAGATTAAGAATATTGAGCTCGAGGGGCCATCGTACACGACCAAGGTGGACACGCTGGTACGCCATCTGTTGTGGTTGCGAGAGGTTGATCCAGGGGCCAAGTCGATTGTCTTTTCACAGTATGTCCCTTCTTCTCTCCTATTGACGCTTCTCTTATTTGTATCGAGTACTGACACGGGAACAACAGATACAAGGACTTCCTGAGCGTCTTGGCGACGGCATTCCGACGATTCCGCATCGGCTTCGCATCCATTGACACGCCCGACGGGACGACGCGGTTCAAAGAGGACCCAGCGGTTGAAGTGTTTCTATTGCATGCGCGCGCCCACTCGAGCGGTCTCAACCTGGTGGCAGCCAACAATGTGTTCCTTTGCGAGCCGCTG
Source organism: Geosmithia flava (assembly GCA_900188565.1). NCBI lineage: Eukaryota > Fungi > Ascomycota > Sordariomycetes > Hypocreales > Bionectriaceae > Geosmithia > Geosmithia flava. The sequence goes on from FYEV01001800.1 coordinate 368,652, forward strand.
GTCAACACGGCGTTGGAGCTACAGGCCATTGCGCGTGTGGACCGCATCGGGCAGCAACACGAAACGACGGTGTGGCTCTATGTGACGTCGGGTACGGTCGAGGAGAGCATATACAACCTCGGCGTCAAGCGACGGATGGAGCACATGGGACGAACACAGTCAAACGAGACTAAGGCGAAGTCGAAGGCCAAGACCAACGGCAAGGGCAAGGACACCAGCAAGTCCAGGGGATCCACGCCAGAGCTTTTAGATGCCAACCTCGAGGCTGCCAATACTCTCGAGCTCGAGCAGGCGGCCTTGTCCAAGCTGATGAGCAAGGATAGGTCAGCTGGAGAGATGGTAGACAAGGGAGATCTGTGGGAGTGCCTGTTTGGTCATGTGGGTTCCTCATCCAATGGCAAGTCTACTTCTGCCTAGGAACGTGTATGACATGACGAGACATGTATTGTTTATAGAAGTTTTTATTTTTTTGAGATATCCGACCTGAATTTTTGTAAATTGGGTTAAAATCCATATCCATTGTAGAACGCCGCCTGTTGCCCCTCCTTTTGTAAATACCATGCCATGATACGCTGTGAATGAAACAAGAGTCGTTGAAGAAAAGAATGAAAAATGGCAAAGAGAAGAGATGGGAAAGAAGATGAGGAAAGGCTAAGCACCAAAATCAAGCTTCCTAGCAACCTTGGACCCTCTATCATCATCCGTGACACCAGGTCTCCTCTTGAGATCAGCAGCCATCTTCTCCTCTGCATCCTCCGTCTTACGAGGAAGATCACCCTTAGGGGTAGGTTTAGGATCAGCATGCCACCAAGGGTGGTTGAGCATCTCGCGGGCCGTGATGCGCGTGCGCGGGTTCAGCGTGAGAGTACGCATGAGCAGATCCACGCCGTGAGAGCCCACTGTGCCAAAGCGCATCTCGTACCAGTCCTTCCCGCGGACAGGACTAGCCAAGGGGACGGTATACTCTGGCAGACGCGACACACCAGGCCAGTTGTCGTCGGTGGGGGTGCCGACAGCCTCGCAGATGAGACGGATCTGATCCATCTCCGTGTTCCCGGGCAGGTAGGGAGCACGCATGACGAGCTCGGCGAAGACGGCGCCGACGGACCACACGTCCACGGCGCCAGAGTAGTGCTTCGCGCCGAAGAGGAGCTCGGGAGGACGGTACCAGCGCGTGATGACGTTGGAGGTCATGATCTGGTGGGGGTCCGCGAAACCCCTGGCGAGACCGAAATCGGCCAGCTTGACGTCCCCGTCGGCCGCGATGAGCAGGTTGTTCGGCTTGATGTCGCGGTGCAGGACGAAGGACTCGTGGCAGAACCACACGGCCCGCGTGAGCATGCCCATCCAGGCCTTGATGTCGGCGGCGCCGTAGCGGACGCGGTCCGTGTCCCGGATCAGCATCTCCAGGTCGCCTAGGGGCAGGTACTCCAGCACCAGGTTCAGGTTCTGGTCCTTGGAGGAGAAGACGGCCAGGAGGGAGATGATGTTGGGGTGCTGCAGCTCCTGCAGGTGCTTCAGCTCGCGAACCGCGTCCGGCGCCATGCCCTCTGTGTACTCCTTTTGTACCTTGATCTTCTTGATGGCCACTAGCTTGTTGGGTGAGGCGCGGAGGTGGCCTAGGAAGACGATGGCGTAGGTTCCTTCTCCAAGTTTTTTGCCTGTTTTTTTTTTTTTTTTTGGGTCAGTTTTGGCTTTTCTCTATATCATTCTTCATCATTCTTCTTCTATTTTTCCTTGCTCTCTTTTTTTTCCTCTCTTTTTATTCTTCTTTCTTTATTTATTTATTTTGTTCGTCTCTTCTTCTTTTGTTATCATGGAGAAAACGCACCCTTGACATATTTCTTCTTCTCCTCATCATTCATCTGCTCAGCAACATCCATCGTAGCAGGCAACCCACCCGACGTGGGCGGCGGCGGCCCAGCAGGTCTAGGCGTGGCATTGGAGGATGTGGGGCCCGATGAGACGAGAGTCTTGAGAGGCGAAGATACGGCTCGGGAGGCGGATTCGGCCGCCGTGTGCGTTACAACGGGGGAGAGCGCCATGGCGGGGTTGTTGTTTGGTTGTTGTCGGGGCGGAGGCGGGCGGAGGCGGTGCAGCAGGAGCAGCAGCAGGAGCAGCGGCAAAGCTCCTGTGGTGGGCGGTGTTGAGCGGCGCAGGTGGCCGCGTATATGGTGGGGGTGGCTTGGATGTCAGATGGATGTCAGATGGACATGAGTATTGATACTCTCACGGATGGGGAGGTCACCACCAAGAGGTCATCACCAGACCTCAAGGTCAAGAAGGGCGGTAGAAGCTTTATCGCGGTATCTGTTATCAAGTGGGGTTTATCGGACACTGGTATCTTATCTGATAAGGTTATAGTGTATCATTTATCGATTAGCATAGCGCAATGTTCGGTCTCATCTTTTCGAGCAAAAAAACCCCATTGCCAAGGACCAAATCCCAAAACAGGGACAAAACAAGGATCTTTTGCCTGGACAAATACTCGTACATGCGCTTGCTTGGTCCGTGAGCCCCCCCCCCCGTGATCCACTTGCACGGTCGCATCCAACATGATTCATTTACGGAGTACGGAGAACGGAGTAGTACTATGGAGATTTGTTTTTTTTTCCCCTCTTCTTTTACGGAGTTGAAGAGTTGAATTGATTTTTTTTTTTTTTACGGAGTCATCCCGTAATATGGAGCACTTGATACATTCTACTCCGTACAACCAGGTTATTCGTTCGCGAGACGCGATGAAAATACTACTCCATACAGGTACTGCGGAAGGTATTACTCGTACTCCATATTAACTCGGATAATACTGCGTAATTATGTAGGTACGAGGAGCCGGATGGAGATTTGGAAAAACTCGTTTGGACGAGTCGTCCGGAGTTGGCAGTACGAGTAATACTAGTAGCAGTGCTAGCAGTGTAGATTAATTAACATCGTCGTCTTTTCATTGTTCGATTCCTTTCTTGGTAGCCGATCGCAGTTGGCAGTTTAGAGAGAGTACCCGTAAAGTCTGTGACATTTTCTGCTTCGATTCGGCCGGTTCTTCTGACCGAATCTCCGGTGGCGTCATACTAGGAAGCCATCACGATTCACGGCGGTGCACTGGCAGTGTTCTTGGCAAGATGCCGTGCATACCTGTTTATCTGCGTACAGTCTGTATGGAGTACGGAGTACTCGCAACTACTAGTAGTATTAGTAGCCAAAGAGGCTGGGGACGGGAGATGGGGCTTGGAGTTGATGGTCCTAGGTGAAAGAATAGTAATCTATTCCGTGGATGAAAAAGTGTTCTACGTAATACTACAGGATTAGTGCTCATCAATCATCCTGGGGTATTCCACATCAGCATGAGCATCATCAGCTGCATCAGCATGCAGAGTGTAGGCAGAGTGTAGGCAGATTGCAGGCGGCTACAGGTACATTGTACCAAGGCGCAAAACTGCACCTCCTGCGCCATCGGATTACGTGTTGTGCGTGTGATTTCGCCCTAAAACGCCTTGGTGTGTGTAGTGTGTGTACTACCAAGTACTAAATGGGGGTAGGAGGGGAGCGGATCTGCCGTGCGTCCCGGTCGGCACTTGGTGGAGGGACTGGGGGGAGGGGAGCCGAGGGAGGAGGAGGGTGACATTGAGAGACTGGAACCGGATTGGAACTGGATTGGAATCGGAGAGGAATTGGAGACTGGAGTCGGCGATTTCAGGAGATTTGAATTGGAGGATGAAAATAAGGATGCGAAATGCGTGATTGTTGCCGTAAAAGTTTGGCGAGTGGAAATTGTTTTGCAATATTCGTATCAGTCTGTACTCCGTTCCTGCAAGAGTAGAGATTAAAAGAATACGTGTATTTTACCTTGTATATTGCCCGTACAGGTAGGGCATAATGGTACTCATAGCCTCGTACGAGAGTACAGGTAAAGAGCATGAAAAGGCGGACCGGACCGGGATTCTCATCAGCTTTCCATCAATCACGAGTCCTGGTGACGGTCTCAATCAAAGGAGCCGTCAGGGGACTGGGGGTACCTGGGGGTGCTTGTACAGGTAGAGTCGGGAGAGAAGTGGACTCTCTGGCTCCGTGCGCCGCAGGAGCACATGGTTGATGCCTGTGGTATTACCTGTATGGAGTATTACTCCGTAGTAGTAGTACTACAAGTACTCTCGTAGGTTCGTATTCGCAATTACTCGGTACTCGTACTCTGAGCGCGTAAAAAGGTACGAGTACTCGTACCTATACAGAGTACTGCTACCTGTATCCGTACTCTGTTGGTGCCATGGTGCTGTTGTGCACTGGGGACTGCCCGGACTGGGGCCATCATCCCATGAATTCAGGGCAAGCATGTGACATGTGAGACTTGTCAATAATGTCAAGCCGCGTTTCTTTTTGGTGTGCGTGTTGCATATGTGTGTGTGTGTGCGTGTCTGTGCCGTCTTGTTCCAAGTCACGAGAGAATGGTACCAAACGCGTCGTTGAAAAAAGGACGTTGTGGACGGCAAAAGCCACACAACAAACGGTGTGTGGAGACAGAGCAGAGAGGGTTGGTGGGTTTGTAAGATCAAGGTTGGGCAAGATACAGATTCAACGGTGGATGTAAGTCGTCATGACATTTTTAGTACAGAAATGGTCAGAGAAAAGTATGACGACCAAACGGCGTAGTAGTCGCAGGTTGTATGCATTATGTATGAGGGAAAAGAGAGGGTGGATAAAATGGTGTGGGAGAGGGAGAGAGAGAGAGAGAGAGAGGAAAGAAAGAGAGAAAAGTGCGAAACATTTGAAATGGCGTGACGTCACGACTGTCTCTTACTCTCGGGCAGGACGGAAGGAGCGAGGGCGGACCCGATCTTTCCATGCCAATCGCCATCTTAGCACTCCGTTATAGCCCTCCGTATTGGGCCACTTACTCCCATTACAGCCAATGACAGGGTACTAAGTGCCCTGAATAATACTCCGTAGGCGTGTGCCCCCCCTGGGGGTGTGGCCGGGTGGGTGAGAAGGGTGGAGGGCCAAGAGAAGCCGTCAGAGCCGCTGTAACGCTACAGTTATGTACGGTACGGTAGGTACACGCGCCCGGAGCCCGAGGAACAAGTAATGCCGTATTAATGCTCTCCATTACTCCGTACTCCTACTACGAGTACACAAACCGTCCCAACCGCCGTAACAATCCCTAACTCCGCCCCGAGTAAAACTGTATGACTTGAGCACCTACTCCTACTCCGTATTACTGAGCTGCTCCTCCCCCCCC